>CM062818.1:992173997-992706497 GCA_031772625.1 Pinus tabuliformis | reverse complement strand
GAATTTCCACCATATGGAGGGCAGTATGCCTTTTCATTGTTCCCTCCCGGAGAACAACCATATGGGAGTTTACAACAAAGTTCAGGTCAAACTGGAATTACATCCAGTGGTTGGGTACCAATACTGCCTCAGTAACCAAGGGTTGTATATTCAATGCAAGCAGTCCACCCTTTGTCGAATATTCCCACTATACCTGCTATGGTGACTGCGTTGCAAGTACAAGAGTTACCTGTTGTATGTCAACCCCAAGTTTCTCAGGTTGCGATACAACAACCTCTTGTCTCAATGACTCAATCACAACCTCAGGTTAGTGCCTCCTTATCTGGAGCGACTCAGGCTCAAACAAGTACTATGACTCCTCATCTTGGTCAATCATCCAGTATTGGGCAACAACAAATGGTCCAACAACCATGGCTGGTTCAATCTCAACAACCGCCATTCCAGCAATCATATCAAGGACCTGAGCAACAAGTATTTGTAAGTAATGGGCAACCGCATTTCCAAAGCGGATATCAACAACCATATTATAATGGTTGTGCCCGTCAACCTTGTCAAAGTTGCCAGCATCAAATACATTATGCTGGTATGCAAAGACCCACTGCTCAGGCGATTCCATCTTATCCTGGGTATGCTTCGCCTAACCTGAATCAACAGTTGCCCTTTGTAGCAACTCTAGAATTACCAGATTTAAACCGGCTGACGAATGATCCAATTGCTTACGCCTCTTGGTGGTCGACAATTCCGCATAAACTTCCATCAGATATTCCTAAATTTAATGGAAATTCGGGTGAAGACCCGTCGAATCATGTGATGAACTTTCATCTGTGGTGTTCATCAAACACCCTAAACGATGATTCGATTAGGCTTCGCCTTTTCCAGAGGACGTTAACTGGTCCGACAGAAAAATGGTATATCGAATTGCCTAGAGCTTCATTTGACAACTTCAGTACCCTATCCACAACCTTTTTAACCCATTTTCAGTTACCGATAAGGTATGAAATGGGAACGAAACTTCTTACCAACTTCAAACAAACGACGACCACTCACATATCTGATCATATACATGAGTGGCGACGTCGTCGTAGAATGGTGAAAACATATGTTCCCGATCAGCTCTTCGCTGAATGGTTTATCAAGTCATTACTGCCTTCCATCACGGAAGATGCGGCAAAAGGGGGAGTCGTCACCGAAGAGCAGGTTATTGCTCGTGCGCAATAATTGGATTTGATTTACACTCAGTCTGGCATGCTCTACGATAAAACACCTGACGCTCCTAGACCGGAATTATCAGTTCCTCCCCCTCCTAAATTAAACAATGACTCTCATGCTGGTGATGGCGTGATTGGCACAATAGACATGAAATCGACAAAGGCTACATCTAAAAAGGCCTGTAAGATTTCTAGTCATAATGCAAATGAGAAACTTCTTGCCTCAGAAGTAAATGCCGTGTCGACCAACAAGGGCAAACAACTGAAGCAACCAGGGGGCAAGAAGAAAAAGAAAGGGAGAAAAAAGAAGCAGGATGAGTCATCTCCTGAAAAAGCTTCTGCAAACCCTTCTGGGCAAAGGAAACCTCCTGCAGGGTGTCATATATGCGATGAGGATCATTGGACGAGAGATTGTCCACATAAAGCTGAAGTTAAGAAACTCTTTAATAGTTCAAAAACCTCAGCAGTATTGACTGTTCCGTTTCCAAACCCGGGAACCAAACTGGTTGCTAGTCAAAATGCTTCTTGATCCCAAGTGCTTATGTTGTCTATCTCAAAGCAGCAAAATGATGCTTTGACAAGGAATAAAGATTACAGGAATCCACAGCTATCGAATAACAAGGCTAATGAACAACCTAGTAGTTCGACAACAACTTTGACCGAAGTTGTGCCACCCATCATTCCTGAACCAATGATAAAGCCACCAAAGGGAGTAGTACACAAATCGACATTTAATCCTCGTGCCAAAGTAGCACAGAATTATAATATAGTAGAGGACCTGGCCCAATCGCCGTCCGCTATGTCGACATTTGAGGTACCGCAAAATTGCCCCTCCCAAGAGCAAGCTTTATTATCAGCAATAGGTGGGATTGACCCAATGGATTCCAATCTTGTGGCCTTTGATCATAAAGGATATGACCCACAGTTACCAGCTCAACTAGCTTTCCTTATTCAAGTGAAAGCCCTCAACAAAACCTTTCATCGAACAATTATTGATGAGGGGGCATCTACATGTATTATGTCGATGAGTTGCTGGAAAAATTTAGGCTCACCACCCTTGTCGAGATCGTCAACGACGTTAAAAGCATTTGATGGACGATCATACACTCCATACGGGATTTTAAGTAACTTGCAAGTTGAACTAGGGGGCAAAACAGTAGAAATTGATGTTGAGGTTATCCATGAAAACCTCGATTACAACATCCTACTGGGAAGGCCCTGGATATATGCCATGGCCGTAGTTGTGTCGAACTACTTCAGGAAGATTGAATTTCCTTTTCAAGGAAGAATTACAATCGTCGACCAACAAAAATTTCTCTCCAACAGTCCACAAGTTACGGGAAGCATTCCAATGATCCATGGAAGCAATCATTCGCTTCAAAATATCGGAGTAGGTCTCCTAAAAGACCCTGCCTTAATGGGTACTTTTGCCCTACTGCCTCCGAGTAATCTGGCGGAAGTGGCCATAGTGGAAACCTACAATATGAAATCTTCTATATCTAATGGATTCCGAAGATTCCTGAACATTTTGTCAGCATGGATCATCACCATTTTAGAAATATTGTAGCAATCAATTTTCTTGGCCTGGGGGGCAACCCTAAATCAACGCTCAATAGGTCTAAGGAATATGACACCTCTTCAAATCCTTGGTCGCATGTACATTCTACAGACGAAGGAATCATTCAATCAATGATGATAGGAGAGGCACCATGGGAAGATTACCACCATCGCTCCCATCTTCCGGATTACCACGAAGATTATTCCAGCAACCTTAATCATCCATCAGTTTTTGATTTTCTATCAAATACTGTAAATACGATGGATTCCGAGGACGGTTCTTATCTCGTGTCAACCTCGTTAAAAAATGAAACAAGGAGTCATGAGGATAGTTCTTTTACTGTGTCAACCTCATTAAAAAATGAAACAAATCGCCTTTCCAAATCTCAAAGGTAAACCTTCATTCCGACCACCGATTTGAATGCAATGAAGCTTGGGGGGCATGCACCTTGATTTGCATTATTTTGCTGGGGGCATGCAAACTTATCACTAGCAGTGTTACCGCAGGGTTCAACCTCGTTAAAAAATAAACCCACATCGAGCAGTGTTACCGCAAGTTTCAAGCTCGTTAAAAAATAAACCTGCACCGAGCAAATGTTTCCACCCGCGTTTAAGCTCGTTAAAAAATGAACTATTCCCTAGTAAATAACCACCGTGAATGTAGTACTTCAGCCATTAAAGCCTTGGTCGTGTTTGCATCGTCACCTCCACTTTTCCATTGGCCGATCATTCACCTCCATTTGATTGTTTACCCGTTTTGAGGAACAGCTGCGAAGAGTGATTTCACTAGCCATCCTTGTGACACTGCCGTGATTGGAAAATTCCAAACCTTACCTGGAATTAGCTGCTACCCATTTTATCACTCGTTCCTCAAAAGACGAGTCTTCTTTAAGCTCTTTTCAACTGACTCGTAAAATATGAAAAGATTGCCGAGCCATTGGCCTCTCCAGCTCGTTAAAGGGACAGGAAGTGCTATCCCTCCTCTAGATTTTAATCTTTTTGGACCTGAGGGATTATTGCATAAAAAGATCGAGCGCTTGTTTTGTTCGGCTCGTTAAAACTATCGAAAATTCATCCCTTCTGTATTGTTTTATACTTTTTCGGACTTAAGGGATTAGATGAAGAAAAAGGAATTTTGGAGTTACCTTTACGTACTTTTTCAGACTCTCTAAAAATGAAAAGGACTGAGTTATCTTTGTCGTTAAACTCGTTAAAAAGATTAATAGCGACAAACTTGTCTTTAGACGAGAACGAGTTTCATTATCGCTACGCTCGTTAAAACATAGCGATGGGTTTGCCCGAAGGGCAAATTATAGAACAAGCATATGTTATCCTCCTCAAGCTTGACAAAAATAAAGAGGTACTGGTCAACAATGACTGGGGAAAAATTGGGAAGAAAACTCAAAGAATCTTTATTGGTAGCAAGTCGCTCTTGAACATGACACTTCCACTCCGTGTCCGAGTCGGGTTGGGTTGTTTCATTCACCGGTCACATTGCCATGGTCACGCCATACCATCCACATTTGGGGTTAATGCTACCAATCCATCACATAAGTGTCACTTACATGTTCAAGAGAAATCATCCAGAGAAGTCACCTGTGTCCCACCCACTACCATACATTATACTCCATTCTTTCATGACCACCACCCTGAACCATATATCATCAGATCCTTTTCACCTCCATCAAAATCATTTGCTCCGTTCCGTGTCATTGATGTGGGATTCATTAAGGCCCTCCTATGACGGATCACTTCTTGTCGACACCAGCTCATTATCCAAGAAGTTGGTCTAGGAAGACCCCATTCAGTACTTTGAAGCTTGCATGCCTCAATGGCAAGTTTCTCACTTCCGGCGACAGGTTTACATCAATGGCCTTCGACCGAAAGATTTTGTGTGGTGTTCGACGCCAAGTCCTTTATTCACACCACGTGAATTGTACTACAGTACCTTGAGGATCATTATCATTATCGGTGATTCCTCTCGCGCTTGTTAACAGTTTACATCATTGACTGGTAATCAAGCGATGTATTTCCATGTTCGACTTCAAAACATTTCTCACATGGATCGACTTGTACTTCGAGTGAAGATCGGACGAGATTGAAGACCCTGGATCTAGTTTCATCCATCCGGGCTGCGATATATATTTAGGGAAATAAAGACATTAAATGTACAAGCACTGCAGCACAGATAATCATCCTACCAAAAGGATGATGGCTCTATCAGAATCATCAGTCTACAATCAGACGATTGTCTGTCCTATGTACATGAAAATGAATTTATAAAGCTGAGCATGGGAATTCTCGCCTCAGCTAGATCCTGAAAAACAATATGAAGATAATGTATTGTATTGTATCTTGTTACAGGTCTCCTCCCAGCATTGAAAGAACTTCAGATCCTCATAATAAAGCATTTCACCCGACACCAAAAGGTTAATGGCCTCATACTTTAGGGGGAAACGACTCTATCCCACTAAGGTGTGACAGTTACCTTAGAAACAAACAGAGAAAACTACTTTTGTATTTCCTTTATGAATTAAAGATAGAGGGGGATAGAAAGAACCGACCTGTGTCTTGCGCTAATCCTTTGATCCAATCCCTCTCTTCTTTGATAGCTTCCAGCTACCTGCTTCCTTACTTGCTCAGCTTCACCAAGTTCCTGTAAGATCACAGAAGAAGAAAACTACACAAAGACATGGATCTATATTCATAAACAGCTTAGGATCAGATTTAAGCTAAACATACAAACGTAACAAGCATCAATGATACACAAGCATGTAGGAGAAACTCAAATAGTTTTATTGATATAACAAGAAGATCCAGGAGGAGTTACAACCGATGATTCCTGATCCAGCATCAACCTCCCAGCAAAGAAGCCCCTCTTCACCTCCAACAAAGCATAAATCACCCAATACTCTGATATCTATCTCAAAACCAACAACAATTCTTTGCAATGTACAAAATTCCAGCCTCCAACCTCTGGATCTCTGGGATGAGAGATCTATATATAGATATTTGCAGATGTGTGAGTTAGCTCTGGGTTTTTGATTAGTATCTTCTTTCTAATAGTTCTTGATGCCACTTGGAGATCTCATTGATCTCTTACTCATCCTTGGGCGATTTTTAGAGGCAAGTGTCCCAAGAGAAGTTTCTGGAAGATTCCATGATCATCCACCTCGCAAACTGTCTCCGCCACTTGTCTTTTCCCATCCATCGCACCCTCACAGTGTATTTAGGTGCATTACAACACACTTCCCGTGTGTACAAGGTGCGATGCAGCGCACCCTGGCCATGGAGCAAGTGCATTGATCCAGTTTTGACCAATTTTGAGTAGTTTTTCATGGAGAACTTCTGGGAGAAGCTGTAATCTGTTGACCTTGTTCCTTTAGGGGTTAGAACAACACTTTTAGGGACTTAGGAGCCCTTTGGTGTATGGAATTTCATGCTTGGAGCTGTAAGGCACAAAAATGTCTATAACAACACCCTTCATGTCCTTAGGGTTAACGGGATCTTTCACAGATCGGAGGGAATTGCGAATGGTGTTGAGGGGCCTAAAGGTTGAGGGAATATCATACCTTTTAAGGATCCGAGCAATCTTGTCCGTGGTTCCTTGAACATAGGGAAGGTGGACACCTGGACGACACTCTTTTGGCTCTTTCTTAATTAATGCATTTTTTTAGGCTTTCTGGAAAGCCTTCTGAACCAGGCGTCTGTTATATCCATTCTACACAAAGACATTAAGGAGATGGGATCTCTCCTTATCAAAGCTCTCACAATCGGAGATCCTAAGGGCACGAGTAGCGAGGGTGTTAAGAACACCCAACTTTTGAGTAGGGAAATGATGGGAATCGGCATGAAGATACTGCTCAGTATGCGTTTCCTTACGGAACACAGAGTGGGAGAGAAAGCCATCCTTATTCCGAGATAAAAGAATATCCAGGAAAGGGAGGCAACCATTGACCTCTTTTTCCATGGTGAACTTGATGGCCGAGGATCGGCTGTTGAGGTGATTAAAGAAACGATCCAGCTCCTCAGGGCTATGGGGCCAGATGACATTAGTGCCATCCACATACCTTTTCCAAAGCTTAGGAAGAAGATGAGCTGAGGATAAAGCTTTGGCTTCAAAATCTTCCATAAAAATATTTGCTACAATAGGGGAAAGAGGGGAACCCATGGCAACACCACAAGTCTACTCAAAGAGTTCACCCTCGAAACAGAAGAACGTGGAAGTGAGACAGATCTCCACCAAATGCGCGGTATCGGGATCTGTTAGGCGATAGATCACTTCCAAGGCCTCCTTTATAGGGATGAAAGTATAAAGGGAGACCACATCAAAGCTGACGAGAATGTCCTCAGGGCTAAGCTTAATATCCTTCAGCTCCTTAATGAAGGAAGTAGAGTCTTTCACGAAGGACTCAGTGCGGCCAACCAAGGGCTTAAGCTTAAGGGCAAGGAACTTAGCCAGAAGATAGGTCGAACCGCCAATGGTGTTGACGATAGGCCTCAGAGGGGCCCCTTCCTTGTGAATCTTCGGTAACCCATAGATCTTAGGAGTAATGGGACTACTTTCAATGAGCTTGTGGCACAGGGAACTCACTGAATTATTAGATTTAATGGCGAGAGCCACAGTCCTAGAAATCTTCTTCAGAGGGTTCTTGGGCAGTTTTTTATAGCTGCCACTATTGTGGAGATGATCTAGCATCTTCCTCCGTTAATCATCCTTGTTAAGGATGACCATAGCTCCTCCTTTGCTTGCCTTCAGAACTACAATATCTTCATTCAGATTTAAGGATTTTAGGGCGGAGGCTTCCTTGCTGCTGTGGTTCCTCCGAGGGGGCTTAGCCTTCCTAAGGACGACAAAAAAATTCTGTATAATGGTGTCCTTGATATTATCTGGAAGATCTCTAATCCCGAATTCCACATCGCAAATAATGTCCTCCACCGGGATTTTTCTAGGGGCAAGGGCAAAGTTTAGACCTTTGCCTAAAACACTGAAAACCGAAGGGGAAAAAGAGAAGCTAGAAAGATTAACTACCTTAGAATTGCGAGACATAACCTGGTCCAAATTCAAAACCTTATTGCTCAGGTTACCACCATCGCTATTGCTAGAAGAATCTGTTCCAATGCGATATAAATTACATGAATTATCATTACCATTATTAGAAAAATTATTTTCCGAAATAGAATTATTACCCTCATTATTATCGATATTATTATTACTAAGGCCATTATTAGAATAAAAATTCTTATTATTAATAATAATGTTATTTGTATTAATATTATTCTTATTATTAAGAAAATTACTAGAATTATATATATTTTTATTATTAATGTTAGTGTTATTAGTGTTAATAATAATATTATTAATATTCTTATTACAATAATATAAATCCTTATTATTATTACTCATAGTACCGTTATTATACTTATTCATATTCTTATTAAAGGCATTAGCATAATATAAATTTCTATTCTTATTAATACCACATTTATATTTATTATTATAGCTTGGAATGTTAACAGCCATGATCGAACTATCAACACTGACACTATTATCATCCAAATTGTAAAACGACGAACCTAGACCATCGACAGCTGAAGGTCCAGCCGATACACACCCCGCGGAAGCCTGAGGCGGACAATGCTCCAGCTCCTTGGGGGAAGCCCTTCCTCCTCCCTGGTCAGCGACTTCATCGACCTTCGAACAATTACGTAACCGCTGAAATGGAGACACCTAGGCCGGTTTCTGCAGCGCAAGTGGGTTAGCAACATTGTTGCATTCATGCTGCAATGGGGAACCAGAGGGAGCCGTTAACCGCGGAGAAGATTTTCAGTCTGCCGTCAATGAATTCATACTTGCCGATGGAAGAAGTTCCACCGAGCCAGATCGCAGGTTCTGAGTCCTTCGTGAAAGACTCTGCTTCCTTCATTAAGGAGCTGAAGGATATTAAGCTTAGCCCTGAGGACATTCTCGTCAGCTTTAATGTGGTCTCCCTTTATACTTGCATCCCTATATTAATTTTAATAAATAAATAAATTCCCTTTTATAACCAACCATTTTACCTAATTTAACTTATTTCCATAAGAAAAATAATAATAATAATAAAAATAAAAATAATATTAAATTAATAAATAAGAATTTGACCTGGTCCTAAGGTCAAAATTAGCCGTTAGTCAATTTAGGCGTTGGAGACTCTGCTCAGACTATTTATCATGCTAAGCTGGATCTGTTTCTTCAACTTGTCCTGACGATGAACCACACTAGTTGGTTCGAAACACGTCGACAAATGTATGTCTACATGTGATTTATGCCGAAGTTATTCTTTCAAATATTATGGATCACAGAAGCCTCAATTCAACTATTGATTCCCTGCACAGTAAAGCCATTGCTTCTAAGGTTCATCGACATGAGCATCTTTTTCTGTAATATACACTGAGGTTCTGACTAAAATTATCCATTTGGCTCCACCTACAACATAGATCAGTCAATCACATGATCAAAACCTTTAACATAATTTTTAAGCAATGATACATAGAAAACATCATGGAAATTCATTGTCGGAGGAAGTTTAAGTTGATAAGCTATTGGTCCAACCCTTTCAAGAATATTGAAAGGTCCAAAAAAATGAGGTGCCAACTTGGCACATGATCCAATCCTCAAGGAACTCTTCTTGGGCTTGATGCGCAAGTACACCTATTCCACAACCTGGAACTCGTTAAACAACTTTTTTCGATCTGCATAAATTTTCTTCTTGTCTTGTGTTGCCTTTAGATTCAGCTTGATTACCTACATTTCCTATTCCATCTTTGCCAACATGTCTGGTCTTATCAATACCTTGCTCACTAGATCACTCCAACTGATGGGAGTATTACAACTCCACCCATACAATGCTTCAAACAGACTCATCCTCAAAGATTCCTGGTACCCATTGTTGTAAGAAAACTCAACCAGTGGAATATACTCTTCCCACTTCCGATGTTGATGCATCATAGACATCCTCAAAATATCCTCCAATATCTTGTTGACCCTCTTTGGCTGCCCATTTGTCTACGGATGATAAGTTGTGTTGAAGGCCAACTCTGTACCCAAACCTGAAACTAATGCTTTCTAGAATCTAGAAATGAGCTTATATTTCATGTCTGTCACAATCTTCCTTGGAACTCCATGAATCCTCACTACATCTCTGATGAATACCTATTCCACATCACTAGCTGAATACGTAGACTTCAATGGAATGAAGTATGTTACCTTTGTCAGCATGTCCACCAAAACCATGATGGAATTATGTTGTCTAGATGTCCTCGGAAAACCTTTGACGAAATCCATGGAAATAACCTCCCACCTCCACTTTGGAATTGGAATCAGCTATAGTAATTCACCTAGATGCTTACATTCTACTTTCACCTCTTGAAAATCCAAACAACTACCCACAAACTTTTCCATGTACTTCTTCAAGACCGGCCAATGATAGAGCTTCTTCAATGTTTTCAATGTCTTCTGGTATCCTAAGTGACATGAATACGATTTTGTATGAAAGTCTCGCAAGATAGTTTTCTTGAGCTCACTATCTTTTGGTAGATATATCATGTCCCTAAATATGGCCAAACCATTTGTGGTAAGATGATAGTCCACATCTTAAACACATATACCATGTTATAACTTATACATAAGCTCCATGTACCTACCATCCCGATGTCCTACCTGTAAGATCTAATCATCTAAGTCTATCCCATAAAAACTCGTAGCTACTATGTGATTCACTTGTACTTTCCTGCTAAGAGTGTCTGTAACCTTGTTCTCCTTACCCTTGATGTATCTCATCTCAAAGTCAAACTCACTGATCGTGGCCAACCCTCTAGCTTGTCTGGCATTTAGATTTGGTTGGTCAAATAGATACCTCAATCCACTATGATCACTCATAAAGATGAACCATCTACCAAGAAGATAGTGTTTCCACATCTTAAAAGCATGGATGATCACTGCCAACTCAAGATCATGTGTCGGATAATTCTTCTCCTGCTCATTCATTTTCTGTGACTCATAGAACACTACCTATCCTTCATGCATAAGGACTCCATCAAGTCCTCTCTTTCAAGCATATGTACGAACCACAATTTCTATGTCTGGATCTGCAATCTTTAACACTAGATCATTTTTCAATCGTTACTTCAATTTCTCAAAATTGGTTGCAAATTCCTCTATCCATTCAAACTTCTTACCTTACCTCTACAGTGACGTAATTGTATATGCAATGCGAGAGAAGTTCCAAATGAATCTCCTATAATAATCTACTAACCCCATGAATAACCTTACCTCATCCACATTTCTAGGAGTTTCCGAGTCCATGATAACTCTTATCTTCTCTGGATCCACTGCTATACCTTCCTTGGAAACAACATGTCCCAAATAATGTACCATGTCTGAAAGAAACTGTATTTTCTAAGTTTGGCATACAATTGATGCTCTGTCAGTAATCTCAACACTACTACTAAGTGCTCGACATGCTCTTCCTCACTTTTAGAATATATTAAGATGTCATCAATGAATGTGATAATAAACTTGTCCAAATAAGGATGCAATACCCTATTCATAAAATACATGAAAGTAGTTGGAGCATTAGTCAAACCAAATGGAACTACAACAAACTCATAATTTCCATACTTGTTCCTAAAATTTGTCTTGTAAATATCCTTCTTTAATGCGTACTTGATGATATCCAGATCTCAAATCAATATTTGAGAACATTGTTGCTCCCTTCAACTGATCAAACAAATCATCGATCATCGAAAATGGATACATGTTCTTGATGGTCACTTTGTTAAACTACCTATAATAAGTGAATAGCCTGAGAGTACCATCCTTATTCTTCACAAACAACACTGGTGCAACCCAAGGTGATACACTTGGCCTACTGTATCTCTTGCCAAGCATTTCCTTCAACTGCAAATTCATCTCTACTAACTCTAGAGTGCCCATCTTGTATGGTGCTACCCCTGGTACCAACTCAATGGAAAATTCCACTTCCCTATGAGGCGGTAACTTTTACATCTCTTTTGGAAACACATCCTGAAACTGTTTCAAGATTGAGCACCTGCTCAATACCTCTGCATCCTCAACATCCTTACCTTTATCACTAGAAATATGCACTACAAATAACACATACCATTTTCTGTGACTGCACTTTGCCTGCATAGTTGTCAGCATTCTAACTGATGTTTCCTTCTTATTACTGTGAAAGATTCTTTGTTCTCCATTGTCATCCAAACACTCAATGGACTTGTCATAACAATCCACTTTGTTCCTATGAATATACAACTAGTCCATACCCAAAAGCATAATATATGATCCCAAGCGAAATACATTCAGATGTGTTGAGGTAGGCATACCATTCAACTCAAATGCACAATATCTTACCTAGTGATACACTTTCTTCTTTGTACTTATAGCCAACTGCACTAACCAGGATTCTGCATGCACTTCTTTATTCAAAACACACTTATCCACCAGGTTAGGACTAACATAAATATAATTAGATCTAGGGTCAACCAAAATGGAAACAACTTGATCATAAATCTTACCATCCATCTCGATATCAATTACCTAGTGATCTGCATGCTTGTTATCCACTGTTGCATAAATACGTGGAATGCTCTACCCAACATCCCCAATTGTCTGTGTTTCCTATGCACTATAAATATGAGGCCTACAACCCTGATTCTACAAACAATCCCTCTTAAGATGCTCTTTACCATATGTCCAACACTGCAGCCATCCTGTACCAACACCTTTATTTTACTGCCCTCCATGTTGTGACCCATTAAAATTCTTGTAAGGTGCAACATTTTCTTTCTCACCTGCATCTTGAGGCCTTTTTCTTTTCAGCTGCCATTTACCTTTAGCTTTTTCTTTCCCTTTCCAACCTTACTGAGATTTTATCTTGCGCTTTGACTGCTCATAACAATGCTTCAATTTCCCAATAACTTCGTCAAGCGATCGTGGCTCATCATACTCAATTTGATGTCCAAATGCTAATGGAAATCCATTGACAAATATCTGAAATTTGGCCTTCTCATCCTTAAGATATGGTACATACCTCAATAAATCCAAGAACTCAGTCATATGCTCCTCATATGTAATTGAACCCATATTTAGCTCATAAAACTGCTTGCCTTTGTTGTCATAGTACCACTCTGACAAGTACTTCTTCTTGAAAAGTATTTTGAATTCATTCCAACTCAGCTCTTATGTTCTGATGTCTCTGACCTACTTCACATCTTCCCACCAGATGTTTGATTTCCCTTTGAGGCTAAAGATAGTTATTATGGCCTTCATGTTCTTTGTGTAATCATGCAACTCAAATAATTTCTCCATCCCAAGTAGCCATGCCTTTGCATCCTCCAGATTCTTCAAATATCCATCAAAGGTAGGTGGATTTTCTTTCTTGAACTCATCTAGAAAATATCCCCTGTCACTCCTCCTATAAGGATGATAATGATGACAATCATAGTGCCTGTTAGAACCAGAACTAGAATAGAACAAGTGTCCATCACCTCTCCTACTCATAGTATCTAGGAGTCTTCCATCTCTGATCGTGTTCTCTCTTTCTAACCTATGCCCACCATGAGATCTATGGTCATATGCCCTATTTGTTTTGTCATCTTGCCCATGGTTGATATGAAGTGGTCCTTGTCTCTACAATTCTGACAAACTTCGAAGGATTACTACATTGACTTCTACTTATTTCTCCTATAGCTGAATGATCTTGTCATTATCTACCTTGAAACTTCTTATTTTTGCCTTTAATCTTCTCAATGTGCCTGCTAAGTCAAAAGAATTCCCAACACCGCGCTATTCATCTGATCCATAAGGAGAATCTCATGAACTGTAGTCTACCATCTTGCTAGTCAAATTTGATCTCTTTCCTACAATTACACCATGTCAACTAAAACCAAAACATAACATAATCAACATGGAAAATTTTAGGGGCTAATATTCGCAAGTGGGCTAATCTTCCATGGGTTTTCAAAAAAAAGATTCGTGAATTTTAATATTTTTTTCTGAAAATGTTTCGCCCAAATTTTATAGTATAAAAATATTTTACCTAAATATTGTGAAAGCTGTATAAATAATATAAATAAAACTATTACGAATTTGCATGTTTTTACAAAGATATTAACAAACATTTTATAATTTGCAAATTGGGGATTAGTAAGATTCACCAAGGTTTCTAAACTTTAAGACAAATTTTCATCCTTAAAATTTTCCCTGATAATCAGCATACCTCAGTATATTTCAAGGGAGGATATCTCATTTGCAAGATCCACAAGATTAGCGCGATACATGTATAATCATAATCACATCAACATATAACACCAGTTTAAGCACTATCTAGCTATTGATTTTTTATCATACCAACAACATACCATGACTTCATGCATGGAAACTACAACCATATCAATGTATGCATAACAATATATAATCACTAACATTCATAACCAATGCAGAACCGACATACGCTCATGATGACCACATCCAATAATACACCATCCACTTTCACGTGGTGATACCACTGCAACCATGACCACCACCATGCATGCACATAAAGTACATAGACCACAAGCATAAAGAGCACATATGCATAACCGACATGAATGCATGACTAAATACAACCCATCAAGTCCAAGGGGTGAATCAGGCTCTGATACCACTATGTAACACCCTCCTCCAACATTTAACCAAGTTAACTGGTCCACTGGGGTAAACATGTGACGAGAGGCTACTATGATGTGATTCAAATCCCCATGTATAGTTAAGGAAGTGGATCTGACAAAATCAAACCAATCTAACCTTCCACACATGCTAGAGGACCTTAAGGAGCCAAACAACCCTTCCAGGTGACCAACCCTTGAGGCAACCTAACACTTCACTGATCTGGAACCCCAGTTTCTCCCATGATAATCCATGCATGCGAATGAGGTCTTCCAGTCTCTCCCACAGCAAGGGAATGCCAACAACTCTTGACTTTTTCAGCTAGTTTTGAGCCAACAACCCTGAATTATGTGCCTATTTTTAGGGCCGAGACTAAGGTCACTGCCCAGAACTTCATGAAACCTTCAGAAATGATAAATAACATTAGAGAAAAGGTAATAATGTAAACAATTGATCAATTAATTGATTGGACCCCTACTAGCCATGACAAGGAATTTTTCAAACATGTCACCAATATGCATTTTACACGTTAGAACAACAAATTTGAGCATATGGGTCTCATACGTATATGAGATCGTAAAGAAGCATTGTTTCCTTATCACAATAGCTGCATTCACATCTATTAGGTCATATATTCAGTGTACTTTCAATTACTAATCAACACATGATGAGATCCATACACCAATTCTATCATAAAACATACTCATAACCAACATATAACCAACAGAAATAACAAGGATATAATAGCCATATAATCCACATATAAGCCAACACATTTACACATGAAATACCAATGAGAAAGAGCTCTTATTAATGAATGCAAAAGCTAACCAGGTTTGGGACTTCCATGAACTACCCGATCATAGCTTGGTTGAACCAAATATTTCTTTTAGTCAATCACCCCCATGCCATATTCCAAGCATGAATGTGGGACTCAAAACCAAACCACACCAAGTTTCCTTAGGATTTACTACAATCCCCACTAGATCACTGGGCCCTAAACAAGCATGGATGCCACTGAATTTCTCCACCTACACCGTGAGGAATTTTCCTATCTCCTAGTCTCTAGGATTTACCATATATCCCACCATACAATGGTTGAGGATTCCTAGGCCTAATCAAGACTCCACCCTCCAGGATTTATCATATATCTTGCCATTCACTGGTCAAGGATTCCTAGGCATGGTCAAGGGCACACACCTCTAGGCTTTACCATATATCCAGCCATTCACCAGTCGAGGATTCCTAGGCACGCCGAGGCACATAAAATCCAGCTTTACTACAATCCCAGTCTAGTTCAAGGATTACTAGGCCATGTGTTGTTTCTTTCAGAGACCACCTCACTTAGTTTCAAAACCATTCAGAAATATAGCTCAACCAAATACAATGGAACCCATCATAACATGGTTATCCAAAAATGGAAAAGCAAGGATGAAGAACAGTGTCACACTTGGAAAAACCTATGCCAATGAAAGGAAGAGAACTAAATATATACATGCATGCCAAAACTAGCAAGGAATTCACAAATGCAAATCGATACTTGCAAATAATATCATTGTAGATGTTAGATGTTGTTCTTCCTTGCTTGATCTTTTCCTTCTTGGTCCTTCCTTTTCTTTCTTGATCCAATGCTAGAATGCTCCAAGAAAACTCTTAAGTGTCCAAGAGTGAGAGAGAGAGAGAATAGAGGGAGAACTCCAAAACTAAACTGGAAAAAAGGTACCAACTTATCCTTGGAAGTCTTTTTATTAATGAGGCCTCTATTTTCTTCCTCCATCATTTTCCTTCATTTTCCTCCTTGCATGCAACCTGTGACCTTTCACCTTCCTTTTCTCCTAATTTCCATTATTTTCATAAATAAAATTCCAATTAATGCCTCATGCCTTTCCAAATCCTTTGTCATTTCCTTTTTCAATTTCTTAGCCATAATAAACCAAAATTAACGCCCACACTATGATGTTTTTCCCAACACTCAACTTGGAATACATGTCCCATGATCTTGGTTATTATTTTGCCTTTATTAACTTTATTACACTGAATTTTCACCGGGATTGTTACATTATCATAGTGCCACTTGGAAATATTTGGTTTTTTATAGAATGTTGGCATGGAAATATAACTTGGAAATTGGCATGGAATATTAGATTGGAATCCAAGGAAAACATCACTCTTAGTGCATCAAGAATTTCCTAATACTTGATAATTGGTCCATCAAGATATAATGACAGACAATTAGCGTATTTTGGTATTGGGACTTGATAAATGATGGTGGGAAAGGTTAACTTAAGTGTTGGGTGTGGAGCCTGATTATCTTCTTTATTCAAAGGTATCACCGCATTGGACCCCAGTTCGTAATGTGGCGGCAACGCAGACCGTAATATTTGTGTTGCAATGATCCATGTGGATATTGGTGGCCACCCACCAATTCCACTTGGACCCCCACCATTGTTTCTTTTAGTTTCCTTAATTATAGCACAACTTACTATTTTTAGAAATTTTTCGGGTCCCGAACTTCTGGAGCCGTTTTGAGGTCCTAAACGAAGTTTTTTGGGAAAACTAGGAGAAACATGGGTCCACAAACTAATTTTTCTCATCCCAAAGTTGTATTCCTCGAATAGATCTTTCTAATGAGGTAGTGTGTGCATCAAACAGAGATCGTATGCCAAAGTTACAACCCCGGGAAGTTGATGTACCAATTTACCCAAATGGGGCCCATAGTTTGGTGCTTCATCTCCTAGGGTTAGGTTCTTGGATGTTTAGGGTTTTCCATTGTTTCTCAACAATAAATAGGCCTTCGAGCCTCATTATAAGATAGTTCAGAGGCATGTAGCTGCCACATCTCTCCTCAAAGATAAGCTACCATCGCCCTTGCAAGTTTATTTCAATTTATATTTGTAAGCATATTTCAGTATTTTACATTAATGAAATGAAGTATTGTTTCTACTGCATCTCTATATTTATGATTATCTCTATAATTTGTTACGTTCCTGTTTAAACCTGGATCAATGGTATCAGAGTGGTCTGCTCTTTCTTTGTTTTTCTTTGCATGTCCCCAATGAGGTCGAGATATAAGGAGTTAGGACTTGAACTGGTCTAACCTTTGCAAAATGAGCCTCGCAAATCTCGATGGCCTCCCATGGTGGATGAAAATAAAGATGAGGGGGTAGGAGATCCTATCAAAATCTTGCTTAAAGAGGCCCTCGAGTGACAAAGGAATGCGGTGATGGACAATTTTTCCCAGGTCCTTCAGCGGCTGCCCAGGGGTGACACATCTACTTCCAGCAACTACTCAGGAAGTGCCACACCCTTTAAGGTACAAGTTAACTTTTACATTCCCATATTTGAGGTCAGATAGATGCAGACGTTGTAGATAAATGGTTAAATATGCTAGAAGGATATTTTTCTGTTCATGATTTTTCTGGCTGGGAAAAGATTACTTTCGATTTTCTCAAAGACGCCCCACATATCAAGGGCTGGTGGGAAACCTATTGTGAGCAGAAGGATGAAAGTACAACCTCACTTTTTTTAGCTACACCCACATGGAATTCATTTCGGAATGCCATCAAGAAGCAGTACTACCCTTTCAGAAACTATGAAGATAAATACATAAAGTGGACCACGCAGCAGTAGGGAAGGGACCAAGACGTGCCGGGTTTTACCAATATTTTTCATACCCTTCGCATAAAGTTGGGTATCAAGGA
Source organism: Pinus tabuliformis (assembly GCA_031772625.1). NCBI lineage: Eukaryota > Viridiplantae > Streptophyta > Pinopsida > Pinales > Pinaceae > Pinus > Pinus tabuliformis. Next base: position 992,688,324 of record CM062818.1, on the reverse strand, counting down.
TTCTGAGCTGCATTTGGTACTCAAATACCATGGCTACCTACACAGGTACATCCAGGACGAGATGGAGTTCCTGGACATCTCCTCGCTTGGCACGATGTACTGATCCGCTGTCAAGATTGAGCAGAAGTTTAAAGAGAAGAAGTGAGACTTTGGATCTGCAAATCTGAAGCAAGGGAAAGGTGCCCCCAAATAGCTAACTATGCCCCTGACTATGCTATTGGGGTAGTCCTTACTCAACACGAGCATCCAGTGGCATATCATAGTGAAACAATTTCAGACACAGTCCGAAACTATACCACTTATGACAAAGAGATGTATTCCATTACGAAGGCCTACCAACAATGGAAGCATTACATTTTGGGGAAGGAAATGGTCATCGACACAGACCACCAGCCCTTGTAGTTCATACAGACCCAAGGGAAGTTGCAGAATGATCACCATTAGAAGTGGTCCACATACCTGCAACAACTCCATTTGAATATCAAGTATACGAAAGGCAGCACCAATAATGTTGCATATTGCCTTAGTCGACCACTGATCATGGCGTTAACCACTGTGATCAACTCTTATGGGAATGCGACTTATGATTGACCATTTCTCTACAAAAGCGACCCAAAATTTTGCCACACATACCAGACACTCTTGGAGGGTCAACATGTTCTAGATTTTCACCTCCAGGATGCCCTGTTATGCCACCTGGGTCACCTTTGTATTCCCTTAACCGAGTGTACCAAGATGATTTGGGAAGCACACTATAGTCGGGATGCTGGTCATTTCGGGGTCAAGAAAATTGTGGTAGTACTGCAGAAGTATTTCTATTGGGCGAATATTTGACAGGATGTCGGGGAGTACATCAGATCCTGCACTGCCTGTGCCATTGCCAAACCGATCATCAAGAAGAAAGGCCTCTATACTCAGCTGCTTACCCCTAGTCGACCTTGGGAATCCATCTCCATGGATTACATGTCGGTCCTTCCTTCTATTAAGCATGGAAATGACTATGTTTTTGTTGTCTTCGACAGGTTCTCGAAGATGGCCATTATGGCGACCTACAAGAAGAATATCACAACATAAGCCACTGCTAAAATATTCTTTGAATGAGAGTGGGTACACTGTGGGATCCCACAGTCTATCATCTTAGATCAGGACAATAGGTTCCTCAGTACATTTTAGTCCAGTCTGTGGTTGATGTTGGACACCAAATTCACTAAGTCCACAACCTTCCATCCCCAAACTGATGACCAGACAGAGGTTGTCAACAGGATGATCGTACACATTTTGCACATGTAAAACTTAAAGCATCCACACACATGGGATGAGAGCCTCCCCTATGTTCAGCACAACTATAACTAGGCTCTCCACAACTCGACTGGCCACAACCCTTTTCAGGTGGGCTTGGGATTCCAACCACTATGTCCCATTGATGTGGCCATGCCATTTGTAGCTACTCAGGCAGATTCGGCTCATGTCCAGTCTGAAACAGATAAGGAAACAACTTCATTGAGCACACCCAACATATCCGCTAGTAGGTCCAAAACATTCTAGAGAAATCAAATGCCAAGTACAAGCAACAACATGATCAACATTGGGTGCCACACAAGTTTCAGGTGGGTGACAAAGTCTGGTTGCATTTGCAAAAGGAATGCCTTACCGGAGCCTATCGGAAAATAAAACCACTATGATATGGTCCTTACACCATTACCAAGGATGTGGGAAACAATGCATTTGAGCTCAACATTCCCGCATTCCTTGGCCTGCATCCAATGTTCAATGTGGACCGCCTTCTGCCATACTTTTCACCATTACTAGACACATCCGATATTGCAAAAAAACTCACAACAGCATAGTTAAATCCAGATTGCATGGAACAAGCTACAACTGATCAGATCATGGACATGTAGATCAAGCACACTCACCAGTAGAAGATCCAACTGTATCGAGTTGTCAAAGCAGGCAACTCCTTCACCAGGGCAAGTGGCTCACCAGGGACCAAGTTCAGTAGAAGTTTCCTCATCTCATGGAGAAACTCAACGTAATGGGGACCATTGCTTCCTAATGGGGAGGAATGATCCAAGTGGATATTGGTGGCCACCCACCAATTCCACTTGGACTCCCACCATTGTTTCTTTTAGTTTTTTAGTTTCCTTAATTGTAGCACAATTTACTATTTTTAGTAGTTTTCTGGGTCTTGAACTTTCGGAGGCATTTTGAGGCCCTAAACAATGTTTTTTGGGAAAAATCGGAGCAACATGGGTCCATGAACCAATGTTGCTCATCCCAAAGTTTTATTCCTCAGATAGATCTTTATAACAAGGTATTCTGTGCTTCAAATGGAGATCGTATGCCAAAATTATGACCTTGAGAAGTTGATGTACCAATTTACCCAAAATGGGGCCAATAGTTTGGCGCTTCATCTCCTAGGGTTAGGTTTTTGGATGTTTAGGGTTTTCCATTGTTTCTAAACAACAAATAGGCATTCGAGCCTCATTTTAAGACAATTCAGAGGCATGTAGATGCCACATTTCTCCTAAGAGATAAGATACATCGCCCGAGCTAGTTTATTTCCATTTATGTTTGTAAGCATATTTCAGTATTTTACATTAATGAAATGAAGTATTATTTCTATTGCATCTCTATATTTATGATTATCTTTGTAATTTGTTGCGTTCCTGTTTAAACGCAGATCATGTAAGGGGGATCCAGGGGGGCCGACAACGATCTTTAGGAGCCCCCCTTAGTGGGGGATTGGGGACAACGCCCCCGAAGCTAAAAATATATGTAAAATTGCCTAGTAAAATGTTGTAATTTTGTAGTCAATCTGGGCCATTCATTAGGTGGATATCTAACGGTAGAAGTTATGCTTAATTTAGGGTTTTTTGCCCTAGAAGGAAACCCCTCGCTATATATGAAGGAATTGTATTGCGTCTATGTAGATCTGTATTTTGAGCGAGAAAGAGAGAGGAGATTGTGTGAGAGCGAAGAGGGAATTACTATGGATTTGATGTAGGTTGTATTTCTTCAGTTTGTTGGATAATATAAAAGGAAGGACTAGATGTTTCTCTGTGGACATAGCCCAAATTGGGTGAACCACATATATATGTGTCTCGTTTTATGTGTTTTCTGTGTTTATATTTCTAAATATATTTTATGTGTTTCATTGCTCTGTAATATATCATTTTCTAATGACTGGTATCCGAGCGAAGGTTTGTTTGGCTGATAAACTTGCAGGAGAGAAGGGTTCCTGGTTCAAGTGAGAGCAATGGCGGAAGATGGTAGGTTTAGGGTTGAAAAATTTAACGGAAAAACTTCCAGCTATGGAAGATGCAGATGGAAGATTATCTGTATCAGAAATATCTGTGCCTACCATTGAGCGAAAATAAAAAGAAGCCGACAAATATGATAGAAACAGAATGGAATATTCTCGACAGAAAGGAACTTGGAATGATATGGTTGTGCTTAGCAGCGCTGGTAGCATTTAATATTCAAAGGAAACAACAAAAAAGGGTTTAATGAAGGCATTCACCAAACTATATGAAAAACCCTCGGCCTCAAATAAGGTATTTCTTATGAAGTGTTTATTTAATATGAAGATGTCAAAAGGTGGATCTATTGTTCATCATTTAAATGGATTTAATACATTTACCAGTCACTTAATTTCTGTAGGGGTAACTTTTGATGATGAAGTTAGGGATCTGTTATTTCTATTCTCATTCACAGAAAGTTGGAATGGTTTAGTTATGGCCATTAGTAACTTTGTCTCTGGGACTAGTACTTTAAAGTTTGATGATGTTGTCAGCGCAATCCTTAGCGAGGAAATGCGACGGAAAAGCTCCGGTGAGACATTAGGTAATGTTTTGACTGCAAAGACTAGGGGAAGAAAAATGGAAATAGGAAAGAGCCCAGGACATCACAGTAAGTCAAGGAAGGGAAAATCCAAGTCCAGATCGAGGATAGTGTGCTGGAAATGCGGGAAGAAAGGACACCTGAAGAAAGACTACAAGTCTCAGAAGGGAAAATAAGGAGATGCGTAGCAAGAAAACAATCATGAAGTGCATGTGACAGGTGATGTGTTTCAAGATGCTTTGATTCTTTCATTAGAGAATATTATTGATGCCTGGGTGGTAGATTCAGGGGCCTCATTCTATGCCACACTTGATAGGAAAAATTTTCATGATTATGTTCAAGGATATTTTGGACAGGTTCGATTGGGTGATGATAAACCCTGTAAAATCATTGGAATGGGTATAGTTTTCATAAAACGGCAGAATGGAAAGAAATGGCTATTAAAGGAGGTAAGGCATGCTCCAGATCTAAAGAAAAAAATAATTTCAATAGGGCTGTTGGGAGGTGAAGGCTGTGTAACTACTTTCACAGATAAAACCTCGAAGGTCACTAAAGGAGCCCTGGTAATAGAAAAAGGAAAAAAGGTTGGCACATTGTATTTATGCAATGGTATTTCTAATTATGTTAATGCTTTAACCTCTATAGGAGATGATACGGAATTGTGGCATCATAGGCTTGGGCACATAAGCGAGAAGGGGATGAAAATTCTTCACTCAATAAATTTGTTGCCAGGTTTGAAGCATGTTGATTTAAGAATCTGTGAGAATTGTGTTTATGGAAAATAGAAGAGAGTTAGATTCCTCACATTTGAGAAACAAAAGAAGAGCGAAAAGTTAGAGCTTGTGCATACAGATGTATGGGGACTTTCTCAGGTATCATCTCTCGGTGGCTCTTGTTATTATGTTACTTTTATTGATGATGCAACTAGAAAAACCTGGATTTACTGTATTCGAAATAAATTTGATGTATTTGGTACTTTCAAGAAATGGAAAGCTTTGTTTGAAAATGAGACAGGAAAATGGTTGAAGTGTCTTAGATCAGACAATGGAGGTGAATATTGCAACAAAGAGTTTGATAGGTACTATCCAGAGAATGGAATTCACAGAGAGAAGACAATTCCAGGAACACCACAGGAAAATGGTGTATTAGAAAGGATGAACATGACAATCATGGAGTGTGCAAGGTGCATGAGATTACATGCAGGATTTCCTTTACAATTTTGGGCTGATGCTGTAAATATTGTTGTTTATCTAATAAACAGAGGGCCTTCAAGTTCCTTGGATGGTGGTATTCTAGAGGAGGCATGGACAGGTAAAAAGGTAAACTACTAATTTTTAAAAACTTTTGGTTGTGAAGCCTTTGTCCACATTAGTAAAGAAAATAGAACAAAGCTTGAGGAAAAATAAAAGAAATGTACTTTTATTGGATATGATGTTAATGATTTTGGTTATCGCTTTTATGATTATGAAAAAAGAAAAATCATTAGGAGTAGAGATGTCATATTCAATGAAAAGGTTTTGTATAAGGATCAACTACAGGAAAAGAAACAGGAAAAAGAAAATAGAGAATACACAGTGCTTGATGAAATGACAGAAAAAGTGATGGTGCCTGAAAATCATAATGATCAACAACCAGAACAAAAATAATAACCACAACAACAACAAGCATCCCAAACACCTGAAAGTGGTGTTAGAACATCTACTAGGATAAGTAGACCCCCTAAATGATACTCTCCTCCATTATATTATGTATTGTCGACTGATTCTAGTGAACTAGAATGTTATGAAGAAGCAGTGAAGGTAGAAACCAGGAAGAAGTGGGAGCAAGCCATGAAAGAAGAGATGGACTCCTTAGTACATAACCATAATTGGGACTTAGTTAGGTTTTCTGCAAGTAAAACAACATTGCAGAATAAATGGGTTTACAGGTTGAAGGAAGAAGATGGAGGTAGAAAAAGGTATAAAGCTATACTTGTGGGGAAGGGATTTGCACAGAAAAAGGGTATAGACTTTGATGAGATATTTTCTCCTGTTGTTAAAATGACTTCAATCAGAACCATTTTAAGTCTAGTAGTAGCTAAAGATTTACATATTGAGTAGTTATATGTAAAGACAACCTTTCTCCATGGGGATTTGGAGGAAGATATATATATGCAGCAGCCATAAGGATATGAGGTAAAAGGGAAGGAGAAACTAGTGTGCAGGTTGAAGAAGAGCTTGTATGGATTAAAACAGGCTCCAAGGTAGTGGTATCTAAAATTTGACAGGTTTATGTCTGAACAAGGTTATACTAGATGTCACTCTGATCATTATGTTTATCTCAAAAGGAAAAATGATGGCAACTATATTATATTGTTATTGTATGTAGATGACATGTTTGTTGCAGGTTTTAACATGCAAGAAATAAATGTGCTCAAAAGAATACTGGCAAACTCATTTGAAGGATTTGGGTGCTACAAAACAAATCCTTGGTATGAGAATAACTAGAGATAGGAAGAATCGAAAATTAACATTGTCTTAGAGTGAGCACATAGAAAAGGTGTTGAAACGATTTAATATGCAGAATGCAAAACTAGTTAGTATACCTTTGGCTGGCCATTTCAAACTAAGTAAGGAGGTGTGTCCCAAGAGTCAGGAAGAAATGGTTGATATGTCTGAAGTTCCATATGCATCAGCAGTTGGAAGCTTAATGTATGAAATGGTATGCACAAGGTCTGATATTTCACATGCAATGGGAGTTGTAAGCAAGTACATGAAAAATCTAGGAAAAGAACATTGGATGGTGGTGAAGTGGATTATCAGGTATTTGAGAGGTACCACAAATCAAGCATTATGCTTTGGTGGTTCAAACATTGCTCTACAGGGATATGTTGTGCAGATATGGCAGGTGATAGAGATAATAGGAGGAGCACAATAGGGTATGTGTTTACTATAGGTGGAATAATTGTCAGTTAGGTTTCAAAACTGCAAAGTGTTGTTGCACACTCAACAACAGAAGCAGAGTATGTTTCTGCTACAGAGGCTAGTAAAGAAATGGGTAAGAATTATACCTACCATATCTGCATCAACATATCCCTGTAGAGCAATGTTTGAACCACCAAAGCATAATTCTTGATTTGTGGTACCTCTAAAATACCTGAGAATCCACTTCACCACCATCCAATGTTCTTTTCCTGGATTTTTCATGTACCTGCTTACAACTCCCATTGCATGTGCAATATCAGGCCTTGTGCATACCATTTCATACATTAAGCTTCCAACTACTGTTGCATATGGAACTTTAGTCATATCAGCCATTTCTTCCTGAGTCTTCGAACACACCTCCTTCCTTAGTTTGAAATGGCTAGCCAAAGGTATACTAACTAGTTTTGCATTTTGCATATTAAATTGTTTCAACACCTTTTCTATGTGCTCACTCTAAGACAATGTTAATTTTCGATTCTTCCTGTCTCTAGTTATTCTCATACCAAGGATGGTTACAAAGTTTTCTGGATGACTTGGGTAAGAAGCAGGAGTTGGGCAGGTTATGCAGTGACCGCCAGAGTGTCATACATCTTGCAAAGAACTCTGCATTTCATTCCTAGACAAAACATATACAGCTCAAGTATCATTTCATACGGTCAGTGTTGGAAGATGGATAGTTGAAATTGGAAAAGATACACACTAATCAGAATCCTGCAGATATGTTAACAAAAGTTGTAACCAGGGAGAAACTGGGATTTTTCTCGGTTTCAATTGGTATTCAAGTATGATGATGAAGATGAAAAAAAACTAGGTCCAAAGTGGAGTCATTGTCCAACAAATGAAGCATCAGTGGAGTTGCTATAATCAGTCTCCAAGTGGGAGATTGTTGGGTGTGGAGCCTGATTATCTTCTTTTTTCATAGGTATCATCGCATTGGACCCTAGTTTGTAATGTGGTGTAACCACCGCCCGTAATATTTGTGCTACAAGGGGGGTCCATGGGGGCTCAATAGTGATCTTTAGGAGCCCCCCCCCCCAGGTGGGGGATTATGGGTAGCACCCCCGAAGCTAAAAATAGATGTAAAATTGCCTTGTAAAATGTTGTAATTTCGTAGTCAATCTGGGTCGTTCATTAGGTGGAGATCTAATGATAGAAGTTATGTTTAATTTAGGGGTTTTTTCCTAGAAGGCAATCCCTCGCTATATATGAGGGAATTGTATTACGTCTATGTAGATATTTATTCTGAGCGAGAAAGAGAGAGGAGATTATATGAGAGCGAAGATGGAATTACAGTGGATCTGTAGTAGATTGTATCTCTTCAGTCTGTTGGATAATATAAAAGGAAGGATTGGTTGTTTCTCCATGAACGTAGCCGAAATTGGGTGAACCATGTATATCTTTGTCTCTCTTGTTTTATGTGTTTTCTGTGTTTATATTTCGGCAATATATTTTATGTGTTCCATTGATCTGTAATATATAATTTTCTAACATTAAGTTTCAATTTGGGTGAATGTCAACTAACAAATATGAGGATCCATTATATTGGATAAATGTTGTAACCAATTTTTTAAGGAAAAACCTGCGGGGAAAAGGTTTTTGTATGAAGTGTGCTTGATGTTTGCACTAGTTGGGAAGCACGTGGGTGTGATTAGAGGAAAGTAACCAAATATCAAAGAAATAAGGGGGGCCTAAAAGTTAAAAATTTTAAGGGTGGTTGTTACCATGTCAACAAAGGATGTTGCTAGCACATCTCTTACTCCATTCCATGTTGAAATTTAAAAAGGCCAAAATAGAGGCCCATAAATGGAAGAAAATTTTACATAAGAAAGGAGTAGGGGAGGTTTCAAGACTGTAAAATCAAATCAATCAACTCATGGAGGATATTCTGGTTCTTAGAAATAAGGAAGAAACTAATAGGGAGCAATTGGAAAAGAGAACCTATATCTCAGACAACAACTAGAATAAGTAAAAGGGATAATATCAGCCAAGGATAGTAATACCACATACACGAAGGCTTCTCTAGGGGTCATGACACATTTATCCTTAGATTTAATCTAATGTAGGAATCCAACTAAGACCTATGCACTCTTTTTGAGGGAAAAATGGTATAAGTATCATATTTTAATTTAGCTCAATAAGGGGAGTTCCATGTCCAAAACCTTAAAGAATTTATTAGGGATTTCCAATGTAGCAGCTTGGAGGAATAATCTTGGTTGTGAATTTTTTTCCTCTAGAACCTAGTGTTATTACAATCACCCTCTTGGGACCTAAATCCCTACGTGAGGGATGTGAAACTTATGGCCTTGGAATCCTATTTAAGGCGTGACGAAATAAAGGAAGGAGAGGTTAAGAAAGAATTCAAGGAAGAATTTTACACCACTCTATGGATTAGGGTAGAAGATCCTAATCCTAGAACAATAATAATATTTCATGATATTTTTTCATAAGACTAACAAGTAGCTCCAATATTTAAATAGACGAAAGAGGAATCCATCTTGTGCTACTATGACGTGATGAGCTTGTTATTGGATGAAACCACATGAGCTTGTCATAGAAGGTGGGAAGAACTACCCTATATCTTTCTTGGAACCGCTAATAGGCCTACTCCCTATGTTTGTACAAATAAAATTCTCAACAAGTTTAATGTGCATCAACTTAGTCGATTAATGGCAGGTCTTTAAAATTTATTGGTCAGGAAGAGTCTCGGGATTTGGTTTTATTAAATATTTTTTTAATCCATCTTTTCTTGAAATAAATGGAGGAAGGAAATCAAACCATTGGTATGCTATTGTTAGTTGCATAACTATTGGATGGATCTAGAGATTGATCACCCAATTTCCTTACATAGAATGAGAAAAGAAAGGTGTTTTTCACCTTTTATGATTATCCCAAATCATTTTAGACACATGGTGATGTTTGATTGGAAAAATTCATTTTTATTTTAAAAAATTAAACTTAATTCCCAATGATTTCATTTTTTTTTACATCATTATCATGTGTATAACACATGGGCCAATGGTCTTCATCCACTTGGATTCCAGCTGGGTTGCTTGATGGTATACATGATTGCTAATTCATTTATGTAGTTGTCTATTGTGGTGCTCCATTGTCTAGTGATGGTCCCACCACTTACATCAAGAGGTGATTTTGAAGGGGAGGTCATCTCTCCATTTTGGAAACTCAGGGGCACGGGGGAATATGGTTCCTCTTGTTAACTTTTGAAAATTATAAGGCCTCCAACATAGTTCTTCAACCATGGATCTATAAAAAACTAGAAATGAACCAATGAAATTGCAAGAGTGTTAAAGAAGGGATGGAAAGGGTGAAAAAGTACCATTATTTAATATTTATTAAGTAAATTTTATTTTATAGCTATGGAATATATTGTAAAATTCTACCTAATTAAAACTCCACATTAAAGTTACAACATTGGATCCATGGGGACATCATCTCCTTTAGAGATGCTAAGAACCATAGCAAAGTGCCTTCATGTGGAGCTATGGATTCAAATGTTGTAAGAAAAACTATCAAACCATACACTATAAATAAAATTAACATTGATATTTAGAATGAAGAATGAAATTATAACCCTTACAAAACCCTTAATGTTCTTTATAATTGTATGAAGTGTTTCATATGCTTCATGTTTTCAGGAAGTGATAGAGCTTCTTCATCTAGAATCTATAAAATAAATGTGTTGTCTTCTTTATCTTCGGCAATCTCAAAAGGTCCAAGCTACATGTTTTAAAAAAATCATGTTTTCCTTTATCTTATTGGTGAGTATCCCATTTAAACACTAGATCTCCCTGATTAAATTCTACTTCCCTGTATTTTGTATCAAACATTTTTTTCATCTTATATTGATATTGCCTTAGTTTTACCTGGAATTTCTTAATCCCTTGTTTAAGTTCTATTATCTAATGCATGTTCCTCGTAAATTCATTTGGTTCTTCATATGAAATTTGAACATTTTCATTACAGGAAAGGCCAGCTGAGTAGAAAAAATTGCATCAGCCCCATATACCAATTGGAAGGGTGGTTTTCCTATTGATCTCTTGGTAGAAACCTAGTTAGCCCAAACTGCATATTTTAGGTGGACATCCCAATTTCTTTTATGATCTGATAATACCTTTTTTTATTATTTTAACTAGGCTTTATTTGAAGATTCAACTAAACCATTTCCTATAGGATAATAAGCAGTGGAAGGACTAAGGGAAATATGGTACTTTTGGAAAAAATTAAGTATGTTCATTAACTTAAAAGCCTCAACATTATCTATAATTAATTCCTTTGGGCAACCAGGCCTAGATAAAATATTTTCTTCAAAGAACTTGATCACTATTGTGTCAATTGTAGTCTTGGTTGGAATTATCTCCACCCACTTTATAAAGTAGCGTATAGATGTTAGGATCCACTTATGTGATTACTTGATGGTGGATGAATTTCTTCTATGACATCCAGACCCCACTAAATAAAAGGCGTTTCCACCAAGACTAGAATTAATGGGAGTTGTTTTTTCCCCTACAAATATTTATCACTTACTTGGGAAAAGAGTTTGGGCCAGTAAAATCCTACTCTTAAAATTTTATGAGCTATAGCTCTCTAGGAAAAAATTCCACCAAATGCTCCTTTATGAAAATCATCAATGAATCCATCTATTTCATCTTTAGTCAAATATAGTGGTAGCATACCCATTAGATCCTTCCAATACAAATTTTCATTTAGAGTAAAACTAGCAATTGCACCAAATGTTGCAAAGGAAACGCCGTAAGACATCAAGTGTAGAAGAATTGTGACATATAGAAGATCATTGAATATAAAAGTTAGTAAAGAAAATTCCATTCAAAGCTAGAAGATAAAGATAAATCACTTACCTTATGTCAAATTTACAAATTCTATAACTTTTCCAACATAAATTGCCTCTCAATCTTCAAAGATGCTCTTTGAAGTTCCAATAGTAAATAGTTGATGAAAAAGATGCTTTTTTTCAATATTGAACCGTCTCAATTGATCAAAAGCTTACATTCTTTTACCACTTACTCTTAAGGTGATTAGATTTTCCTTTGTTAACTTATTTTGGGCATTTTCACTGGTTTGTGACACCAGGTTTATATTCAATAGCACTAGATGAACTAGTTTAAAGAAAATCTATGAAATAGATATATCAATATATTCAATAGCACTGGATGAACTAGTTTAAAGAAAATCTATGAAATAGATATATCAATAAAGCGAGTCACTCACATAACAGCTTTACATTGTTTGATAGGAGAGAAATGGATATTTTATTGAGAATTGATTAAATAAGTATTCTATCTGACATAGCAAATTTAATTCACTACTTAGAGGTACCATGGTGAACTCTTATGGTAGCATCCATTAGAGTTCCTTTATATTTATTCAGCATGATACTCTGGGAGACTTGGCTATGTATTTGATATGTATTTGACCACGAAGGGGCCTATAAATAAATGCGAAAGTATTTTTATGACTCAAAAAGCAAACTATATTCCCAAAAAGTGAAAAAAGTTTGCAAAGTGTACATTTGACGTTGATATTATTTACTTCCACACAGGTTTGGTGCATATCTCTTTCTCCTCTCATAGTCATTTCTCACCATTTTTCAATATTGAACTATCTCACTTCCAAAAGATTGCAGTCTTTTACATTCTACCTACACATAATTTGATTCTGAATGTGTTGATTTCTGCATTATTGTATGTCAAGGTACAATGAAGGAGAATGATTGATGTCATATATAAATTTCATAATTATCATTAAGTTAATCAAAATGCATGGAAAAATATAAAAATAAAAACATAATTGTACATGTGCATTTTCGTATCTTCTAAGAAAATATTTTTCAATTTTTGCTTCACATTGTTCAATCCACATTCTTTGGAAAAGTTATGAGCTTGCACCATGCTACATGGGGATCCATCTAAGCTAAGACAAGGGAGTCAATCTCACGAATATGCTTTGCAATTTTTTTATTTGTAGGTTCTAATGCTCTGAAATGCCCACACCACGGTGGGTATATCTACTAAGAACAAACAATTGTCAAACAAATAAATATAGATTGATTAGTGCTTCTGTAAGAAGACAAGACACCTCTGCCTCATAAGAGGAATGTCTTTACATCCTCAATCTTGGCATGCATTAAACTGCATGGGGGTAGTCATGCCGATAATTAATGCATTCATTGTTATGGGGTGACAAAAATCACCCCCGTAGCCTATTTGTCTTGCTAAGCATCCCCATGAATAATAGATTGATTAGTGCTTCTGCAAGAAGACAAGACACCTCTACCTCATAAGAGGAATGTCTTGACATCCTCAATGTTGTTATGCATTAAACTGCATGGGGGTATTCATGCCAATAATTAATGCATTCATTCTTATGGGGTGGCAAAAATCACCCCCCGGCATATTTTGTCTTGCTAAGCATCGCCATGGGGGATTTTTTTATTAATATTATTTATTTGGGTTTTCTTTATTTCTTTTAATTTATTGGTTTATTGGTTTCTCCTCTCATAGTCATTTTTGACCATTTTTCAATATTGAACTATCTCACTTGACCAAAAGCTTGTCGTCTTTTACATTCTACCTTCACATAATTTGATCCTAAAAGTGTTGATTTCTGCATTATTGTATGTCAAGATACAATGGAGGAGAAGGATTTGTGTCATACATCTATTTCATAATTACAATTAAGTTAATCAAACAAAATATTTGATAGATGAAAAAAAAGCATAATTGTACATGTGAATTTTTGTACCTTCTAAGCAAATAATTTTCAATTTTTGCTTTACATTGTTCAATCCACATTCTTTGGAAAAGTTATGAGCTTGTACCATTCAACATGGGGATCCATCTACAAGGGATTCAATCTCACGAATCTGCTTTGCAATTTTATTATATGTAGGTTCTAATGCTTGACAATGCCCACACCACAGTGTATACATCTATTGAGAACAAAAAATTGTCAAACAAAGAAATATAGGTTGATTGGTGCTTCTACAAAAAGACACCTCTGCCTCATAAGAAGAATGTCCTGACATCCTCAATCTTGGCATGCATTAAACTGCATGGGGGTAGTCATCCCACATCGATAATTAATGCATTCATTGTGATGGGGTGGCAAGAATCACATCGATAATGCAATTTTATTATATGTAGGTTCCAATTCCAATGCTTGACCATGCCCACACCACAGTGGATATATCTACTAAGAACAAAAAATTCTCAAACAAAGAAATATAGATTGATTGGTGCTTATGCAAAAAGACACGTCTGCCTCATAAGAAGAATGTCCTGACATCCTCAATCTTGGTATGGTATGCATTAAACTGCATGGGGGCAGTCATGCCACGTTGATAATTAATGCATTCATTGTTATGGGGTGGCAAGAATCACCCACTAAACTGCATTCAATCTTGGCATGCATTAAATTGCATGGGGGCTGTCATGCCATGTTGATAATTAATGCATTCATTGTTATGGGGTGGCAAGAATCACCCCCTAAACTGCATTCAATATTGGCATGCATTAAACTGCATGGGGGCAGTCATGCCACGTTGATAATTAATGCATTCATTGTTATGGGGTGGCAAGAATCACCCCCTAAACTGCATTCAATCTTGGCATGCATTAAATTGCATGGGGGCTTAATGCATTCATTGTTATGGGGTGGCAAGAATCACCCCCTAAACTGCATTCAATCTTGGCATGCATTAAACTGCATGGGGGGGCCTATTTGTCTTGCTAAGCATCCTCATCGAGGAAAAACTTTTATTATTATTTATTAGGGTTTCCTTTTTTTCTTTTAATTGATTGGTCTATTGATTTATTTATAATTTTTAGGATCATGTCTATGTGTAAGCTAGAGTTTTTAAAATGTTATGAGTTATTATTTAAGAAAGGAGTCTTAATGATAGTATTTTTGTTTGATTCTATTATTTTTCTCAATATTTTATTTTAAAAGGTGTTAATTACTTTTTTTATTTAAAAAGTGTTATCCATTTTAAATTATGAAAACTTTAGTTGTTGTAGCAGTGATTGTAAAATTTAGATATTTAAAAATAGTCATAGTTTTTAGCTTTAAAAAATTGTAATAATATTAGTGACACTTTTTTATTTGTTAATTAACTTTAAAGTTTTTGTTAACAACATTATGACATTATTAATATCATTAATAATTAAATTAAATATATTACATCAATTAAATTTAATTTAAAAATAAAAAAATTTGAACAGAAAGGAAAAACTTTTATTATTTTCGAGCTTTTGGTAAGGAATAAATCAAATCAGTGGATATATCAGTGGGTTATGAGATCAAGCGAGGGTAAGGATTCAGTTATGAGATCAACTGAGGGTAAGGAGTCGGGTAAGGATTCAGTTATGAGATCTCAACGGAGGGTAAGGAGGAGTCGGTTATGAGATCAACGGATGGTAACATTTTAATCATCTAACACTTAATCTGATGGTGTATAACAACAATAGCAAGGATCAGAGGAGAGTTCATTTCAAAGATCAGAGGAGAGTTCATTTCAAAGGGAAACGCCTTACGGCGTAAAAATGTTCTTACTATTCATGAATCATACCCTTCAATAAAATTGTCTTATATTATTGATATCCAATTCAGATTTTATATATAGAGTTCAAATTCAAATTCAAATTATATATATAGATATTACATAAATCATTTTACATTCTTCATTACTTTTATGCAAACTTCTGTTGTCTTAAATTGCGCACAAGGTTAGGGATAAAGGCCCTGGAAACCCTCTTTCCAATGGGAGGACTTCAACATGACTAATTCTGTTTCTGCATAAACAGATTTAAGTGGTGCTGCAGCTACAAAAAGAATAAAGGCGCAGAAGAAAGGAATGAAAATGGTAACAACCTTTTTAAAACGAGAAGTTTTCTGGATGGGGTTACGCCTGCTCAATGCTCGCATGATGACGTGGATGATGTAAAGAAGGAGGAGGAAGACGTAAAAGCCCCTCGAGGGTTAAAGCTACAGCTATTCCCCTGTCAGTGATCTGATCTAACTGTGTAGTGCGTCCCTGCCGGCTGATGATTCCCTACCATCCATCACTCACCCACGGGTAACAAGTCCTGGAGAATTCCCTGCCGGCTGATTGTAACAAGTCCTGGAGAATTCCTACTGTAACTCTGCCCCTTAACTCAAGTTTTAAAAAATATTTTCTTCTCGTATGGTTTGGTACATACGCAATTGGATTTTATGTTTTATTATTTTTTTAATACCAACACTATTTCAAAATCTATGACAGTAAGTTAGTGGGATTAGGTGAAAACATCCTTTTTAAAGAGGTTCTCGTGAACTTTGACTTGATACTAAATACTACCTTTGATTGGTTGTACCTGCTCACTCTGATCCCACTGGATTGTAATTTAAACTATATACGTCATGATTGCCACACCAACTTATTCAGTGACCTGTAATCTTGTTTCATATATAGTGATGCTATATATGATTACAAGTTAAAAATATTAAAAAAAAAAAAGGCAAAAATGTTATCTACGTTGCATTTCATTTTACAAAAAATTAAAAATCATAATACTATTTTATAATTATATGGTTTTTTTTAAGAGTACATGAGTACTATTGACTGAACGTTACTAGTTTTCTGGAAGGAATACCACACCAATAACACATATATAAAAATTTGATATTACATTGTTTGCTTCTCATCTAGACATACTAACAAAAATGCTAATACAAAATTGAGTTTGCCAGCATGCATACATGCCTGACCTTGAACAAATATACTATAACGCATTCAGCAGAGTCATTCGAATTTGGACTTAGAAATGGAAATCGACCGAGAAACCATTCATGAACCTTGCCCAACGAGTAGCGTGGCGACTGCTCGGACGCAAACACGGGTTCCCTTGTCGACTCGTCTTCATGTGCTCTGCCAACATGTGGTGTCTCCGGAATTGGTTGAGCGACCGAAGCAGAGCACCCAATCTACTGAGCTTCCCATGTGATGCTTCCGAGAGACCAATTGTTGCTGCCACCTTGAGCCCCGACGAGTGTTGAGGCCACTGCTGCGCTGGATCGGACACCCATTCTTGTTGGCTACATTTGCATCGAATCCTTGACTCAAGGGGAATTCAATGTGTGAGTACCAGGAATTCGGGCCACCAGGTTATTCCTCTAGATTGCCATGGTTCATTCGCCAAAGCTGAAGATGGGAACGACTACAGCTAAAAACATTGGAAATTAGGAGGATATGCAGATCAAAGATGAATATTCGTAAACAGGATTTTCTTAGAATACCAAAAATAAAAAAATGGAATAGAAAGGAAAAAAAATTATTCAATTCTATTTACAAAATTTACTGGAGCAATAAATATCACATCAAATCAGAAATCATGGTTCAGCGGAATAGAAATCATAGTTCAGCGGAATCTTGAAGCAAGAACTTTGTGAATATAAACTTCCAGCGTCCGCCTATGAAAAAAAACAAGGGACGACACAGTTTAAATTAAAGAATGTAGAATGTATATCAAAGATGAATATTAGGAGGATATGCAGATCAAAGATGAATATTCGTAAACAGGATTTTCTGTATAATACCAAAATAAAAAAATGGAATAGAAAGGAAAAAAATTTATTCAATTCTATTTACAAAATTTACTGGAGCAATAAATATCACATCAATTCAGAAATCATGGTTCAGCGGAATAGAAATCATAGTTCAGCGGAATCTTGAAGCAAAAACTTTGTGAATATAAACTTCAAGCGTCCGCCTATGAAAAAAAACAAGGGACGACACAGTTTAAATCAAAGAATGCAGAATGTATATCAAAGATGAATATTTGTAAACAATATTTTCTGTAGAATACCAAAAAAAAAAAACTTGAACATAAAGGAAATTTTTTTATTATTTTCGAGCTTTTGGTAAGGAATAAATCAAATCAGTGGATATATCAGTGGGTTATGAGATCAAGCGACGGTAAGGATTCGGTTATGAGATCAAGGGAGGGTAAAGAGTCGGGTAAGGAGTCGGTAAGAATTCAACGGAGGGTAAAGAGTCGGGTAAGGAGTCCGTACGGATTCAACGGAGGGTAAGAAGGAGTCGGTTATGAGATCAATGGATGGTAATATTTTAATCATCTAACACTTAATCTGAGGGTGTATAACAATAACAGCAAGGATCAGACGAGAGTTCATCTCAAAGGGAACAATGACAGCAAGGATCAGAGGAGATTTCATCTCAAAGGGAACGCCTTACGGCATAAAAATTAATAACTTGGAGCTTCAAAAATATCAGTTTATTTTTGTTAGGTTCTAGTTGATATTGAAAATTTTATAGATAGAATATGATGTGCTTATACCACATTAATGAAAATAAATGTTCTTTCACCCTTAGAGAGGTTCTTGTGTGTTCTTCTCTGATGGATATCATAAAATCCCCATGATTGAATTGATGCCTAACATACTACAAATGGACTCAACTAATATTTTAGCTAGTCATTGTCCTTTGATTAATTTGGTCCATTTGACTTCCAAATCAAACTCTTGAATTTTGGCAGTCCATTTTCCTCTTTTACCATTGCCATAAAATTGAGGCAAATTTGTCATACATGTGTTATTAGGTACATATGAAATTATTATCGAATGCATGGTATAAGTCCTAAAAGACTTAAGATCTTGAACTAGTGCATATGCTTAATTTTCCATGATGTCATGTTTTAACTACGTATCTCTCATTGTATTACTGAAAAAGGCTATAGGCTTTTCAATATTATCCTCATTTTTCTAGAATAGGACTGTTGCAATGCTTGAATTAGAAGAAAAATAAAATATACTAAATGACTTACCATTGTCTAGACTAGCTAGAATTGGAGCTTCACTCAACACCCTTTTAATCCAGAGGAAGGATTTTCTTGCATGTGGTGTCCACTTTACATCGTGGTCTTTTTTGAGCATATTAGTTATGTATCTATTCTTTTCTTCATACTTTGGGACAAATCTTCTTAGGAAATTATTTTTTCTGAAAAATGATTGTATTTTCCTTTTTGTTTCATGGAAAACTAATAACCTTTATTGTTGACATCCTTCCTAGATCTATTTTAGCTCCTCCTTTGGAAACAATGTGGCCTAATAATTTTCCCTCTTTCATGGAAAAGGGAGACTTCTTTGGATTGAGGGAAATTCTAGATTTTTTACACTTTTGGAATGTTTGTTAGAAATTATTTAGTTGTGAAAAATATGAATTGGAAAAATTTGTAATCTCATCAAAATATATTACAATAAATTTATGTTTTCCCGCCAAAAAAATCAAGGGTCATAGATCTTTGAAATTCGATGCATGCATTCATCATATCGAATGACATCTTCGCATACATAAAAGTACCCCACGGAGTAATGAATGTGGTCTTCATTTTGAACTACTATCTCATTATAACCTAAAAGTCCTTCAATCAAAGAAATTTTGGTTGCACCAATCACCCTTTGAAAAAGGTAGTCCATCTTTGGAAGTGGGTAGTTGTCTTTTAGTGAGGTCCGATTTAAGTTCCTAAAGTCAACACATAATCTGATCTCACCATTTTTCTTCGTGATAAGAACCAAATTTTCTACCCACTTTAAATATCTCAAGGGAACTATAATGTTAGCATCTAATAATATCTCCACTTCTTTCTATATTGTTGTAAATAGAATAAGGTTAATTTTCCTAAGCTTCTAATTAAAAGGATTTGATCTAGATTCCAATGGAATTTTATGTTGGATAATAAATGTATAATAAGTCTTTAAGTATTCATATTTCCAAGAAATACATCTATATATTGTTCAAATAATCTTGTGTACATTTCTTTCACCTCTTATGGTAACAACTTGACTATTTTTACAAATTTGGATTCCTATATTGGTCCAATATTGTAGTCTTCTATTTCTTATCTCTGGTCATTTGGAAATCAGTTGATGGTATGCCATTTTGATCAAAAATCATTTCCAATGGTACCATTCCTCTTGGAATAATTTTTTTTTTCAATTACACAATTTTATGATAAGTTATTGTATCATGCCATTCTTATTTTGGATTTGATAATTGATCCTCATATTCCTAATCTAATTCCTGATCAATACATGTAGCAAAAAACTCATCTATCACCTCCATAAATCTCTTAATTTTCTAATGGCCTTCAAACACTTTCAATACAAGGCATTATCAAGGATGGTGGTTGATATCTGACCTCTATTAATAATGTAATTGTGGACTAGCTAGAGTTTTGAAGCTACTAACTCACATACCTAAAGACTATGCTAGATGTTTGTGTTCCCTTAGAATCATATTTATGTTAAATTCCTTGAAGAAATTTTTTACAACATCCCATGCCTCATTTTTGTAGGATCGTAGCCTTGCATGTTTAACCTAATATAGGTTTCTTGCTTGATTATTAATTCTAAATCACAAAAAAGTACAAGATTCAAGAGTTTAATATTCCTAGTAGTTTCAAGTGCCAAAATGAGAGCTTCATATTCCACTATGTTATTGTTAACTTCAAAATATGTCTTAAAAGTAAATTCATTTGGAGGTGAAAGTAACACCACTCTGTCTCTTGAACCTTCTCGTGACAAATCTCTATTGAAATATAATGTCCATACTTTATCATTAAAAAATTAATAGTGCTAACAAATCTATTTACAACAATTAAAGTGTCAAATTCAATATTTACAAATGATAACTAACATCCTAAATATTTATCAATAGAATATACATGTAAATTTTTAAGACATTTAGCATCACTAACATTGAAAGAAAAATTCACTTCTTTGTACAACCTCGTATTTTTTCCTCCAAAGACTAGAACAGTTACATAGGTAATATCTAGTTGGAGGTAGCCTCCTAATTTAACACCCCATGACCTGGAGAGAAGCATCCCAAACTTAGCTAGAATATCTATCACCACCACGCCCATAACCATATTCTTTGAAGAAATATGTGCCAAATACAAAACCAAATCCTTTATTAAGCAAATACATTTAACCTTCCTTGAAAAAAAAAAGAACATGTCACGATATGGTCTAGTAACATGCAACTCCAATATTTCCATTATAGCTTTAGCATGAAATTATGAGATGCTCTTGAGTCCAAAATGCGATTATGAAGAAGAAAATCATGAGCTCTTAAAGTGACCTAAAAAGGAACAACAACTTCATTTCTTTACTCTACATATGGGCCAAACAAAACATAATGCTTTTCATCTTGTAAATTTAGAGTATTCTGTTGAGCAACAATATTTGAAGTTTGAATTACTTCGACCACTTGTTTTTTATAAATAGGATCCTTATCCAACTCCATTAATGGAACAAGAATTTTGACCTTCACTATCTCCTTCTCCAAGCTAAACTAAGTAGAACTCTTCTCCACCTTTAGTGGTTCTTCATTATCTCTAAGTTGTTGTTGAGGAATTCTTAAAGAATAGGATTCTTAATCCTTCTCTTAGCTTGGTCAATTGTAACACTTTTATTTTGATTAATTTCCTTTTTTGGGGTTACTCAGAGACTTGATTCATACTTCTTGTAATGCTTGACTTGAAGAAAATTATAAAATAGTTTATGTTGTGGGAGGAAATTAGGATCCATACCCTCAAACATTTCATCTTCATATTTTGAAGGGGATGGTTGATGAAATTCTTCATGCGCATTAGAAATTTGGGAAGCTTAATCTTCAGGTAAATTTATCTCTTCTCCTAACTGATCAAGATTATATTTAAAATACTCCTCAATGGAAAATGGATTCTGGATATGTTGCTGAAAATTCCTCTTCTCCCTTTCCAAAATCTACAAATTAAAGAGACTTTGAAACTAACGAGGATTATATTCATAGGTTCCTAACCTTGCCTAAGGGGGTTTTTGTTTTCCAACTCCATTCTAGCTCTTTTGTTGGAAATATTTTTGATCATCTTGGTCATTTCTTCCATTTTTTGGTTATGTTCATCTTTGACTACCATTGAAGGACCTGGTCCTTCCTTTACCATTTTTTGTTCTCTTGGATTTACTTTCATTTTAAGCTTCAAATTCATATTGATATTTCCGATGAAGAATGAAATTAGAACCCTTAAGGCTCTTCAAAATTGTATTAAAATTTTCAAATAAAAACAAAGATATTCTACCATAAAAACATCATCTCCGTCCTAAATATATATTGATTTTAAGTGATTTCTAATTGGAAAATTCCATTTTTATTTTCAAAATTGAAACTTAATTCCTGATACTTTCATTTTCGATGACATTATTCTCATGTGTATAACACTTGGACCAATTGCCTTCTTCCACCCAGATTCCAATTTCGTTTCCTTCTCGTCTACCTATATGCCAATTAATTTCTACGATTGTTTGTTATGGCCCCCCATTGCTTGGTGGTTGTCCCACTACTTACATCAATGGGTGATTTTAGCAAGATGATCTAATTGTTTCAAAAACCCAAGGGGGGTATGGTTCTTTTTGTAAAGAATTTCCTAGCAATATACCACTTGGGAATGATTTTGAACCCCCTCCCCTCCTCTTGTTAACTTTCAAACATAGTGGGGCCCCAACATAGCTCTTCATTCAAAACTAGCATGATGGTTAATGATGGGACAAAAAGGGTGAAAAGTACCCATGTTTAATATTTATTAAGTAAAAAATTATTTTGCAACCATGGGAATGTACTATAAATTTTTTTCTAATGTGCTCTAAGCTTTAAAGTTTCAACATGTTGCATGGAACGTAAGAAGTTTTTTCAAGGAGAATGTAGATAAGAGTTAGGAGGAGTAAAAGAGAGAATGGTTGCACAAGGGTATGCAACATTTCAAACTAGGGGGTGATGATGAACCCACATGATGTACAACATATAGGTCCATATCTAATGATATTTTATCAATTATACATATTTTAACCTTGCATAACAAACATTTGATAAATGCATGATTATTATGTGTACATTAGGGTTTCTCGAAATATTAGTCCACCTTTGGGATATTTGACTGTGTAGTTCCATTGAATGATTTCACAAATTCTATGAGGATGTTCTTAGCCAAGAATAGAGAGATATTTTAGGGATATTTATCCAACATGTAAAAGAACTCAATCTTCAACAAATTTTTCTCATTTAAAGCAACTCAATATACTGGAGTAACCTGCTTAGATAACTAGGAGACATGACTAGAAATTAGGTATTGATTTAGGGATTTTTGAGGGAAATAAAGCCTCCAGACAATAAGGTTGTACCCCACACCTTGTAAAATAAGAACTCAAGGTTTGGCCAAAATATTTTTTTTTTTTTTTTATCATTTCTCCTACTCTACGAATTTCAAGTTTGTATCAAGAACTCATGTCTTTCATTTAAATAGTTTAATGAAGAAACATTTATGTTAATTAGCCAACCAATATGATTTTTTGAAGAGATATCAATATCTTTCGAAGGTCTCATTCACAAGATCTCTAGGAACCCTTGTGTGCTTATTTTTATTTTCATTTACATGTTTTCTTATATTAAAACTATTCTTATAATTTCTTTTCATTACAAGAATAATGATGTATGGTAGATTTTCATGTTCCTGTACAAGGTAGATTTAATGGTATTTTGAATTCTCGAGTAAGTATTATTTTTTTTACATGAATAATTTAGGATTTTTCTTGAATATTTGGAATTAAAAAATTATGTTGTATTTTTAATTTACAATTTGGAATTTCCTACAATAGTTTCCTATAGTACTACAAAGTTTCATGTAGCTCTTCTATTGTTCCTACTAGCCAGCCCTTAATCCCTCATTTTACGCATTTTTCTTCATATCTATGCATAATTTGTCTATAACTCCATCAATGGGACTATGAAATGGGGCTCAATAGAAGGGAAATAAAGAATTGGATAGTCTCCTTTGAATTTGGTTATGAATGCTTATGTTTCCTAGTTCTTCAATTTTGCAACTTCGTTATTTTTGTTTAGAAATGTAGTAATTCATTAGCTACAAGTAGCCATTAATTGGGTTGGGGTGGGGGGCATAATTTCCTACCACTTCACCATATTTGAAGTCCTTCCCTTGATTTCACCATAATTTCATGACAATCCAGGTAATTAATTCCTTTTCTGGTCTTAACTAGATTTATTGCCCCATGATCTCCTTATTCCAAATTTAGTAAGTTAGGTTATTATTACCCCATTACCATTTGAAGTATTGTGTCCTTCCTCGGAAACCAATTTGATCGTAGAACTATTCTTCCTTTGATGAAAACATGGGAGGTTTGTTCATTCACCATGAGACTACAAATGTGGTTTTTTTGGAGGCATATGAAGAGGCATGACAAATTTTCCAAATTGTAGGTCCAATAGTGTATTTTAAGAAGCTGCAATGGTTTGATGAAAGGATTGCATTGGAGTTTTCACAACACTTTTAGGAAACCAAAATGGAGGTAATTGCACTGAAATGAACAATGTATGGTTATGTATTACTGTTGTGCCTATTAACAACCCCCCCATTTATTATGTTAGTAATAACATTAATAAATGGGGACACTTCCAAAAAAATCAAATCTTAGCATTTAATCATGCCTTTCTTGTTTTTAGAATAAAATAAGATGTCAAAACAAAACTTTCTAAAACATGGAAATTTACCTTTTCATACTTTAAGCGCATAAAACTTCACAAACGATGAGTTTCTTATAAAAAGCGCTACATGATTGAAAGGCCTAAGAATAACTTTATAATGGAAAGTCATGAATATTTAAGTAAACCTTGAAAAAACCTCTTTAAAAAGGATTATTCTCGCATCGCAAAATAGTTACAACAGACATCCCTTATAAAACTTACCCCTTGAAATTGTGATCCGCGAAAATGCGAGATCATAAAATCTTATAGCCTTATCACATCGCAGTTTCAAACTCGTGACACAACTTGATAAAGCATAAGAAAATATCGTGAAATGTGATACCATTTCATAAATCGCATATCGCAGCAACTCATGTAGTGGTGGGTTTTAATGAAAACAAGTTTTGCGATATAGCGATCTACAATATTGCAAAGAAAATCGCAAAATCACTTTTATTGCAATTTGAAGGGCTCATGTTTCTAGGAGAATACTTCCTGACTTTCGATGTGAAGTTATGAACATTAAAGTTAAGCATAATGGTTCATTAGTGATCATTTATTAAAAGAACGATTAGGATCAGTGTAAAGGAACATTTGACGCAAGTTCATATCTTTTGATATGATTTAAAATTAAAGACCTTCTGTCACCTTATTTTCGTCCTTCTATTGATTATTCCTATATTCACTGTCATTTTTATCATATCTTGCTCTCTGCTTGCAACTTTCAGGAAGAACACACAGAGCATAACACACGAAGAAATGGTGAAGAAAGGCAAGGCTCCCATCTGAGAAGTCAGAAATGACCCCATTGTTCAAAGACACAACCTGTAATTAGGATGCAGGGACATCTACGTGGGAATCTATGTATCAATTGTTGGAGGAGGAACAACTGAGAAGTATGGAAGTAACAGTTACAATAGATGGACATGGCTCTTCTGATGCATCCCTAACTAAACTTGCATGCTCATTTCTACACTGCATTTCTGCAAGGCCAAAGATACTCCCCTACATCGACATGTTGAAATGGATTATAGATGACGCAGACATATCTGATAGAGAGTTCAAGACGACAAGCCAGGAAGTCAATGGGTCATTTACTCCAGACAATTTGAGGCTTATGTACCACTTACCAGAACCCCAGACCATCTACAACAAGAAATTTGTCGAGCCAAGGAGAATGAAGACTTGGCAGAATGCACGAAGCACTGGTCAAACAATGAGGAAAGACTCAAAAAAGATAAAAACGATATGTACACCATTGGTTCTCTTTGTTCCCCTTATTGTTTTGCCACTGCTATGTTTTGTAGGCTGTTTGGTAAACCAGACAACAACAGATTTTCATCAATGCCACAATAATGAATTGGGCCCAAATCCTGTCAAATAATTTAGCCACTGCAATTTTAGAATACAAAAGAAAAATAAGCATTGCTTCGAGGGTTTACCCTCCATTTTTTATGTGCGCCTATGTTATGGATGCTATTTGTTTTGTTTCCAAAGTTCCTATTATGGAATGGAAGTGGACAGTTCAAAATCCACTTCCCATTCAAGTTTACCACAAAGTCACGTGGGAATCAAATTTTGTGCCACATTTCTTCAAAATTTGTCATGGAGTTATACTCCCAATCCATAAAATGATCTACAACAGAGACGCCCCAAGGTTTTCCCAAGAAATTGAGGTAGATATTCTCCTCGTGGTGAGATGGTTTGGGGAAGAATTGTTCACGTATATCAGAGTGTTTGGAAGCATTGCTTCACCCCATGTGCTACCTTTTTACGTCCCAGACAAACTGATGGCTAGGGAGATAGCCTATCAGACGTGCAGTGAGGGAGGAATGAGAAAAATACAGAAAGATTCTAAGAAGGCCATTTGGCCTCAATTTCCTGTAATATGTGAAGCATTTGCATTACATGACTTAGGTCATGCTTTCAAAGAAGTTAATAATGTATTATCTTTACAACTTCCCAAGTTCCCGGGAATGTAATATGATCCCTTTGGCATTGTAAGTGATTTTAACACAATGTTTAAAATAATATTTTTTACTCATGAAAAAGATCCCTTTGATGATGTTTTCCTACAGAAAAACACCTTCAAATAAGTTCAGCATACAACACGAATTATTTTTGACCAAGAAGGTCTCCAAACTTTTGAGAATTACAGAAAACATAGGTTATCTAAGGTCCCATTGGACCAATTACTCATCGAACCAATAAGAGATCCTACTCCCAGTGTTAGCATAAGTGAGGATTCAAAAGAGAAGTCCAAAACAAGTTCTAAAAAAGAATCAGCAGAAATGTCTAGCGATCAATCTAAGAATGAACATAGTAAAAGGGAGGAGTCAATAAAAGACACAGCTTAGTCTACAACAAAGTCTGATCAACAGACTTCGTTAATAAAACAAATTGAGGATTGAACTCCCCTTACAAAGCAAACAAAGCCACTAGTAATTGATCTAGAAGGGGAATGGGAAAATTTTAATAAGATACTTAACACAGAAGAACAAAGCACAGAGCCACCAACAAATCCAAAAGAGATGACCATAGAAATGGTAATAGAAAGGGCTGTCAACGCTTAGGAAACGAAGCACATTCCCATTGCTCCCTCATATGAGATTGTACTAAGAATAGAGGAAATTCCTCCTCTAGATGTATTCTACAACCCTCAACATAAAGCTGTCATTAGAAGGCAAAGAAAGAAAAGAAAGTTGGATTCTGTGCTCGCTCCCGAGGATGAACCTCTGGATGTTCTTTGGAAAGACCCCTCTACAGATCCATTAGAAAATCTCACTAGGCTCTCACAGGTCGCAGGTGCATACGTTTCAGCAACTATTGATAAGGCAGCAGAGGTTCAATTGCTACTTAAAGAAAAAGAAGATAGGATTTTGTTTTTGGAACAACAGTTACAACAAGTTAGCATCAACCAACAAGCAGAAACACAGTTGGCAAAACTTCAGCAAGACTTTCAGCAGATTCAGTTGGCATATCAAAGTAGTTTAGGTAGCAAAGAAGAACAGTTAAAGGGTATAATAGAACTGCATAAAGATGATCCCAAAATTGGGTAGTTTATCATAGAGGCACTTGGTCTCAATTCCCAGCTCTTGCAACAAAAAGAACTACTATGCCAGAATATTTCGCAATGGAATTCCCATTGCGAAATGAGCGATAATATTACAAATCAAGTCATAGAATTGTGACTTGAATATGATTCAATTTTTAAGAAAGTCTCGGACTTCTTGAACTGGTAGAAATCTGAAGAAGAGAAAAGAGCAAACATACCCAAAATTGATGAATCACACAAAGAGATTTTATTTTTGAAATGGGATTCATGGCTAAAGGAGGTAGAATGGGCGATGGAAGATGCATCGGTAGTAGCAAACAATGTCATCGAATGCGTAAATGAAAATCTACACAAGGCTGATTTGGTAGCAGAGACTACCCCTAGATTTCTTCGAAAAGCAAAGCAGCTTCAAGCAGTATGGAAACAAGCAGGAGAGGAAAGGGTAGAGGCAATCAAACAGGTAAACATATTGAACTAGGAACCATACTGGAAATACTTGGTGAAACCACATAGCTAATGGATGACCCTGAAGTGCCTGAGGACTTTCGCCGAGAAGATAGTGCTAGCTCTCACCAATGTCGTATTTGCAGGATAGCTAAAAGCTGAAGCTAGCCACTCGACACTCTTAAAAATGATGCTGGATATTTGCGATTTAAATAATTAGATGCAGGATTAGTCATAGATATAATTTATTTTTGTTTTGGTTTATTTTTTCTTAAAATGAGGCAGGTCATTTAAACCTCCTCATTTATTTTTGTAATATTTATTTTTAGATTTCATAGAGTATTATTTAAACCCCTCTCATGCATTTAGAGAGGGGTCCATAGTTTTATCAAAAACATTCTTCAGAACGTGCATCTAGCCCCCACTGAGGAGGTTTTGATAAAATCAATAGAACGAGATTTATTTTCTATTTTAGTTTAACATCTGCTACTGAAATTGCACTTTTGTACTCTTAGTTGATGTTAAGTTATTTGAAGATAGATCGATATTTTTGCAGCTCATGAGTAGGACGTATTACAAATGGTACTTTTATCTCCTAATGCTTTTTACTTATGTGTCAAGCAATAAATCATTTTCAATTATTTATATATGAAAGTTTGAATGTTTAGTTATCGTTATTGCACTTTTTTATGGTGATGACTTACTCTTTATGCTAAATATGTGAATGACTCTTATGCGATATATTTCTCATATTATTTCAGCTTACTTTTTATATGAAACAATCATTTTTAAATGGATTCTTTTCTTATGGTGATTGAATGATCTTCATTATCAATTGCTTTTAAGAAATTATTTTAGATCACATATGTAAATGTTACTCCTGGGATAGTCTTAAATTTAGATGTTTTATTTGATTATGATAGATTGAATATGATAGTTAAAATATAGAGTAAGATTAGAATAAGTATTCATCCTTTAAAACCCCAAAAAGAAAAAAACATCATCCCATTAGCACACACATCATAAATAGATTGGGAAATTGGTCCCATCATCCCCAGTCAGAGCCACTATTCCAAACGGAAAAGGAGCTGTCTTAAGGTCCGGACTAGGTGGTTACCCCCCTTGTTGGAGTCTTGATTTTTTGAGCTGTCATCATATTTCACGCTAGAAGGAGGGCTTGATTGTGAATGGAAATTAAATCTACATCTTCACGCCATTCTAAGAGTAAAACTCTCTCACCATCACCATAAACTTCTCGTTCGCATTCCAATTCTTCCATCTCTAAACCAAAAGTTGAAAAGAAAAATATAGAGCACATTATTGAAATCCCAAACAAGCCATATCATTCTTCTTCAGATCCCCCTAAGTTACAAACTTTAATTCATAAGTTACAGGGGATTTCTATATCTCAAGAAGAATATGAGTTATCCCAAGGTAGTGTCACTTCCCATCTGACCCCATCTCAACGACTAACTAGAGCACAAAGCGAAAAACTAGGAATCCCACCAGTTGAGTTTCCTCTACCGAGTCGTAAGAAAGCTAGGAAATCACCAATAGAATCTTAGAGTGAGGTTCTATCATCATTTTCTTCTACCATCCCATCCATATCATCACAAGGTCATTCATCCATCCCTCAACTCTAGGTTGTGGTTCATACAGGTATAAGAGTAACATCCTCCTCTACCCAATCACCTTAAACTACTACTACACCTCCTCCTACTCATTCTCCGATGATGGCAGGAAATCCACCACCAAGGCCATGGGCCAATCCAGGGTCTGTAAGAATTCCTGCACCTTTATCTCAATTACCGGCTCACCCTGAGAAATGGTTGCCCAAATTCAATCTTGAAAATGGCCAACTAGGCGAGGACCACATAAATAATTTCATGCTATCTATTAATTTGAATGGAGTAACAGAAGAGGACGCAGTTGTAAGATTATTCCCATATACTTTACAAGGAGCAGTAGGATCTTGGTATTTTTCCTTACTAGCAGGCTTCATTAATAACTGGGATACATTTCAAGATCAGTTTTTAACAAAATTTGGAGATGATAGGTCAACAACAACCTTAATAAATGACCTCTCCAATTTAAAAGCTGAACCAAAAGAACCAATTAAGGATTTCAACTCTCACTTCAATAAATTATTGAACAAAATACCAACAGCGTTTAATCCTAGTGATGAAGTCCAAAATGAGTGGCATATTTCAGCTTTGCCTTCAAATTTAGCTATCTTTGTAGATAGAGCTGCCAAGCCGACGCTAGCAGAAAACATGAAAGAGGAAATAGCTATAGAAAAACGTATCCTAGCCATAGAAAAAAAACACTGTAGATGAAAGGAAGTCTAAGAAAGTGTCTTTTATAGATGTTCCTAAGAAAAAACAACTGAAGGACCCATTCGACTTGGAAGGGTTACAGAAAGTCTTGAAGACCATGTCAAATGAAATGGTTGATATAAAGAAACAAGTGGCAGAAAACTCTTCCAAGAAACCTTTTAAACCCTTTAGAAGGAATCCTACAACCAATCCTGAACCTCCAAATGCTATAACAAACACAGAATCAGAAGGCGAAGAGGAAGAAGTTTCAAATGAGGAAAAAACGGATGATGATGAAGTCATAGAACTACAAGGGATGTGGGACTTCATTCTTCCAAATGAGGAAGATCAAGATGCATTACCTGTTTCCACTAGAATCAACTTGATCCTCCAAAATCCAGTGCTAAACAGAAAAACCCAAGTCCGACTCCTAAGGATAAAATCGTAGGTAAGAAATCCTCACCAAAGTCTACTCAGACAAACCCAATCCAATCTGATTCAATGCCTTCAGCCAAAACACTTATCATCTCAGATGAAATGGAATATAACATTGTTGAAGATATGAAGAAAACCAGAGCAAACCTTACTTTTCATGAGCTCAGTAAATTAAAACATCGACAAAAATTACTCTTGAAAGAGTTGAATGCAGTACCTACTATGCCTCTTCCTGCCACTATAATTTCACAAACTACTCATGAAATGGGGAGGCCTCTGACTGGCATTTCAAATAAAATTGGCCTGACTGACATTGCTCTAGTTGGGGGAAGATCCAAATCCCATACTCCGCCATTTCTCCTTACTTTAGAAGTTTCCAATAAAAATCTACACAACTGTCTAGTTGATTCTAGTGCATTGTCCAACATTTTACCTAATATAGTTTGCGCAAATCTAAACGTCCAACCTTAGAAATCTGTAGTACGAATAGTACAGCTAGATTGGTCTCAAGTTGAGGTCATCGATGAACTTAATCAAGTAACCATAAGGCTTTCATCAAATCCAAAGGTATGTCAAGTTATCGATATACTAGTAGCTGACATTCTTGAATTCTATGAACTGATACTCAGTAGGGATTGGTGAGAAAAGCTTCACAGTTACTTTGCGACTGACTGGTCTCATTTGTGGCTCCCTTACAATGGAAAACCTAATCAGATCAAGGTTGAACGCGAAAGACATCAAAAGTATATAGTGACAGAGTTAGAAGCAGAAAACAAGCCTGTAGCGTATAGAAACAACATAATTGGAAACTATTATGTTGATTCATTCTTAGGGGATTTCAACGCTCATACTTCACCTTTTTTGGAAAATTCTGTTTTATCTCAAATACAAAATTTCTCTCAAATGGACACTTCTAGATGTATAAATTTTGTAGATAAACCTGTAAATAAAACCTTGTTTCGGAAATTATTTTTTGATGGTTCTAAATCCAATGATGGAGCAGGAGCAGGTTGTATATTAGTTAGTCCAAAAGGAGAAAAAACCATGTTAACATGTAGACTCGAGTTTGATTGCACAAACAACGCTGGTGAATATGAAGCATTAGTCCAAGGGTTATACAAGGCAATCGGGTTTAATATCAAATACTTGCAAGTATTTGGAGACTCTGAGATTGTTATTAAATAGGTAAGAAATACTATACATTGTCTGCCAGGACACTTGAAACACTATCAATCTTTAGTACAAGACTTGACCATACAGTTTACAGCATTTAATATTTCATCCATCGCAAGACTCCAAAATGCTAGTTCTGATCTTCTTGCTAATGTAGCTTCCAAACTTATTCCATCGGAGGACTATAGCCCAGACAGATTCTGGATTGAATTAATCTTTAGACCCTCTCTTCCTGATAACATCACCAATTGGAGAGTTTTCAACAATGACCCTGATATTGTGAGTTTTCTAACTTCAGAAGGCTCTGACAATAATCAGATAATTGATGAAGACCAACATGACAAAAAGTTGGAACAAGCAAATAGCAATAATGCTATACCAAAATTTGTAGTCAAGTTACAGGACCTATATGACTTAAAGGACAAATTTAAATGATCCACCAATTCAAAACTCTAGAGTTCAACTCGGATATATGAATTAGTAAATATGGGAGCAAACATAAAACCATAGAACATCAACCTAGGTCTTGGCCTAACATCTGACAAAAAATCAGCTTTCATTCGATTGTTGAAACAATACAAGAGTGTCTTTGCTTGGAATTATGATGATCTTAAAACCTACGACACTTCAATTATACAACATACAATTTCGATGATCTCTGATGAAAAGCATGTTCAACAAAAATTGAGGAAAATACATCCTAATTTGGAAAGCCAGATTAAATCTGAGTTGAACAAATTATTAAGAGCCAAGATTATTTTTCCCGTTAGGCATTCTAGATGGGTCTCCAACCTGGTCCCAGTCAGAAAGAAAAATAGTGATATTCAAATTTGTATTGACTTTCGAAATCTCAATAAAGCTTGCCAAAAGGATAATTTTCCACTACCCCCTATGGAATAGATATTACAATTAGTCGCAGGGTCTGAATTAATGTCCTTTTTAGATGGCTTTTCAGGGTATAATCAAATCTTGGTCCACCTTTATGATTAATTAAAAACTACATTTAGAACCAAAGGCACTTATGCGTATCAAAAGATGCCATTTGGACTAAACAATGTGAGTGCCACATTTCAAAGAGCCATGGACATTGCATTTAAAGGGTTAGTAAACAAGTCAGTGATGATCTACTTAGACGACATAATGGTATATTCTAAAAAATGAAGTAATCATCTCAGGGACTTAAAACAGATCTTTCAATGTTGTCAAAAATATGGAATCTCGCTTAATCCAAAAACACCTTTTTTGCATTGAGTGAAGGAAAACTTCTTGGATTCATAGTATCCAAATCAAGAATCCATATTGACCCAGATAGGATCAAGGAAATTTCCAAGATATCCTTACCCCATAATAAAAAAACAATTCAGTCTTTCCTTGGTCATATCAATTTTGTTAAAATATTTCTCCCTGGCTTCTCAAGGATCATGTCACCTCTCCAAGCCATGATAAAGAAAAACTCTCTCTTTAAATGGGGTCATGCAGAACATGAAGCATTTAGCTTGATAAAACAAGCAATTATAAATGCCCCATCTCTAGCGACTCTAGACTTTTCTGATCCTTTCACTTTATATAAATTCACCTCCGAGAAATCGTATGTTGTCATACTCACACAAGCGAATCGAGATAAAGCCGAGGCCCCAATTGCCTTCTTCAATTCAAACTTACAAGGAGCTGAATTAAATTACTCTGATGTTGAGAAACAGGCTTATGCTATTTTCAAAGCAATCAAACACTTCAGACCCTTCCTTCTCAAGACTCACACCAAAATAATAGTACCATTTCTAGCGGTAAGAAATCTTTTGGTACAAAGATATGTGGGTGAAAAGAGGGCAAATTGGGTCATAGCCCTGCAAGAATATGGTGCTAAAATTAAACCAACAAATATTGTAAAAGGTCAAGGTTTTTGCAGGATGTCGGCAGGAGCATTGCATATACTAGAAACGCAGTCTTCAGATAGTGAAGTACAAGTGTATGAGGTAAGCCTAAATGACTCTGAATCAAGGTATGCTAATATCATGTTCTACTTAAAAAATGGATACACCCCTCCACACTTGAATCATACAAAGAAAATGGCCCTGAGGCTAAAAGCTAAACAATATCAAATTGTCAATGATGTACTATTTAGAATGAATTATGATTCTATTCTCCTTAGATGCCTCGAGAAATCTAAAGCAAAAAAGTATTACAGGAACTTCATGACGGGCCAGCAGGCAGACACTATGTAGGAGATGCAACAACACATAAAATCCTGCATGCTGGCTACTATTGTCCAACTCTATTTAAAGATACACATAGCTATGTAAGGAGATGTCAAATTTGTCAAACTTCTGCCGGAAGACAGAAGAAACCATCATTGCCATTACAGCCGGTCAAGATCGATCAAACATTTGAACAATGGGGATTAGATATAATAGGTGAGATCATTCCTCATTCTTCTAAACAACATAAATACATCCTTATAGCTACTAACTACTTTACCAAATGGGTAGAAGCAGTTCCACTCAAGACAACCAACTATGAAAGTATCATCAAATTTATAGATCAATTCAGAATCACCAAGTTTGGCTTATCTTCTATTTTAATGTTTGATAATGCATCCTATTTCTTAGGTAATGCTATGACATATTTTTCTCTCAAAAGAGGTTTTAAACTCAAATATTCTGCTAATTATTATCCACAAGGAAATGGGTTAGCCGAATCAACAAACAAAAACCTTATTAGAATTATTAAACAGACTATTGATCAAAATCAAAGGAACTGGCATAAGTCTTTAGCGTATGCTCTCTGGGCAGATCAAATAACTCAGAAAACCTCCATTGGAACTTCTCCTTTTAATTTAGTTTATGGGAAAGAAGTGGTTTTACCAACAAATCTAGCTATTCCTTCTTTGGCCTTAGTTCAATTCATTGAAGAAACCCCTTCCTCATCCTTGCAATTAAGACAATTTCCGATTCTTAAACTTGAAGAGGAATGAGAAAAGGGCAGAATTACCCATGCGCATCATCAACAATTAGTGAAAGCTTCTTTTGATTCAAACTCAATGTCTAGAAAATATTTTCAACTTAGAGACTTAGTTTTAAAATGGGATAAAGCCCATGAAGAGAAAGGCAAGCATACTAAATTCCAACAGATGTGGGTTGGACCATTCCAAATTGTTGAACTCATTGGTCCATCAATGTTCATGTTACAATATGTAGCAGGGAAAAGGGAAGCTTTACCTGCTAATGGACAAATCCTAAAGAAATATTTTCCATAGAAGATGATCTCTTCTACTTTTCTGTAAATAATAGTTTAGTTAAGTTTTCTCTTGATAATAAAACAAGTTGAGAGTGTTTACTTTTGGTTTCACGAAAAGAATAGTGTCTCATGTCAATTTTGTTTTTTCACATGTATAAGTGAGAGTGGTTATGAAAATTAATCTCCATTTTTGAAACATAGGGTCAAGTGCTATTATTTTGAAAATTTTACCTGTTCTTTTCTTTCAACTATACAAGTTTTGATTAGAACCAACCTTAGTAAGAAGTTTTCCTTACATCAATTACAAAAGGTATCAATAACAGAACAAAGATTCTCTGCGGAAAATCTATTTTTAAACTCTACAATTGTCGCCGAGGAGAATTCTTAAGGAACCAATGACTTGGCCCCCACTCAAGGATTTTGTAAGATTCAAGGAGTAAACCAATTATACACCTTAAACTTAAAGAATAAGAGGTCTCTTCAAGTGTCATCTTATCATGATCATAAAGATTATAACTAACTGACATTACCATACTGAATATCAAAATAGGGTAATGGCTTGAGATTGTTCCAATCAAAAGACAAGGGGTTTCATCACGAGCTATCTTGTTCAGTTAAGTTATAAATCAAGTGAATGGCACTGTAAATTTTGGTCACCAAATCAAGACATTTTTCTTTAAGAATTAAAAGCGAAATAAGAAAAGAAAAAATCAATAAGTGTATATGAGGATTTATCTTTGAAAATTGCGTGCTTCGCAAGTGGAACACTGGATCATTGCTGGGTAACAGGTAACCTTATCGAGGCTATGAATGCCTACTGGCAGTAGAGGCTCTACCGACGACAAATGAGTACACCAAAACTGATCTAAAGAGATGTTTTTATTTTAATATTTACAACCAAGTAACGACTAATGTGAGTAAAATGACTAACTCTAGGAAGAAGACAATCAAAATAAAGATAGTTAGAACAAGATGTTGTTATTAATAAATAGCACTATTTGCCTTATATTTCGTACAATGAAGTTTCATTTTCAAAACCATCTCTATTTTAGAAGTTCTAGAAAATTCAAAAAACCCTCAAAGATAACTGGTTCTATTTATGAGAGATTTTTCAGCATAAATCACAAGATCTATCATTTGTCAAGATAACTGGTTCTTCCAAGTGAATCGCCAATTGTTGTGCCTATCAACAACCCCCCCATTTATTATGTTAGTAATAACATTAATAAATGGAGACCCTTCCAAAAAAAATCAATTCTTAGCATTTAATCATGCCTTTCTTGTTTTTAGAATAAAATAAGATGTCAAAATGGAACTTTCTAAAACATGGAAATTTACCTTTTCATACTTTAAGCGCATAAAACTTCACAAATGATGAGTTTCTTATAAAAAGTGCTACTTGATTGAAAGGCCTAAGAATAACTTTATAACATAAAGTCATGAATATTTAAGTAAACCTTTAAAAACCTGTTTTAAAAAGGATTATTCTCACATCGTAAAATAGTTTCAGCGGACATCCCTTATAAAACTTACGCCTTGAAATTGTGATCCATGAAAATGAGAGATCATAAAATCCTATAACCTTATCACATCGCAGTTTCAAACTCACGACACAACTTGATAAAGCATAAGAAATATCGCGAAATGCGATAGCATTTCGCAAATCGCATATCGTAGCAACTCATCTAGCGGTGGGTTTTAATGAAAACAAGTTTTGCGATATAGTGATTTGCAATATTGCGAAGCAAATCACATATCTTTTATTGCAATTTGAAGGGCTCGGGATTCTAGGAGAATACTTCCTGACTTTCGATGTGAAGTTATGAACATTAAAGTTAAGCATAAAAGTTTATTAGTGATCATTTATTAAAAGAACAATTAGGATCAGTGTAAAGGACCATTTGACACAAGTTGATATCTTTTGATATGATTTAGAATTAAAGACCTTCCGTCACCTTATTTTCATCCTTCTATTAATTATTCCTATATTCACTATCATTTTATCATATCTTGCTCTTTGCTTGCAACTTTTAGGAAGAACACACAAAGCATAGCACACAAAGAAATGGTGAAGAAAGGCAAGGCTCCCGTGTCTGAGAAGTCAGAAATGACCCCATTGTTCACAGACACTACCTGTAATCGAGATGCAGGGACATCTACGTGGGAATCTATGTATCAGTTGTTGGAGGAGGAACAACTGAGAATTATGGAAGTAACAATTATAGCGGATGGACACGGCTCTTCTGATGCATCCCTAACTGAACTTGCATGCTCATTTCTACACCGCATTGTTGCAAGGCCAAAGATACTCCCCTACATCGACATGGTGAAATGGATTATAGATGACGCAAACATATCTGACAGAGATTTCAAGACGGCAAGCCAAGAAGTCATGGGGTCATTTACTCCATACAATCTGAGGCTTATGTAACACTTACCAGAACCCCAGGCCATCTACAACAAGCAATTTTTCGAGAAGTTCACCAAGGAGAATGAAGACTTGGCAGAATGCACGAAGCACTGGTCAAACAATGAGGAAAGACTCAAAAAAGATAAAAACAGTATGTACGCCACTGGTTCTCTTTGTTCCCCTTACTGTTTTGCCGCTGCTAGGTTGTGTAGATTGTTTGGTAAACCAGACAGCAACAAATTTTCATTAGAATGGTTACCATCAGTGGATGCGGTTATCAATGCCACAATAATGAATTGGGCCCAAATCCTGTCAGATAATTAATCCACTGCAA
Organism: Pinus tabuliformis; assembly: GCA_031772625.1. NCBI lineage: Eukaryota > Viridiplantae > Streptophyta > Pinopsida > Pinales > Pinaceae > Pinus > Pinus tabuliformis. The sequence continues at coordinate 992,650,513 of CM062818.1, read as the reverse complement.
TTTTAGAATACAGAAGAAAAAGAATCATTACTTCGATAGTTTACCCTCTATTTTTTATGAGCATCTATGTTATGGACGTTATTTGTTTTGTTTCCAAATTTCCTATTATGGGATGGAAGTGGATAGTTCAAAATCCACTTCCCATTCAAGTTTACCAAAAAGTCATGTGGGAATCAAATTTTGTGCCACATTTCTTCAAACTTTGTCACAGATTTATACTCCCGATCCATAAAAAGATCTACAACAGAGACGCCCCAAAGTTTTCCCAAGAAGCTGAGGTAGATATTCTCCCCGTGGCGAGATGGTTTGGGGAAGAATTGTTCACGTATATCAGAGTGTTTGGTAGCATTTCTTCACTCCATGTGCTACCTTTTTACATCCCAGACAAACTGATGGCTAGCGAGATAACCTATCAAACATGCGGTGAGGGAGGAATGAGCAAAATACAAAAAGATTCCAAGAAGGCCATTTGGCCTCAATTTCTTGTAATATGTGGAGCATTTGCATTACATGACTTAGGTCATGCTTTCAAAGAAGTTAATAATGTATTATCTTTACAACTACCCAAGTTCCTAGGAAGGCAATATGATCCCTTTGTTGTTGTAAGTGATTTTAACGCAATGGTTAAAATAATATTTTTTACTCATGAAAAAGATCCCTTTGATGATGTTTTCCTGCAGAAAAACACCTTCAAAGAGGTTCAACATACAACACGAATTTTTTTTGACCAAGAAGGTCTCCAAAATTTTGAGAATTATAGAAAACAGAGGTTATCTAAGGTCCCATTGGACCAATTACTCATCAAACCAATAAAAGATCCTACTCCCAACATTAGCATAAGTGAGGATTCAAAAGAGAAGTCCAAAACAAGTTCTGAAAAAGAATCAGCAGAAAAGTCTGGCGATCAATGCAATAATGAACACAGTAAAAGTGAGGAGTCAATAAAAGACACAGCTCAGTCTACAACAGAGTGTGATCAGCAGACTTCGTTAATAAAACAAGCTGAGGCCTCAACTCCCCTTACAAAGCAAACAAAGCCACTAGTAATTGATCTAGAAGGGGAATGGGAAAATTTTAATAAGATACTTAACACAGAAGAACAAAGCGCAGAGCCACCAACAAATCCAAAAGAGATGACCACGGAAATGGTAATAGAAATGGTTGTCAACACTCAGGAAATGGAGCACATTCCCATTGCTCCCTCATCTGAGATTGTAATAAGAATAGAGGAAATTCCTCTGCTAGATGTATTCTATAGCTCTCAACACAAAGCTGTCATCAAAAGGCAAAGAAAGAAAAGAAAGTTTGATTCTATGCTTGCTCCCGAGGATGAACCTCTAGATGTTCTTTGGAAAGACCCTTCTACAGATCCATCAGAAAATCTCACTAGGCTCTCACAGGTCACAAGTGCATATGCTTCAACAAGTATTGATAAGGCAGCAGAGGTTCAGTTGCTACTTAAAGAAAAAGAAGATAATATTTTGTTTTTGGAACAACAGTTACAACAAGTTAGCATCAACCAACAAGAGAAAACACAGTTGGAAAAACTTTAGTAAGACTTTCAGCAGATGCAGTTGGCACATCAAAGCAGTTTAGCTAGCAAAGAGGAAAAGTTACATGGTATAATAGAACTTCATAAAGATGATCCCAAAATTAGGCAGTTTGTCACAGATGCACTTGGTCTCAATTCCCCGCTCTTGCAACAGAAAGAACTACTATTCCAAAAGTTTTCAAAATGGAATTCCCATTGCGAAATGAGTGATAATATTACAAATCAAGTCGTAGAATTGTGACTTGAGTATGATTCAATTTTTAAGAAAGTCAGACTTCTTGAACTAGGCGAAATCCAAAGAACGGAAAAGAGCAGACATGCACAAAATTGATGAATCGCACAAAGATATTTTATTTGTGAAATGGGATTCATGGCTAAAGGAAGTAGAACAGGCAATGGAAGATGCAGCAGCAGTAGTGAACAGTGTCATCAAATGTGTAAATGAAAATATACACAAGGCTAATTTGGTAGCAGAGACTACCCCTGGCTTTCTTGCAAAAGCACAACAACTTCAAACAATATGGAAACAAGCAGTGGAGGAAAGAGTAGAGGCAATCAAACAGGTAAATAGATTGAACTAGGAAGCATACTGGCAGTACCTGGTGAAACCAAATAGCCAATGGATGACCTTGAAGTGCTTGATGACTTTCATCGAGACGATAGTGCCAGCTCTTACCAATGCCATATTTGCAGAAAAGCTAAAAGCTGAAGTTGGCCAACCGACACTCTTAAAATGGATGCTGGATATTTGCGATCTAAAGAATCAGATGCAGGATTAGTCATAGATATAATTTTTTTTTGTTTTTTATTTTTTTATTTTTTCTTAAAATGAGGTAGGTCATTTAAACCTCCTCATCTATTTTTGTAATATTTATTTTTAGATTTCATAGAGTAGTATTTAAACCCCTCTCATGCATTTAGAGAGGGGTCCAGAGTTTTATCAAAAACATTCTTCAGAATGTGCATCTATTCCCCCACTTAGGAGGTTTTGATAAAATCAATGGAACGAGATTTATTTTCTATTTGAGTTTACAATCTGATATTGAAATTGCACTTTTGTACTCTTAGTTGATGTTAAGTGATTTGAAGATAGATCGATATTGCTGCAGCTCATGAGTAGATGTATTACAAATGGTACTTTTATCTCCTAATGCTTTTTACTTATGTGTCAAATAATAAATCATTTTCAGTTATTTATATATGAAATTTTGAATGTTCAGTTATCATTATTGCACTTTTGTATGGTGATGACTTATTCTTTATGCTGAATATGTGAATGACTCTTATGCGATATATTTCTCATACTGTTTTAGCTAAATTTTTATACGAAACAATCATTTTTAAATGGATTCTTTTCTTATGGTGATTGAATGATCTTCATTATCAATTGCTTTTAAGAAATTATTTTAGATTGCTTATGTAAACTTTACTCACGGGATAGCCTTAAACTTTGATGTTTTCTTTGATTATGATAGATTGCATATGATAGTTAAAAGATAGAGTAACATTATAATAAGTATTCATCCTTTAAAAACCCAAATATAAAAAACATCATCTCGTTAGCACACACATCATAAATAGATTGGGAAACTGGTCCCATCATCCCCAGTCGGAGCCACTATTCCAAACAGAAAAGGAGTTGTCTTAAGGTCTGGATCGGGTGGTTATATCCCTTGTTGGAGTCTTGATTTCTCAAGCCTTCAATAATTACCTATATTCATAGGGTTTTCATGGGTAGGATAACAATGGTTTTCTCGAAAAATTTCACTTCCATATGTAAAGGAATAACTTTTACAAAAAAATTAGAAACTAGTAAAAGAAAGGAGATGGCTTGACAAAAGGTCTCTACCTTTACCATTGAAAATTATTTCATACTTTGTATAGAATTATATCACTTGTGAGGGCTTCCATGGCATTATATTCTAGTACCATGTCAAAATTTTGAACCATCATTGGTGCCAAAGGCTAATTAGCATGCCCTTATTCCTCAAGAGAACATTGAAAAATAGATGGCACAAAATGTCAAATACATGAAAATACCCATGGCTTGTTTGTCACACTATGATTTAATTAAACTCATAATTGTGCATCATTTTGAATGAGATGAGTGCACATGGGAAGATTTCATGGGACATCCCACCAAAGCCATGCTAAAATAGGGAATGGAAGAGGGAACCACAACATGATAAGAAAATGTCACAAGGAAACCCTAGGGTGAAATGGAGTAGCACCAGGGAGACAACCCACCACTCTCACATGATAGTGACTTGGAAATCATTGGAAGTTCCTCCCCTAAAAGGAAAACTTGTCTATGATAAAAGAAAATTCAAGGAGATTATTGACATTGAAATCTCACGAAAAAGAGAACACATTCTTCCACTAAGGTGGAACTAGAAGGGGAATAAAATAAGGCTCCTATTACAAAAAGAATTAGTTGGATAAAAAATTGAAACTTTTGTTACACAAGAAACAATAGGAGGTGAAGAAAAAAAGTCTTGTGTTCCACTATAAAAGAAAAAATATGTGATTGTCATGGACATAGATCTTGTTGCACCTCCTAAGAAAAAAATCTCCAAGTGCCAACAAAGGAAATCTACTCTAGGTAACACCTATATAAATCCTTTATGTTTTGAAATTATCAAGAAAAAATTTGAACTAAAATGGGTTAGCTAGAATCTAAGAGAGAAAGTCATAAATTAAATTTCAAACTACAAGTTTGTTAAACATGGGAAGGCCTAGATATCCTTACCCAAGCTACTGAGTACATTCACCTTATCTCCAACAAGCCTTCAAAGAGAATAATAGAGGAGTAGCTTGTTGCTTCTACTCTTGAATCTCCCTAAAAGGGGTTACAAATTTAATTCACTAAGTTCTCCCTTAGTCTAAAGAATGTTACAATGGATAAGTCAACAATGTATCTAGTTACCTAAAAAATCATTGTTGAAACCTAGACTAAGAAAACCCTTACGGAGGACAAGGGGAGTTAAAAGGATGAAATTGGACTCCTACTTATACTATGGAAGTAAAAATATTGTTTGAGATCACATGCATTGATGATGAAACTCATATATAAGGAACCTTAACTAAAGAAAAAGGCTCTCGAAAGGATGATATCGGGCCTACTCTCCAAAATGTTGCAATCCAAATAAATTCTAACAGTGATTCCTAGATGACAACTCAAATTTCCAAGTTCAAAAATGTGGTTGATACCTATGGAAGTGGAGAGTTATATCTAAAGGAGAATTAGTAGTCCACTTAAAACCTTATGAATAAATAGGTTGAGCACTTAGAGATCCATCGGTACAAGTGGGACCCATGGAAGCATGAATTTCCTTCCACCTTTAAATGAAATTGAACTATTTAGCAACACGTGGTTTAGAGTGAATGAAGAATGCCTAATGAGTTCCTTGATGGCGAGTGCTAAAGAAGGAAAATAAGAACATATCCATGGTGTAAATTCTCCTAGCTCATGGTGAAGGATGATGGACTCTCATAAAGATAATAAAAGAGAAGAGCTCATATGGCCCTTTAGCTTTATGAAATCTTACCCAAGTTAAAATATGAAGTCAAACTTCTAGAGAATAAAATAGAACATTTGAGTTCTTTTGTTGAGTCTATTCTTATTTGTAGTGTAGCTTCCTTTTTCCTTGCTACGTTCTTATATGGAAGGTATTTATTTTTACATTTGAAAGTAATAGTTGTAGCAAGGCCTCATAAGGTGACATCTGCAGAAACATTTTTGGAAGAACTTTACAAAAGAAATAGTGAAGAGAAATTTTTTTTATGTGAATTTATTAACATAATATCCATTTATACCATGACTGAGAGTGGAACCCAAACCACCTTGTTGGTGATAATAAGTTGTGGGATTTTACATCATTCTTGAGTAACCATGTTCAATGAAAACATACTTTGTTTGTTTCTCAAAATAATTAGGATTGAAACCATTGGATGACAGGTGTATTTCGTAGACCTCAAATTGTTCTCTAGTTACATTGTGCATTAGTTAACCTTGTTTCACACATTGACTTTATGTTTATCATTCGACAAAAGACCATCATCCATTTACTAGGAGAATTAAAATTTTTGAAGGAATATTCTATGGAAGGTAGTAAACAAAGGTGGGAGAAATCCATAGAAGAAATGAGAAAAAGGGGTGCTTACAACTGCCTCAATGTTAAAGTGGAATTACAACATGTAAATAGGTATATCCAATGTATGAGGAGATGTAGGAATCAATGGATTAGATTGACATTCAACTATCTTATGATATAGTTTCATGCACCTAATTATTAGTTTTATTGCAATTTGGAAAGGATATTGGAGTATAGTTTTTGGTAGGATATTGTCTAATGGGGGATATTGCCTATTTGGATGTCATGGACACCCAAATTTTAGTGTTAGTAACATCCACTCTATAAATTGATTCTTCTATTGAAATTGTAATTGAACAATTGGTTGCATGAGGGCATGCAACATATTAAGTTGCGATCAACGATGGGAACATGAAATGACATAATTTCCATACCCATATTCTTCCTTTTCAATCATTTTTTACTATCCTTGTAGTCATTTCTTGAGATTACCTTTGATTATAACCATATATTTTTTCTAGGGTATGTTCCCCTACAATTCATATCATTTTAGTGAATTAAGCTAGTGTTAATTGAGAGAAATTAGCCTTTTATGGTCACTCTCAAAAAGGATTCACGAGCCACTACCCCATATTGGCATGTGAAGGATGTTATTACATCAATTGTAACCATTGTTGTTACATCATTGGTACACTGTTACATCAGAGTTACTCTCCAACATCACTACATTTGGCCTCATGTTGTTACTCAAATGACATGGTGCCATTGTTTGGTAAAGGAAAAACATGTAACTATAGTCCTGTTGTGCTATACAACAACCCTCCCCATTTCAATTTTTTCATTAAAAGCTTTAAATAGAAATGGGTACTCTTTTAAGAAATATAAATAAAATCATTAAAACATTTGAAAATAATTTTTTTATAATAGGTCTTTTGCTTTTAGGATAAGTTAAATAACAATCACAATTTGCAAATCTATTCAACCCATGAAAGTCCTCTTGATAAGGTCTGATCTGATTTAAATTATAATAAAACCTTATCATAAAAAAATTATAAAAGGAGTATGTTGCATCACACAAATCCTTTGTTTCAATGTTGGACTTAAGGTGTTCCATTGACATTTGCTGATGCGATAACTCCATTGGAAAATCACATAGCACTACTTATCAAGAAGCCCTTCCAAGTGTTCACATAAATCCTCTGATGTGATAAACTGATCGCAATCACGCATCGCTGAAATCATAAAACACATACCAAAAGCCCCTTTGAAATCTTCCGATGCAATTTCTTATTAAGAACGCTTTTCAATAAAGGTGAAATATAAGCTAAAATTTGCGGGTTAAAGTTATAAATCAATGATAAAGAAAAAATAAATGATTTATTAATTTTAAAAGTCATCTCGCCTTCCCATGAAAACTCACTATTAGTTGCAATTTCAAATATGCAAAGGAAAAATTTAAGCATAACGCTCATACCTCCCAATTTGTGATATGCAATTATCGCTAATCACCGATCAGGAAGTCACGATACTCATTTTAAAAGCACTATTATAAATTCGCAATGTGACATGTCATTACGGCATTAAAGTGTCATGCTGGAAGTTATGGGAAATAATTAAGAAAGTAGTTATGGTTGAATCCTTCAAGGATTTCATTCGTGGTAGCTTAATATATTAAAAATCCGTATCACCCATTTGCACTTAACTATTGTTAGTATTGTGTGTTGTGTATTAGCTTTGAACAAAGTTTTTTCCACTGTTACATCCTTCTGTTTCATTTTGTAGAGCGAATCCGAGAAACATCAGTTCAACAAAAATGTCTAAGAGAACTCAGAAAGCAAAGGCCCCCGTCGTTGCAAAACATGAACTAGCTAAGGTGGTACTGATAGTTGATACTACCTGGGCAGGCCTTGGCAAGACTTCATGGGAGGGTATATATAATTTACTTGAGGCTGAGGATCCAAGTGAAGTTGAAGAAGAAGGAGCAACAAATAGTTCAATTGATAAATCAGAAAACACTCTTTATGATTTAGCCAACTCCTTCCTCCACAGAATAGCAGCCCGGGTGAAAGTATTACCATACAATGACATGGTGAGATGGGTTATATAAAGTATCAACATAACTGATAGGGCCTTCTATACAACCGATGGAAGGATGTTTGGGACATTTAGGGCAGAAGATATCAAGAAGATGTATCAATTGTCAGACCCCCAGAAACATTACAATAAATCATTTTTAGAATCCTTCGCCAAGGAGAACAATATAGAATTAGACCCTATCAGACAATGGAGACATTTCCTGAACAATCATAAGCATGAATCTTCTGGTATGTACTCCGTAGACTCCTTAGCATCTCCTTATTGCTAAGCTGGCACTATGTTATGTAGACTCTTTGGAGTTTTTGATTCAGTTAGGTTTACTATAGAAATGGTGCCTTTAATGGAAGTAGCAATCCACTCTTATATCATGGATTGGGCAACCATTTTATCAAATAAAATGGCCAACCAAATCCTTGATTATAAAAGAAATAGGTTTGTATCTACACATACAATACCTCCATTCTATATGAGCACCTACATCATGGATACCATCTGTTTCAATTCTAAGTACCCCATCCTAGGTTGGAAATGGACTCCTCAAGACCCAACTCCAATTCACATTTATCATAAATATTTGTGGAAGGCCCATTATAAAGATCATATATATAGAATTTGTTATGGTTTTATATTACCTGTCCATGAGGCCATATTCAACAAACCTTCTCCTCGGTTATTTGATGAGGCCAACATTGACCTAACATCAATCGCAGTTGGTTCAATGAAGAAATGTTCACCTATGTCAGAATTTTTGGCAGCACCACAGATCCACATGTTCTCCCCTTGTACATTCCTGATAAGCTGTTGGCCAGAGAAATAGCTAACCAAATAACAAAAACAGGAATGTCAAAGAATCTCAAAGAGTCTAAGAAACAAATGTGGCCTCCATTTCCCCTATGCTGTGGTACTTACACACTGCATGATTTCAAACATGAAGATAAAGAAATAGACAAGATAAAAATTCTCAAGTTAGCAGTCATTCCAAAGAGACAGTATGATCCAAGAGTAGTGGCTTACAACTTCACCAGTTAGGTGAAGATTGCCAAATTTGAACATGAGACAGATGAATATGATGACTTGTTCACTTCGGCTGAAGTATTCTCACAGGTGAAATATCTAGCAAATATCAAATTAGGAGTAGGAGGAAGAGATAAATTTATGCAGTTCAAGGCACAGAGGTTACAAACACTACCTCTAGATTTATTGGCCACTACCCCTATAGTGCGGCAAGAAGCCCACAATGAAGAACAAACTATTGAGAAGACTCTTGAAATGGAGAAGAGCCCTGAAAGGGAGAAGAGTCCCAAGAAGGAGTAGACAAATGAAGGAACCACTGAGTTCCTAGATATTGATGTAAACATTGATGCCACCTTAATTAAGGAATGGGAGCAGTTCGATAAAATGATCAAGAACTAGAATGACTCCCAAAACCTCACTACACCAAAATCACCCACAACATAGGAGCCTGTTGTTACTAATATTCCAATTAAAGGGGCAGTCAGCACACCCAACATTCAGCAGGATATTGAAATAATTCCCGAGAATCATATAGAGTACATTGTATTAAAGGTAGAATAAATACCACCCCTAGATGTATTCTACAGTCCAAAGCATAGGGCTATGGTCAAAAGGCAAAGAAAAAGGAGGAAAATTGACCAAGGACCTCTTTCAACTCCTGATGCTGAACTGATGAATGTGGTATGGAAAGACTCAGAAGTCAATCCTTCTGAGGATTTGACCAAGTTATCTCAGTATGCAAGTGCTTATACAGCTGCAACAATGGAAAAAGCCTCCGAAGTCATCCAACTAATTAGGGAAAAGGATCTAAGGATCGCCCAACTTGAAGGGAAATTAGTAGAAGAACAACAAAGGATTAGTTAGCTTGAGCAATAGCTATTAGAGCAAAGACAACAGAATGAGCAACTAAAAGAACAGTTGAATCTGGAGAAGAAAAATATTGATCAACAGGCTCTCTAGAAACAACAGAAGTTGTCTTAAGAACTCAACAAGCTTCAAACATCAATTTAGCAAGAAAAGAAGGCTAAAGAAGATCAAATTGCACAGCTGCAATCACAGATAGAGAAATTCGAGGGTTATCCAAAGGTTAGTGAATTCAAGAAAGAAGCCTTAGAAGTAACCAAAGCCATATCTTGGCAGCTAAACATCCTTTGCCATAAAATATCATTGGTTGACCCATTATGCGCTATCTCTGCATTGCTTACTGAAAAGGCTATTGACACCAGGTTAGAATTTGAAAACATAGATGATAAGGTAGCAAAATTTCTTTCTTGGAAAAGTTTAGCAGAAGGTATGGCTGCTAACTTACCTAAAATCCAAGAATCGCACAAAGAGATCTTATTTCGGAGTGGGAATCACAGTTAATTAAGGCCGAAAGAGCCACTTCCAGAGCCAGGGCAACAATGAACGATGTAATCGAGTTAGGAAATGACAATGTGTATATGGCTAACTTGATCTCCAATTGCTCTCCAGGAAAACTCCCAAAAGAAAAGGCACTAGAATATTAATGGAGACAGGAGCTGACAAGCAGAGAAGAAAAAATCGGCAAGGTGAAAAACTTGACATGGGATGAATTTTGTTTTTTCCTAGTCAAACCGCATAGCCAGCAGATGGCCATGAAATGCCTTTCCAACTCAGTCAATCTCATGGTTTCTGAACTCTCCGATGCTACGTACACAACCCAACTACATTCCAGGATGAGTCACCCTTTGGAAATTCAGCTAATGCTCTCAATTTGTTAGCTGTAAGCGCAAGAGAAGAAGTACATATAGTGAATCAGTTAAAAGGGCTATCGCTGTTATTTTTATAGATCAAATCCCAGATTTTCATGTTTACAATTTTAACAGCTCATAGCGATTTTTATTGACAGTTAGTTTTTATTTCAAGACCTACACTTCTGTATTTCCTTGGAAGTTTTCTCAAATAAGAAAGTGGAATTGGAGTTTTATTTACATCGGGAGGATTTAAATGCATGCAGTATTCCTATCACTATTTTTGTCTTATTTCCTTATGCGATGAAGCATTTCTTTTAAAAGGTTGTTATTGTTGATATATATATGTATGCTTTTTCAAATAATTCTTTATCATATCATTTCTGAAGATTTATAATTGTTATACTTTGAAGATATATGTCAGTGATATATATATTGTTATGAATGAGATATTTTTTATTAATAATTACTTTGTTTAATTTATTAAACAAAGTAATCATTATCTATGAATGCATCTTTCTATTGATTAGTAATTCATCTATATGATTATTGATCTATTAGAAATAATAAGAAATTGCATTGTTGACAAAATACCCGGGTTATACAAATATACTTTTATATTTTGAGTCATAGGATAAAACATTTACCCTCTCCATTATACATTACCAAACAACCATCCATTAAACCATTCATTAAGGGAAACTAGTCCCATAATATCCAGTCGGAGCCACCACACCAAATGGAAAAGGAGTTGTACTAAGGTCCGGACTGGGTGGTTATCCCCAATGTTGGTGCGAGGATTTTGGAAGCATCAACAAGTCCCTTATTCTTCTACACAATCAAAGGAAATAGGCGTTTCTTCCATGTATGTGTTTGTTTCCAATAACGACCATGTTGGCTTGCGTACAATAGTTTTGTCACCATTGTCATCAATGTAATAGTTAACATGGATGTGTTGTAAGGATCGTAACTTCATGATATTTTTTAGGTTGGATCTTGAAATTGGTTTCTTGTTGGAGTCACTAAGTTGGATCAACCTAGAATCATAGATTACCATGGCTATCCTTGAAATATTTTTCTAAGGACAAGAAATTTTAAAATTGTATAAATAGCCTCCTCAACTTGAGTAGAGGGTAATTTTATCTTGTGATGTTCATACATTGTAATCCAGTTAGTATTTAATGAAAAAAATTGTTTGAAATTAGTGCCTTTGTTTCATGCTAAATAAAGCTTTAAATTAGAGCAATCACTAGAGGTATTGCCCCACACGTATCCTGCATTGTTGTCTCTTATTAGGATTTATCTATTTTATGATTAACCTATATATTTTGGTTTTTGTAAAATTAGAAGCATTAACTTACTGTTGCAATTTCAAGAAATTGAAAATTATGTTACAAAAATGCACTTGTATTCTTCCATATGTAATAATTTACTACCTATCTATGATTTAATTGAGTAATTATTTGGTAGAATTAACTATAGAGGAATGCTTAGTTACAAGTTATGTTGATTGCATCAATGTTGAAAAAATTGAGGACAAGTTTCTATACTAGTTTACTCTATTATGCATTGACTTGAATCCAGTGATCCCCTGATTACAAATTGAGAGTCAAAAAAGAATAGATTGGCAAGGACATGTCATAGTTATTTTTCTTTCCTTGCAATAATGGATTCTTTCTAAATTCATTTTATTTTGAGAAAAAACTAGTTTATTTTATTTCCTAAAAGTAGAAATAAGGGAGTGTAGTCATTCATTTGATTAATAGAATACTTACTTCCTTTTTGCAAAGAAAGTTCATTTCATTGTCATTTAATTCCAATTAAATAGTTTGCAGGTGAGATTGTTTCCTTTCCATTTGATATGGTTTATTTCCTTTCACAATTAGATTGATTTCCTAGGATTTTGTCATTTCAACATTAATTGGTTACACTTAGCCTTAGTGACCCTGTTAAAAATTATTGCGAGAATCCTTCTTTGTAATCATCATTTTTGTTCCTATAACTACAACATAATAACTAAATCAGTGTTTGAATAGTTGTCTTGGTACTTATGATATAAGATAGTTTGCAAGTGGTCCAAATCTTGGGGGATAAGATCTAAGAGCCTTGAATGTTGATATATGAGGAGAGAAAACATACATGTCTACCATGAAATTTATCACAATAACATAGATAAAAATGCAATAACTAAATACATCACAAAAATATAAAGAGAGAAAGCAAGAATCCAAGAATAATAAGAACCATTACATGTAATTAGGCTAACTTTGGGACCTATCCTTCTTGACCTTCACTCTCTTCATACTTCCTTCTTATAAGGTGTCTTGCGAATAGATTCAACATTGGTTAGGTCTGAACCTGTCAGTTACATATCAATTAAGTTCCCTTTTACATAAAAATATGAGTTTATGACTTATAAATCTAAACTTAGGTTGTAAACCCCCCTAAAATTTGAATCAATAAGTATCTTACAAATCACTGGTTAATAAACAAATTAATAATCGTCCTCTAACTCTATTTATGAGAAATTAGAAAGATAAATTAAAAGAGTTGTCAATACACTCCAAATCTTGGATATGAAGCCATGTATGCCCGAGACAAACCAGAATATTGTCCTTTGTTGTGGAAGTGAATTTGTAAATCAAATGTGTTGGTGTTAGAGCTAGATTATCTTCTTGATTTATACATCTTGATTTTTAGCCACGTTTGGACCTTAATTCCTAATGGGGGTTGTAGGGAAGCTTGCCTCCCTACTAGTGTCTCCAAGGGGTCTAGTGGGGGTGGTGGCAATTCCTTGGTTCTTCCCTTGGTGAGGATTCAAGGCTAGCACCCCAAAGAGATCTTTTTGTAAAAATTGCTTGTAAAATCATAGTCAATGTTAACGGGAAAAGTGTCTATTCAGAATGACCCTATCCCACTAAGGTGTGATAGTGACCTTAGAAACAAACAGAGAAAACTACTTTTGTATTCTTTTTTATGGACTATAAACAAAGAGGAATAGGATGAACCAACCTTTGTCTTGCGCTAGTCCTTTGATCCAATCTCTCTCCTCTTTCACAGCTTCCAGCTACCTACTCCCTTACTTGCCCAGCTTCACCAAGTACCTGCAAGATCACAGAAGAAGGAAACTATACAAAGACATGGGTTTATATTCATAAAAAGCTTAGGATCAGATTTAAGCTAAACATACAAATGTAACAAGCATCAATGATACACAACCATGTAGGAGAAACTCAAATAGTTTTATTGATATAACAAGAAGATCCAAGAGGAGTTAAAACCGATGATTCCTGATCCAACATCAACCTCCCAGCAAAGAAGCCCCTCTTCACCTCCAACAAAGCATAAATCACCCAATACTCTGATATCTATCTCAAAACCAACAACAATTCTTTGCAATGTACAAAATTCCATCCCCCGGATCTCTGGGATGAGGGATCCATATATAGATGTATGCAAGGAGGATGAGTCAGCTCATGAATTGATTAGTGGCTTCTCTCTGTCAGTTCTTGCTTCCACTTGGAGACTGAGAGCCTCTTACTCATCCTTGGTCGAATTCAGTGAGGCAAGTGTCATTGGAGAAGATTCTGGAAGCTTCCATTGCCTTTCCACCTCGCGGAATGACACTACCATTTGTCATTTCCCGCTCAACGCACCCTGGTAGTGCATTTACTGCATTGCAACGCACCCAGCTAGTGTATTTGGGTGCTATGCAACGTAGCTAGTCAGTGGAGCAGCTGAAATGATCCTGATTTGACTGATTCTGAGCAGTTTCTGGTGGAGAACTTCTGGGAGAAGCTGTAATTTGTTGACCTTGTTCCTTTAGGGGTCGGAACAACACTTTTAGGGACTTAGGATCCCTTGGTTTATGGACATTTCATGCTTAGAGCTGTAAGGCACAAAAATGTCTATAACAGTTGCCCCCTAAAGTATGAGGCCATTTATCGGGTGAAATTCTTTATTAGGAGGATCCGAAGTTCTTTCAATGCTGGGAGGAGACCTGTAATAAGATACAATACAATACATTATCTTCATACTGTTTTCATGATCTAGCTGACGCGGGCATTCCCATGCTCAGCTTTATAAATTCATTTTCATGTACATAGGACAGACAATCGTCTGATGGTAGACTGATGATTCTGATAGAGCCATCATTCTTTTGGTAGGATGATTATCTGTGCTGCAATGCTGTACATTTCAATGTCTTTATTTTCCTGAATATATATCGCAGCCTGGATGGATGAAACTAGATCCGGGGTCTTCAATCTCGTCCGATCTTTACTCGAAGTACAAGTCGATCCATCTGAGAAATGTTTTGAAGTCGAACAAGGAAAGACATCACTTGATTACCAGTCAATGATGTAAACTGTTAACAAGTGCGAGAGGAATCACCAATAATGATGATGACCCTCAAGGTACTTGTTAACGGGAAAAGTGTCTACTCAGAACGACCCTATCCCACTAAGGTGTGACAGTGACCTTAGAAACAAACAGAGAAAACTACTTTCGTATTCTTGTTTACGAACTATAAACGAAGAGGAATAGGATGAACCAACCTGTGTCTTGCGTTAGTCCTTTGATCCAGTCTCTCTCCTCTTTGACAGCTTCCAGCTACCTCCTCCCTTACTTGCCCAGCTTCACCAAGTTCCTGTAAGATCACAGAAGAAGAAAACTACACAAAGACATGGATTTATATTCATAAATAGCTTAGGATCAGATTTAAGCTAAACATACAAATGTAACAAACATCAATGATACACAAGCATGTAGGAGAAACTCAAATAGTTTTATTGATATAACAAGAAGATCCAGGAGGAGTTACAACCGATGATTCCTGATCCAACATCAACCTCCCAGCATAGAATCCCCTCTTCACCTCCAACAAAGCATAAATCACCCAATACGCTGATATCTATCTCCAAACCAACAACAATTCTCTGCAATGTCCAAAATTCCAACCTCTGGATCTCTGGGATGAGGGATCCATATATAGATGTATGCAAGGAATATGAGTCAGCTTATGATTTTACTAGTGGCTTCTCTCTGTCAGTTCTTGCTTCCACTTGGAGACTGAGAGCCTCTTACTCATCCTTGGTCGAACTCAGTGAGGCAAGTGTCATTGGAGAAGATTCTGGAAGCTTCCATTGTCTTTCCACCTCGCGGAATGGCACTGCCATTTGTCATTTCCTGCTCAACGCACCTTGGTAGTGCAATTAGGTGCGTTGCAACGCACCTAGCTAGTGTACTTGGGTGCTATGCAACGCAGCTAGCTAGTGGAGCAGCTAAAATGATCCTGATTTGACTGATTCTGAGCAGTTTCTGGTGGAGAACTTCTGGGAGAAGCTGTAATTTGTTGACCTTGTTCCTTTAGGGGTCAAAACAACACTTTTAGGGACTTAGGATCCCTTTGTTTATGGACATTTCATGCTTAGAGCTGTAAGGCACAAAAATGTCTATAACAGTTGCCCCCTAAAGTGTGAGGCCGTTTATCGGGTGAAATGCTTTATTAGGAGGATCCGAAGTTCTTTCAATGCTGGGAGGAGACCTGTAATAAGATACAATACAATACATTATCTTCATACTATTTTCATGATCTAGCTGACGCGGGCATTCCCATGCTCAGCTTTATAAATTCATTTTCATGTACATAGGACAGACAATCGTCTGATGGTAGACTGATGATTCTGATAGAGCCATCATCCTTTTCGTAGGATGATTATCTGTGCTGCAATGCTGTACATTTCAATGTCTTTATTTTCCTGAATATATATCGCAGCCCGGATGGATGAAACTAGATCCGGGGTCTTCAATCTCGTACGATATTCACTCGAAGTACAAGTCGATCCATGTGAGAAATGTTTTGAAGTCGAACATGGAAAGACATCGCTTGATTACCAGTCAAAGATGTAAACTGTTAACAAGCGCGAGAGGAATCACCGATAATGATGATGACCCTCAAGGTACTGCAGTACAATTCACGTGGTGTAAATAAAGGATTTGGC
The DNA here is from genome assembly GCA_031772625.1 of Pinus tabuliformis. NCBI lineage: Eukaryota > Viridiplantae > Streptophyta > Pinopsida > Pinales > Pinaceae > Pinus > Pinus tabuliformis. The sequence continues at coordinate 992,634,042 of CM062818.1, read as the reverse complement.
GTCGAACACCACGCAAAATCTTTCGGTCGAAGGTCATTGATGTATACCTGTCACCGGAAGTGAGAAACTTGCCATTGAGGCATGCAAGCTTCAAAGTACTGAAGGGGGTGTTTTTAGATCAACTTCTTGGATAATGAGCTGATGTCGACAAGAGGTGACCCATCAAAGGAGGGCCTTAATGAATCCCACATCAATGACACGGAACGGAGCAAATGATTTTGATGGGGGTGAAAACAATCTAATGATATAGGGTTCAGGATGGCGGTCATGAAAGAATGAAGTATAATATATGGTAGTGGATGGGACACGGGTGACATCTCTGGATGACTTCTCTTGGACATGTCGGCGACACTTATGTGATGGATTGGTAGCATTTACCCCAATGTGGATGGTATGGCATGACCATGGTGATGTGACCAGTGAATGAAACAACCCAACCCGATTCGGACACGGAGTGGAAGTGTCATGTTCAAGAGCGACTTGCTACCAATAAAGATTCTTTGAGTTTTCTTCCCAATTTTTCCCCACTCATTGCTGACCAGTACCTCTTTATTTTTGTCAAGCTTGAAGAGGATAACATATGCTTGTTCTATAATTTGCCCTTCGGGCAAACCCATCGCTATGTTTTAACGAGCCTAGTGATAGTGAAACTCGTTCTCGTCTAAAGAGAAGTTTGTCGCTATTAATCTTTTTAACGAGTTTAACGACAAAGATAACTCGGTCCTTTTCATTTTTAGAGAGTCTGAAAAGGTACGTAAAGGTAACTCCAAAATTCCTTTTTCGTCATCTAATCCCTTAAGTCCGAAAAAGTATAAAACAATACAGAAGGGATGAATTTTCGATAGTTTTAACGAGCCGAACAAAACAAGCGCTCGATATTTTTGTGCAATAATCCCTCAGGTCCAAAAAGATTAAAATCTAGAGGAGGGATAGCATTTCCGGTCGCTTTAACGAGCTGGAAGGCCAAAACTCGGCAATCTTTTCATATTTTACGAGTCAGTTGAAAAGAGCTTAAAGAAGACTCGTCTTTTGAGGAACGAGTGATAAAATGGGTAGCAGTTGATTCCAGGTAAGGTTTGGAATTTTCCAATCATGGCAGTGTCACAAGGATGGCTAGTGAAATCACTCTTCGCAGCTGTTCCTCAAAATGGGTAAACAATCAAATGGAGGTGAATGATCGGCCAATGAAAAGTGGAGGTGATGGTGCAAACATGACCAAGGCTTTAATGGCTGAAATGCTACATTCACGGTGGTTATTTACCGGGGAATAGTTCATTTTTTAACAAGCTTAAACGCGGGTGGAAACATTTGCAAATGTCTTATGTTTATTTTTTAACGAGCTTGAACTATGTGCTAAAACTGCTCGATTAATCCAGTCATATGATAAGAATGTCTCATATAAAATTGGCAATTTTTAGAGTTTTGCCCCACATCCTTTCTTTATGCAAGTTAGGTGACGACTAATCCTACGAGTTTAAAGGGTTAGAGGTCCTAAAAATTTAAAAAATAAATAGCCGCCCCTCGCTTGCACTCCAAAAGTTTTGGATGCCCCCAGGTATAAAATATGGTTTCAAGGTTACCCCTCAATTTGCAGACAAAACATTTATTCTATCAGGAAAGGCCTACCTATTACAGGTTACCCAAAGATTGTTCTATTCACGGTGCAAACAAAACACTTCTTCGGCGATGTCTACCAAGATAAACAAAGGTGAGTGACGACGTCCGCCAACTCACATAACTTTGACAACAGAATCTTATTCTAGAATAACCCCTCTTCCACCGACGGACGGGGTACAGACTAGTCATATTCTCTCGCGGAAACCTACCCTATACCTGAAGTTTTCTTGCCGAAGCAGACCAGGATGCATGCCCCCTGGGTTTCAGTCATATCCCTCCGAATTACTCACGCTCATCGGGAGGACGGACTGGGTATTGAGACATTTCTTGCGTGAAGAGACCATTTAGGGATGGTATATGACTATTTTCTATGCGTGATCCGAGAAATGAAAGCTGGTCCACGAGCTTGACCACTCTTCCTTCGTGCAGAAAACACATTACTCTAAAGAGTGAGGAGACGATGGCTCCCATGCAATAAATATAGTCTCGTCCAAGGAGTAGGTTATAATCCAAGGGTCCTTGAACTACCATTACATTCATGCGAACTGTCTTCCCTCTCAATGTTATGGGCACATCGGGAAGGATCCCTAAAGTTCGACTGGTTCCTTTATCAAAGTCTGTCAAATTTCTCATCTCAGGCAACAGCGATGGCGAACCAAGCGCTTTCCAAGCAATAGAGGAAAGGATACTTACAGAAGCCCCCTCATCTATGATGGTACCAACCATGACCATTCTATATATTTGAACGATAATTCCGAATGGTACACTTGCTGGTAAACGGGGTCTGCCTAGTTGATTCCAGTCGAAGGAGACAACTAGGTTGCTTGGAGGTGGGACTGAGTAGACGGCCGGGTATGGCTCTGACGAATTTCCCTCCTGCGGTAAGGGAATGGGTAGATTTCCCCCATGTTCGTCGGAGTCTGTGTTGATGAAGAGAATTTGGACGGTGTCATCCTTGTTCTCTTCAGTGTCTGTATCATCCGAAGATAAAACCTCTGAAGGCAAGACCGGGTCAACTGCCGCCTCGACCTTTTGACTTTCGTCTGGTATGGATTCAGATGGTTTATCTTCAATGATAGGCACTTCAGCCAACCACTTGAGCAGGCTAGCAGGATTCTCAACTAGCGACGGACTCGGCAAGATTTTTTTATATCTAGGAGGAAATCGTAACGGTGAAACCAGACGATCATCCAAAACTCTTTTCGCTTCATCTAAGAAGGGACAACGGTGGACGGCATGATTGCCTTCGCACAGTTTACAAGGAAATCTAGCTTTTCCTTTTTCTCCTGGGGCTTCACTTTCGCTAGTTGACGGTGTGCTTTCAACATGATCATGAGAGGTTGATGACACCGGATTGTGAAAACGAGGAGACCAGTCCCTTAGTATTCGAGGGATGCAAGGACAATCTCTGTGAAAGTGGTCTCCTTTGAAAATGACACATGGCGATTTAGGCCTGGTCGGTGCAGTGTGTGGATTTTCGTTAGACGACACTCGTTTTCCCCCATTCGCCTTTGGCTCCTTCTTCTTCTTCTCTTTCTTCTTCTTCTCCTTCTTCTCCTTAGGAACTTGACTTTTGGCTTTGCCAGCCCCATCAAGCGAAGAGGAAGGAGGAGAGGAAGAATTAGAGGAAGTAGAAGGTTGGTGGGCAGCTCTGGACTCGTCTAATTGCTGATTCGATTGTTCAGGAATGGTGGTGTTCTGAACGACATTGGTTGAGAAGAGCCATACTGGCAAGCCAATTTTCAGTCCTGGAAGCGACAATGTGGCTATATGGGGTGCACCAACATCTCCCCAAGAGGAGAAGGGACTAGGATTTCCACCAAGGGGAATTCCTTGGTTGGTAGACTCCATTTTCTCAACCTAAGATCAACGTAGGAAAAGGGTATGAATATTCCGTTTAAAATAAATTTTTAGACGCTTTGACACAACTTGTTTTTTCAATTTTTAAGAGTCGAGAAAAAACAAAAGATGACTCTAGTCTCCTTCGATTTTTAATGAGCCTAAAGTGACAAGTGCTCAGATGGACCTTTTCCGTTAAGGAGTCTGAAAAGGAATGAAAGGGACTGCTCTGGAGATCTAGGTAGAGGGAGTACCAAACCAATCGCAAAACTACAGAATACTTTTTACGGTACGGTAGTCAATCTTCCCGAATGCTGTGTTCGGTGCATTGCGATCAGTAGGGTGACCGACACGGCTTCCTATGGATAAAAGGTTTTAAACCTATACGGGTCTCCCAATATATACTCGAAGGTACGTGGGAGAACAAGTCTGTACTGGCACTTATCGTCTCAAAGTGGAGGAATCACCCAACCATCAGTGAGGACAACAGTTACCAGGCTTTACGACACTAGAATACGTCTCTAGCCTAGACCTCTAAATGTTGTGCGTTAAGTTCCAAAGCGTTGTTAGATTCATTCAATTTATTTTAAGTTGATCTTTCTTATGAAGTTTGCCTCTTGGGTTCACCACGAGATGTATATGTAATTCCTAAAATGCAATCTAAAGATGATAAGCAAACTTTTATCTCTTTTCAACAATGAAAATCCTAGCTACAAGGGGAAAAGAAAGACACAATCTTTTCTCAAGGAGCAAAGAGCACACTGTAAATGCACTTTTCCTAAATCAAGCCAAACAGACTGTCAATATGCAAATGAACATGTGCATGTATTTGTTTTTCACTTTCTTAATATTGATGCCTAAAAAGAAAGTTGATGTACAAATCTGAATTTGCTTTCAAGTGACAAACACAAACAAGCTTCTTTTGGAAATCAAAAGGTAGAGATGATTACGGCACTATATGATTTTGAAATAAATACTCGTTTTGACACTAGAAAATCACAAATTCAAACCAAAGGCAAAAGTAAAAGAATAATCGACTGTCAACAACAAATAAACTTTCTCCTAAGATCAAAATCGACACTTACGACAGATCTAAATCAAAGGACGACAGTATGACTATTTTACTTTTTCAATGGAAAACTGTAAATGATGTAACAAACACACAAAAACATCTACAGACTTTTTGTACAAAGGAGGCGGAATTAAGGCAAAGAAAAGGGGTTTTTAAACAGACACACACACTGACCACAGGCTGCAAAAATCAGAGACAAAACTGAAAAAATGAAGCAAAGAACCTCAGTTGCACAAGGCTAGGCTGATCAGCGCACCTGTTACATAGAGAAACTGGATTGCAACGCAGGTAGCCCTCTCGGGAATTGCGTTGAAATGCAGAATCTCTTCACAGAGCCTACACCGGGGCAGAAACGAGAATTCTATCCAGGTTCTGGGTCACGGTTTGCAGTTTAATCTATGGTTTTTGGCCGAGTAAAAGCAATCAGTAATGCACAATCAGAGGGTAGATTTAAAGGAGGTCTAAGAGCTATCACAAAGGGCAATAAGATGATTTGTGAATCAGCTGTTCAAATCATAAACAGATCCAATGAATGGATTGAAGTAGCATATGTCTACTTTGCATTTGTTAATGGCAAATGCAGTTCGATTGCTACTTCTATGTTTATGAAACAAACAACAAGAGAAACACAAACAAACTAATTAGACATGATCCCCAGTGGAGTCTCCATTTTGTTAACGGGAAAAGTGTCTACTCGAACGACCCTATCCCACTAAGGTGTGACAGTGACCTTAGAAACAAACAGAGAAAACTAATTTCGTATTCTTCTTTACGAACTATAAACGAAGAGGAATAGGATGAACCAACCTGTGTCTTGCGCTAGTCCTTTGATCCAATCTCTCTCCTCTTTGACAGCTTCCAGCTACCTACTCCCTTACTTTCCCAGCTTCACCAAGTTCCTGTAAGATCACAGAAGAAGAAAACTACACAAAGACATGGATTTATATTCATAAATAGCTTAGGATCAGATTTAAGCTAAACATACAAATGTAACAAACATCAATGATACACAAGCATGTAGGAGAAACTCAAATAGTTTTATTGATATAACAAGAAGATCCAGGAGGAGTTACAACTGATGATTCCTGATCCAGCATCAACCTCCCAGCATAGAATCCCCTCTTCACCTCCAACAAAGCATAAATCACCCAATACTCTGATATCTATCTCTAAACCAACAACAATTCTCTGCAATGTCCAAAATTCCAGCCTCTGGATCTCTAGGATGAGGGATCCATATATAGATGTATGCAAGGAATATGAGTCAGCTTATGATTTGACTAGTGGCTTCTCTCTGTCAGTTCTTGCTTCCACTTGGAGACTGAGAGCCTCTTACTCATCCTTGGTCGAACTCAGTGAGGCAAGTGTCATTGGAGAAGATTCTGGAAGCTTCCAATGTCTTTCCACCTCGCAGAATGGCACTGCCATTTGTCATTTCCTGCTAAACGCACCCTGGTAGTGCAATTAGGTGCGTTGCAATGCACCTAGCTAGTGTACTTGGGTGCTATGCAACGCAGCTAGCTAGTGGAGCAGCTGAAATGATCCTGATTTGACTGATTCTGAGCAGTTTCTGGTGGAGAACTTCTGGGAGAAGCTGTAATTTGTTGACCTTGTTCCTTTAGGGGTCGGAACAACACTTTTAGGGACTTAGGATCCCTTGGTTTATGGACATTTCATGCTTAGAGCTGTAAGGCACAAAAATGTCTATAACATTACTGCAGTACAATTCACGTGGTGTGAATAAAGGACTTGGCGTCAAACACCACGCAAAATATTTTGGTCGAAGGTCATTGATGTATACCTGTCGCCGGAAGTGAGAAACTTGCCATTGAGGCATGCAAGCTTCAAAGTACTAAATGGGGTGTTCCTAGATCAACTTCTTGGATAATGAGCTGATGTCGAAAAGAAGCGATCCGTCAAAGGAGGGCCTTAATGAATCCCACATCAATGGCACAGAACGAAGCAAATGATTTTGATGGAGGTGAAAAAAATCTGATGATATAGGGTTCAGGATGGCGGTCATGAAAGAATGAAGTATAATGTATGGTAGTGGATGGGACACAGGTGACTTCTCTGGATGAACTCTTGAACATGTCGGTGAAATTTATGTGATGGATTGGTAGCATTTACCCCAAATGTGGATGGTATGGCGTGACCATGTTGATGTGACCGGTGAATGAAACAACCCAACCCAACTCGGACACGGAGTGGAAGTGTCATGTTCAAGAGAGACTTGCTACCAATAAAGATTCTTTGAGTTTTCTTCCCAATTTTTCCCCAGTCATTGCTGACCAGTACCTCTTTACTTTTGTCAAGCTTGAGGAGGATAACATATGCTTGTTCTATAATTTTCCCTTCGGGCAAACCCATCGCTATATTTTAACGAGCCTAGCGATAGTGAAACACGTTCTCGTCTAAAGACAAGTTTGTCACTATTAATCTTTTTAACGAGTTTAACGACAAAGATAACTCGGTCCTTTTCATTTTTAGAGAGTCTGAAAAGGTACGTAAAGGTAACTCCAAAATTCCTTTTTCGTCATCTAATCCATTAAGTCTCAAAAAGTATAAAACAATACAGAAGGGATGAATTTTCGATAGTTTTAACGAGCCGAACAAAACAAGCGCTCGATCTTTTTGTGCAATAATCCCTCAGGTCCAAAAAGATTAAAATCTAGAGGAGGGATAGCACTTCCCATCGCTTTAACGAGCTAGAAGGCCAAAACTAGGCAATCTTTTCATATTTTACGAGTTAGTTGAAAAGAGCTTAAAGAAGACTCGTCTTTTGAGGAACGAGTGATAAATGGGTAGCAGCTGATTCCAGGTAAGGCTTGGAATTTTCCAATCACGGCAGTGTCACAAGGATGGCTAGTGAAATCACTCTTCGCAGCTGTTCCTCAAAATGGGTAAACAATCAAATGGAGGTGAATGATCGGCCAATGGAAAAGTGGAGGTGACGGTGCAAACACGACCAAGGCTTTAATGGCTGAAGTACTACATTCACGGTGGTTATTTACTGGAGAATAGTTCATTTTTTAATGAGCTTAAATGCGGGTGGAAACATTTGCTCATGTCTTATGTTTATTTTTTAACGAGCTTGAACTATGTGCTAAAACTGCTCGATTAATCTAGTCATATGATAAGAATGTCTCATATAAAACGGCAACTTTTAGATTTTTGCCCCACATCCTTTCTTTATGCAAGTTAGGTGACGACTAATCCTACGAGTTTAAAGGGTTAGAGGTCCTAAAAATTTAAAAAAATAAATATTCGCCCCTCGCTTGCACTCCAAAAGGTTTGCATGCCCCCAGGTATAAAACAGAGTTTCGAGGTCTCCCTCTATTCGAGCTGACAAAACATTCGTTTAATCAGGAACGGTCACCCTTTATTCGAGCTGACAAAACATTCGTTTTATCAGGAAGGGTACTACCTCTTACAGGTACCCAAAGATTGTTCTATTTACGGCGTAAAAAAAACACTTCTTCGGCGTTGTCTACCGAAATAAAAAAAGGTGAACGGATGATATAGTGAGACCATCCCTGACATAACTTTGACAAGAGAATCCTATTCTAGAATAACCCCTCTTCCAATCACGGACGGGGTACAGACTAGTCATATTCTCCCGCGGAAACCTATTCTATACCTGAAGTTTTCCTGTCGAAGCAGACCAGGATGCATGCCCCCTGGGTTTCAGTCATATCCCTCCAAATTACTCGCGCTCATCGGGAGGACGGACTGGGGATTGAGACATTTCTTGCGTGTGTTGGAAATAATACTGAGAGGGGGGGGTGAATCAGTATTATCAGAAAAAAATTTTCATTTTATGCTCAGAAACATATACGCTACTTCAGTTAAGTGAAACAACGTGTACACGCTACTGTTTCTAAAGAAACCAGCGTATAACAAGAAAACTTATGATTCAGTAGCTTATCTTCAGTAAATGCATCAGGACATTATTAACCATGATAGTAAAACAGGTGCAGTATAACAGAACAAATCATCACACAGAAAACACACACATGAACACCATGATATAAGGTGGAAACCCAATGTGGGTGAAAACCACCTGCTGCAAGTCGTCTCTATCTTTCTTTAATATGAAACTTCAGTTTACAATCTTTTGTACTGGTGCAGCCTTATACCAGTACACAGGCTAAAACCTGCTGAAGGCTTCAACCTTCTCTCGTTCTCCAAACTTCCTTGGAAGGGAGCTCCAACCCCCTTTGCTCTTGTACTAGCTAAGATACTAGTATGTAGGTGTTGGCCTACAATCTTCTTTCCTTCAGGTACCATTTTTCATACATTTTCAGACTGGATATTCCTGAAGCACAACATTACAATCTGAAGACCATAATTCATTCAACTTTCATAACAGATCATTGAAGCACAAAACAACCAATACTAGCATCATCAATCTTTGAATCACTGAACCACTGAAACCCTGTCAACACCTGTCACCAGAACACAGAGCAGACTACAGAACTTTGCAATAGTAGTAAGACCCAACTGCAACCCCAAAAATCAAACTTCAAAAGATATACGCTACTTCAATGAGAGAAACCCGCGTATACACGCGCTTTTACCAAATACAACCTGCGTACAGATCTAAAAATAAATTCTCTTAACTTGCAGCTGTACCAGATATCAGTTAGACCCAGAACATAACATTGCGTCAGTATGCAGATCTAGAAATAGGCATAATCAACCATATCATAATAGTGCATTTCAAACCATTAGATCCCGATCTGTCCTTAGATCTAGTCTTCCATCAACCGGTGCGATCTCTCCTTAGCTTAGATCAAGCAACCCAGAACCTGCATACCAGATCTCTTTCTTTTTCAGATATTCAAGACTTTTCAATTTTCTTTGCCTAATGATCTTCTTCTCTTTATATAGCCTTAGGCCTTGCTCAATACCAAGGGCAAAAACCATAGAAATCCAATACCATCAACTTCAAAACTAGGGATCAACACGTCCGTCGAGACACCATGGTCCAAAACCATAGGCACAACTTCCAAGGAATAACTGCCATGGACCAAAGATGAGTTTTCCACATACACGCTCTTTTACTGAAGCCAACCTGCGTGTACACGTGACTTGGTATATAGCAAACCTGCGTATACGCAACTGGGTATATAGTGAACCTGCTTGTATACGCGACTTGGTATATAGTGAACCAGCGTGTATATATTTTCTCTTCATACTTGTAGTCTGATCGTCAATTCCTTGCTGCTATGCTTCTGCACTATGATTTTTCATCAGTGTGATTTGCCATCAAGGCCAACAGTTGTCTCATAATGCCAACAATCTCCCCCTTTGGACTTGATGGCAACCCCAAGATCCTTAGAACCATTCTCCCCCTTTGTCATCAAGGGCAAAGGGCTGTGCTCCCCCTGAGTACATGCTGATATCTCTGCTTGGTTGTGCTGAAACATGCTCCCCCTGACTGTAGGCAATATCTTCAAAAGATGTTCTTCAAAAGAACCAAGACCTTCCTATCACCAAAAGACTCAATACATACATCCATACTCCAAGAGGGGATACATCAGAAAGTTACATATAACAACCAATTATATTACATCATTCATCCCAGGCATAGTGGGGAAACCAACATAGGCCGTTACATGACCTTGACACCATAAAAGAGATAAAAGAGATACATGACATAGAGACAACAAATCTAGACCAAGACTTATGAAAGTCACAAGCAGCATCTGATAAACATCTTTTAGATCAGCGAGCAAGATTTCCTTCTGATCTCCTTCTCCTAAAATCAACAACAGTTGTGTACTAGAACCAAAAGCATCTAAATGCCAACAATTCTTTATGAGACTTTAAGCTGTTCCCCCTGAACCTGTGCCTGCTGCACCCCCTGAAACTGTGCCTGAAGAATTCTGGCATACCCATCTCAGACCTTCTCCAACCAGAGTCTGCCCTTGCTGTTCAGAACTCCATATACGCGACTTCTCCTCCATAAAACAGCGTATGTACGCAGATATGCTTTCTACAACACGCGCACGTTATACACGCGACTTTCCCAACATAAATCTGCGTATATACGCGGATATCCCTTACGTAACTTGCGTATACCAACTTTTCTGTAGAACAGACAAGCTTCAACAGCAGGATGAAGCATCAACTACTCCCAGCTTTTGTCTGAGATATTCAAAAGTTTCCCTGGGCAGTGGTTTTGTGAGAATATCAACAACTTGTTCCTTAGAGGGAACATACTCCAACTTGACCTTCTGCTCAAGCACTTGTTCCCGAAGAAAATGGTACTTGATTGGTATGTGCTTGGTCTTTGAGTGCATGACTGGATTCTTTGAAATGCTGATTGCACTTGTATTATCAAATAAGATAGAGACTGGTGAAGTGCAAGTGATTTGAAAATCCTGCAAGGTCTGCATCATCCAAAGAAGTTGTGTGCAACAAGATGCCGCAGCCACATATTCTGCTTCAGCTGTAGATAAGGCAATCGAACTCTGTTTCTTGCTGAACCATGATACTAATCTGGAGCCCATAAAGAATACACCACCACTTGTGCTCTTCCTGTCATCCACGCTTCCGGCCCAATCTGCATCTGTATAAGCATGAAGTGTGAGATCTGTATCTCTAGGATACCATAATCCATAATTTTGTGTCCCTTGAAGATATTTGAAAATTCTCTTCACTGCCTGAAGATGAGTCTCCTTTGGATTTGCCTGAAATCTCCCAACTATTCCGACTGCATGCATGATGTTTGGTCGGGTACCTGTCAAATAAAGCAAACTCCCAATCATGGATCTATAAGTTGGTTGATGAACATCCTGTAACCATGGGTGTACATACTGGCTTTGAATCTTCCATGCCATACTTCTTCAAGATCTGCTTGAGGTACTTGGTTTGAGACAAGAAGATGCCTCCTTCATTTTGTTGGATTTGCAATCCAAGAAAGTATGTCAATTCTCCAAGTAGTGACATTTCGAATTCTTTCTGCATAACCAAGGCAAAGTTTTGACTCATAGTCTCTTCATTGCTGCCAAAGATAATATCATCTACATAAACAACAAGTATTAGCAATTTGTTATTTTCAACTTTTATATAGAGATTGCTATCTTCTGATCCTTTTGAAAAGCCTTGTTGGTGAAGATATTTGTCCAATCGATAGTACCAAGCCCTTGGAGCTTGTTTGAGACCATAGAGAGCCTTTTTCAATTTGCATACAAGCTTTGGATCATTCCCAAGAATGAAACCATCTGGCTGCTCAATATATACTTCTTCTTCTAAGTCTCCATTCAGAAAGGCTGATTTCACGTCCATTTGAAATACCTTGAAGTTTTGAAAGCTTGAGAGAGCAAGGAACATTCGGATGGCCTCAAGTCTTGCAACAGGAGCAAAGGTCTCTTCAAAATCTATTCCTTCTTGCTGCGCATACCCTTTACAAATAAGTCTGGCCTTGTTTCTAATTACTTCTCCATTTTCATTCAATTTATTTTTGAAGACCCATTTTGTCCCTATGACATTTTTATCTTTTGGTCTAGGAACCAATTCCCAAGTGTTGTTCTTTTCGATCTGCTCAAGTTCTTCATCCATTGCTTTGACCCAGCATTCATCTTTGCATGCCTCTTTCACACTTTGTGGTTCAGTGGAAGAGAGTAATGCCAAATAGCTTGAAGCTTCTGCAATTATTCTTCTTGTTTGTACTCCTACTTCTTTCTGCCCCACAATCTGAGATTCTGGATGATTCTTTTGAACATATCTGGATGGAGTCTTCTCTTCTATTCTTGCCTGCTCCTCTAGTTCTTCTTGAGGTTCTTCTTCTTCTTCTTGAGGTTCTTCTTCTTCATCATTCTGCCTTTGAGGGTAGCCTTCATCTTCTTCAATGTCTTCATGATGAACTTGCCTAGGAATATATCCCTTCTCATCAACCACTACATCAATGCTGTCAACAATTCTGCCAAGTCTTTTATTGTAGCACTTGTATGCTTTGTTATGTGGAGAATAACCAAGAAGAATGCCTTCATCTGCTCTTGGTTCAAGTTTGCCAAGTTGCTCATCAGTATTCTTAATATAACATTTGCTCCCAAAGATTTTGAAGTGCTTCACCGAAGGAGTCTCACCACTCCAGAGCTCATGAGGGGTTTGAGTGCTGTTTACTCGGACATTTGTTTTGTTAAGAATAATAACCGCAGCATGTGCAGCTTCACCCCAGAAAGTTGCGGGAGTACTTGATTCATCAAGCATATCACAAGCCATTTGTTGGATTGTTCTGTTCATTCTTTCAACCACCCCATTTTGCTGAGGAGTTCTAGCTGTAGAGAATTCTCTTCTTATCCCATGTTCTTCACAAAAATCGAAAAATTCGTTTCAGGTAAACTCCCCACCTCTGTCAGATCTGAGGCACTTAATTTGTGTCCTGATTCATTTTCAACCAAGGCTTTGAAGGATTTGAATTTTTTGAATGCTTCATCTTTGTGCTTCATAAGCCCTAACCAGACAAACCTGGAGAAATCGTCAATGAATAATATCAAATATTCTTCTCCTCGAGGTGTCCTTTTCCTAAATGGACCGCATACATCTGTATGACTAGCTCAAGAGGTATGCTGGCTGATCCTTCCTTCTCTGGAAAGTTAGTTCTGGTTTGCTTCCCAAACTGACAAGATTTGCATATAGTGTTGTCTGGAATTTTGATATCTGGAAGACCACGAACTGCCTGATATTTGCATGCTTTCCTTATTTGTGAAAAGCTTAGATGCCCCAACCTCCGATGCCATAGCCAGTGTTCATCATCCTTGCTCAAATAGCATTGTTGTGGTCCTTCTTCAAATATGTATAGATTATTTGGAGTCCTTCTTCCTTCGATCACTGTTTTACCTGTATCAAGATCACGAACACAACATCCATTTGATCTAAATATTACCTCTGTTCCTTGATCGCACATCTGACTGACACTCAGAAGATTATGCTTCAATCCATCAACATACAAAACATTTCTAGCTTTGACCTTCTCTTTCAATGGAGCAACACCTTTTCCTTTTATGGCTGCAGAGATATCGTTTCCAAAAGAAACTTTCTTCCCCTTTTCTAATGCGGTATATGACTCAAGCTTTTCTTTGTCCCCTGTCATATGCTTCGAACATCCACTATCAATTTACCATAGAATTTCTTGACCTTCTGCATAAAAGGCTATCCCACATCTTTCTGGTTGCGGTGCCTTTATTCTCCATGTTCTGACATTTGAGGTTTTTTCCTTCTAAGTTGTCTTCCGGAACCTGCTCCTGCATTCAGAGTCTTCATGACCAAAGTTATTACAAATAGAGCATTCAATTTCATTTTCAAGAACCGAAAAGTTTTTATAAGTCCTTTTCATGGTTCCAGTCATTCTCCCTTGCTTTTGAGCTTCTCTAGTCATGATTGTCTTGTAGGCAACACATTGAGCTGCTTTGTGACTAAAGTTATGGCAAGAAAAGCATTGGCCATTAAAGAAACTTCTGCGATAATCAGATCTATCATCCAACCGATTGTAGCTTCTATTCACATTCATTCTTGGAGCAAATTGGGAAGATTTTACCTGTGGCTGATTGTAGCTTCTGTTTGTCCTTAAGGCAGTTTGTCCCCGAATTTCTTGATGGTCTTTATTTGTTCTTGAGGTAAACTGTCCTTGATTCACTTGATGATTTTTATTTGGCTTTTTCTCGCTTCTCCTTGCTGCATCAAGATAACTTTTAGAGGTAGAGGCTTGAGATGTTTCTCCATTATATCCAAGACCTGTCTTGATCAGAGGAGATCGCTGCCCATTGATAATCTCATCCAAGGTTTCAGATCCTTTAACAAATTTAAGATTAATCGCTTTTGTTTTCTCAATCTCCTTTCTAAGACAAACAATCTCACATTCCAATTTTTCAAGATGTTTTTCCTTTTCAGCTAGTTGACATTGTAGAGAATCAATAATAGCACTCTTCTCTTCTAAGCAAACTTTGAGATCTTTCATTTCTTCACAAAAGCCTTCTACATCTATAGCATCCACGTAGTCATCATCTTCAAAAGCCATTAAAAATTTATATCTATTACCTTGTTCATCTTCATCACTATTTGAAAGACCATCACTATCTTCATGAGTGTAATAGCTTTTCTTCTTTTCATTTTGTTTCTTGTTCCATTTAACAGGTTCCTTTCCCTTGTCATTCTTATCTTTGTGAGGACATCTGGCAGCATAATGACCTACTCTTCCACAAGCAAATCATTTAAAAGGTAACTTACCTCTGAACCTTCCAGAACCCCTTTGAAGATTTATGACAAAATTTGATTCTTCTTCTTGATCTTCTGGCATGTGACTTGCTTCATAATAATCTCCTTTGCCTGAAGCCTTGAAAGCAGCTTCTCTTCTGTCTGATGGACCTCCCTTTCTCATTTCATAAGCAGTTAGAATTCCATGAAGCTGAGACATAGTAAGAATTCGTAGATTTTTCTTTTCTTCTATTACAGACACTTTAGATTCAAATTTGGGGGACAATGACCTTAGAACCTTTTCAACCACAATAGCCTCTTTTATTTCTTCACCCAAGTTTTTCATGCAATTAATAATCTCATTAACTCTAAGGAAATAGTTAGCCACACTTTCATCATTATACATTCTGAGAGTCTCATACTTAATCCTGAGAGTTTGAAGTTTAGCACGCTTTACCTGTTCGTCTCCTTCATAGCTCGTGACAATCTTGTCCCATATTTCTTTTGCAGATTTATAGTGCATTACCTTCATGAATTCCGATTGGGATATACATCCCAGTAGAGTACTGACTGCTTTCGCATTTGTTTCATATTTCTTTTTCTCGTCTGCATCTATAGGAGTAGCTGAAGGAAAAGTGTAGCCTCTACGATGTCCCAAACTTCTGTACCAAGAGATTGAAGATAGGCAGTAACTCTTACCTTCCAATAATTGAAGTTTGTCCCATCAAAAACCGGTGGCCTGATTGATGCTTCTCTCTCATAGTTGCTCATGATGAACGATCTACCTTCAAGCGATCAAGCTTCTCTGAAGGACCTACTTTGATACCAATTGTTGGAAATAATACTGAGAGGGGGGGGTGAATCAGTATTATCAGAAAAACTTTTTCATTTTATGCTCAGAAACATATACGCTACTTCAGTTAAGTGAAACAGCGTGTACACGCTACTGTGTCTAAAGAAACCAGCGTATAACAAGAAAACTTATGATTCAGTAGCTTATCTTCAGTAAATGCATCAGGACATTATTAACCATGATAGTAAAACAGGTGCAGTATAACAGAACAGATCATCACACAGAAAACACACACATGAACACCATGATATAAGGTGGAAACCCAATGTGGGTGAAAACCACCTGCTGCAAGTCGTCTCTATCTTTCTTTAATATGAAACTTCAGTTTACAATCTTTTGTACTGGTGCAGCCTTATACCAGTACGCAGGCTACAACCTGCTGAAGGCTTCAACCTTCTCTCGTTCTCCAAACTTCCTTGGAAGGGAGCTCCAACCCCCTTTGCTCTTGTACTAGCTAAGATACTAGTACGTAGGTGCTGGCCTACAATCTTCTTTCCTTCAGGTACCACTTTTCATACATTTTTAGACTGGATATTCCTGAAGCACAACATTACAATCTGAAGACCACAATTCATTCAACTTTCATAACAGATCATTGAAGCACAAAACAACCAATACTAGCATCATCAATCTTTGAATCACTGAACCACTGAAACCCTGTCAACACCTGTCACCAGAACACAGAGCAGACTACAGAACTCTGCAATAGTAGTCAGACCCAACTGCAACCCCAAAAATCAAACTTCAAAAGATATACGCTACTTCAATGAGAGAAACCCGCGTATACACACGCTTTTACCAAAGACAACCTGCGTACATATCTAAAAATAAATTCTCTTAACTTGCAGCTGTACCAGACATCAGTTAGACCCAGAACATAACATTGCGTCAGTATGCAGATCTAGAAATAGGCATAATCAACCATATCATAATAGTGCATTTCAAAGCATTAGATCCCGATCTGTCCTTAGATCTAGTCTTCCATCAACCGGTGTGATCTCTCCTTAGCTTAGATCAAGCAACCCAAAACCTGCATATCAGATCTCTTTCTTTTTCAGATATTCAAGACTTTTCAATTTTCTTTGCCTAATGATCTTCTTCTCCTTATATAGCCTTAGGCCTTGCTCAATACCAAGGGCCAAAACCATAGAAACCCAATACCATCAACTTCAAAACTAGGGATCAACATGTCCGTCGAGACACCATGGTCCAAAACCATAGGCACAACTTCCAAGGAATAACCGCCACGGACCAAAGATGAGTTTTCCACATACACACTCTTTTACTGAAGCCAACCTGCGTGTACACGCGACTTGGTATATAACGAACCTGCGTATACGCGACTTGGTATATAGTGAACCTGCTTGTATATGCGACTTGGTATATAGTGAACCAGCGTGTATATATTTTCTCTTCATACTTGTAGTCTGATCGTCAATTCCTTGCTGCTATCCTTCTGCACTATGATTTGTCATCAGTGTGATTTTCCATCAAGGCCAACACTTGTCTCATAATGCCAACAGCGTGAAGAGACCATTTAGGGATGGTATATGACTATTTGCTATGCGTGATCAGGGAAATGAAAGCTGGTCCACGAGCTTGACCACTCTTCCTTCGTGCGGAAAACACATTACTCTAAAGAGTGAGGAGATGATGGCTCCCATGCAATAAATATAGTCTCGTCCAAGGAGTAGGTTATAATCCAAGGGTCCTTGAACTACCATTACATTCATGCGAACTATCTTCCCTCTCAATGTTATGGGCACATCGGGAAGGATCCCTAAAGGTCGACTGGTTCCTTTATCAAATCCTGTCAGATTTCTCATCTCAGGCAAAAGCGATGGCGAACCAAGCGCTTTCCAAGCAGTAGAGGAAAGGATACTCACAGAAGCCCCCTCATCTATGATGGTACCAGCCATGACCATTCTATATATTTGAACGATAATTTGGAATGGTATACTTGCTGGTAAACGGGGTCTGCCTAGTTGATTCCAGTCGAAGGAGACAACTAGGTTGCTTGGAGGTGGGACCGAGTAGACGGCTGGGTATGGCTCTTACAAACTTCCTTCCTGCGGTAAAGGAATGGGTAGATTGCCCCCATGTTCGTCAGAGTCTGTGTTGATGAAGAGAATTTGGACAGTGTCATCCTTGTTCTCTTCTGTGACTGTATCGTCCGAAGATAAAACCTCTGAAGGAAAGACCGGGTCAACTGCTGCCTCGACCTTTTGACTTTCGTCTGGTATGGATTCAGTTGGTTTATCTTCAATGATAGGCGCTTCAGCCGACCACCTAAGCGGGCCAACTGGATTCTCAACTAGTGACGGACTCGGCAAGAGTTTTTTATATCCAAGAGGAAGTCGTAACGGTGAAACCAGACGATCATCCAAAACTCTTTTAGCTTCGTCTAAGAAGGGACAATGGTGGAGGGCATGATTGCCTTCGCACAGTTTACAAGGAAATCTATCTTTCCCTTTTTGTCCTGGGGCTTCACCTTCACTAGTTGACGGTGTG
This sequence comes from Pinus tabuliformis, assembly GCA_031772625.1. Lineage (NCBI taxonomy): Eukaryota > Viridiplantae > Streptophyta > Pinopsida > Pinales > Pinaceae > Pinus > Pinus tabuliformis. The sequence goes on along the minus strand of CM062818.1, from coordinate 992,615,947 downwards.
CTTTCAACATGATCACCAGAGGTTGATGACACCGGATTGTGCAAACGAGGAGACCAGTCCCTTAGTATCCGGGGGATGTAAGGGCAATCTTTGTGAAAGTGGTCTCCTTTGCAAATGACACATGGAGATTTAGGCCTGGTCGGTGCAGTGTGTGGATTTTCGTTAGACGACACTCGTTTTCCCCCATTCGCCTTTGGCTCCTTCTTCTTCTTCTCTTTCTTCTTCTTTTCCTTCTTCTCCTTAGGAACTTGACTTTTGGCTTTGCTAGCCCCATCAAGCGAAGAGGAAGGAGGAGAGGAAGAATTAGAGGAAGTAGAAGGTTGGTGGGCAACTCTGGACTCGTCTAATTGCTGATTCGATTGTTCAGGAATAGTGGTGTTCTGAACGACACTGTTTGAGAAGAGCCATACTGGCAAGCCAATTGTCAGTCCTGGAAGTGACAATGTGGCCATATGGGGTGCACCAACATCTCCCCAAGAGGAGAAGGGACTAGGATTTCCACCAAGGGGAATTCCTTGGTTGGTAGGCTCCATTTTCTCGACCCAAGATCATCGTAGGAAAAGGGTATGAATATTCCGTTTAAAATAAATTTTAACACGCTTTGACACAACTTGTTTTTTCAGTTTTTAAGAGTCGAGAAAAAACAAAAGATGACTCTAGTCTCCTTCGATTTTTAATGAGCCTGAAGTGACAAGTGCTCAGATGGAGCTTTTCCGTTAAGGAGTCTGAAAAGGAACGAAAGGGACTGCTCTGGAGATCTAGGTAGAGGGAGTACCAAACCAATTGCAAAACTGCATAATACTTTTTACGGTACGGCAGTCAATCTTCCCGAATGCTGTGTTCGGTGCATTGCGATCAGTAGGGCGGCCGACACGGCTTCCTATGGATAAAGGATTTAAGTCTATAGGGGTCTCCCAATATATACTCGACGGTACGTGGGAGCACAAGTCCGTACTGGCACTTATCGTCTCAAAGTGGAGGAATCACCCAACCATCAGTGAGGACAACAGTTACCAGGCTTTACGACGCCGGAATACGTCTCTAGCCTAGACCTCTAAATGTTGTGCATTAAGTTCCAAAGCGTTGTTAAGTTCATTGAATTTATTTTAAGTTGATCTTTATTATGAAGTTTGCCTTTTGGGATCACCACGAGATGTAGATGTAATTCCTAAAATGCAATCTAAAGATGATAAGCAAACTTTTTATCTCTTTTCAGCAATGAAAATCCTAGCTACAAGGGGAAAAGAAAGACACAATCTTTTCACAAAGAGCAAAGAGCACACTGTAAATGCACTTTCCTAAATCAAGCCAAACAAACTGTCAATATGCAAATGCACATGTGCATGTATTTGTTTTTCACTTTCTTAATATTGATGCCTAAAAAGAAAGTTGATGTACAAATCTGAATTTGCTTTCAAGTGACAAACACAAACAAGCTTCTTTTGGAAATCAAAAGGTAGAGATGATTACGACACTTTATGATTTTGAAATAAATACTCGTTTCGACACTAGAAAGTCACAAATTCAAACCAAAGGCAAAAGTAAAAGCATAATCGACTGTCAACAGCAAATAAACTTTCTCCTATGATCAAAATCGACACTTGTGACAGATCTAAATCAAAGGACGACAGTATGACTATTCTACTTTTGCAATGGAAAACTGTAAATGACGTAACAAACATACAAAAACATCTACAGTTTTTTTTGTACAAAGGAGGCGGAATTACGGCAAGGAAAAGGGACACATACACTGATCACAGGCTGCAAAAATCAGAGACAAAACTAAAAAAATGAGGCAAAAACAGCTGCACAACTAGGCTGATCAACGCACCTGTTACACAGAGAAAGCATTGCAGCGCAAAAGTGCGTTGAAATACAGAACCTCTTCACAATGGGGCACAATTCGATCCGGGTTCTGGGACGGTTTGCAGTTTAATCTATGGTTTTTGGCCGAGTAAAAGCAATCAGTAATGCACAATCAAGGGTAGTAAGGAAGGTGTAAGAGATATCACAAAGGGAAATCAAATCATTTGTGAATTAGCTGTTCAAATCATAAATAGATCCAGTGAATGGATTGAAGTAGCAGATGTCTACTTTGCATTTGTTAATGGCAAATGCAGTTCGATTGCTACTTCTAAGTTTATGAAACAAACAACAAGAGAAACACAAACAAACTAATTAGACAATCGTCCCCAGTGGAGTCGCCATTTTGTTAACGGGAAAAGTGTCTATTCAGAATGACCCTATCCCACTAAGGTGTGACAGTGACCTTAGAAACAAACAGAGAAAACTACTTTTGTATTCTTCTTTATGAACTATAAACAAAGAGGAATAGGATGAACCAACCTGTGTCTTGCACTAGTCCTTTGATCCAATCTCTCTCCTCTTTGACAGCTTCCAGCTACCTGCTCCCTCACTTTCCTAGCTTCACCAAGTACCTGCAAGATCACAGAAGAAGGAAACTATACAAAGACATGGGTTTATATTCATAAAAAGCTTAGGATCAGATTTAAGCTAAACATACAAATGTAACAAGCATCAATGATACACAAGCATGTAGGAGAAACTCAAATAGTTTTATTGATATAACAAGAAGATCCAGGAGGAGTTACAACCGATGATTCCTGATCCAGCATCAACCTCCCAGCAAAGAAGCCCCTCCTCACCTCCAACAAATCATAAATCACCCAATACTCTGATATCTATCTCAAAACCAACAGCAATTCTTTGCAATGTACAAAATTCCAGCCCCCGGATCTCTGGGATGAGGGATCCATATATAGATGTATGAAAGGAGGATGAGTCAGCTCATGAATTGATTAGTGGCTTCTCTCTGTCAGTTCTTGCTTCCACTTGGAGACTGAGAGCCTCTTACTCATCCTTGGTCAAATTCAGTGAGGCAAGTGTCATTGGAGAAGATTCTGGAAGCTTCCATTGTCTTTCCACCTCGCGGAATGACACTGCCATTTGTCATTTCCCGCTCAACGCACCCTGGTAGTGCATTTAGGTGCGTTGCAACGTACCTAGCTAGTGTATTTGGGTGCTATGCAACGTAGCTAGTCAGTGGAGTAGCTGAAATGATCCTGATTTGACTGATTCTGAGCAGTTTCTGGTGGAGAACTTCTGGGAGAAGCTGTAATTTGTTGACCTTGTTCCTTTAGGGGTCAGAACAACACTTTTAGGGACTTAGGATCCCTTGGTTTATGGACATTTCATGCTTAGAGTTGTAAGGCACAAAAATGTCTATAACAGTCAACCTAAACCATTCATCATTAGGACACATATCAATGGTTGATGTTATGATAGCATTTTTTACTTATAAGGAAACCTTCTTTTATGAGGGAATTGTATTGTGGTTGTGTATTATTAAGATATCATTTTAATTAAGAGAAATGGGACCATGAGAGGGAGAAGAGGAGCTTATAACGGATGTGCCATAGGTTGTAATCCATTCATTGTGTTAGATGGAATGAAAGGAAGCATTGACTATTTATTTGTGGACATAGCCCAAATCAAGTGATCCATGTATTAGCACTAAGAATGAACCTCAAGGCTGAGAAGAGACAATCTCGAGGTAACCATAGACCAAGCTTTCGATTTGACATCTAGCCCTGCCAGACCAGAGAGGGCTCTCTCTCTGCCAACAAAATGTGGCTATAATAAGTGAATCTTAGGCTAGCTATGAAGAATGATTTGGTTAAAATTTGTGGGTAGAAAATAGCAAGAGAACGGACCATTAGGCTATGGAATCGAGGCTAGTTTCTGCGGGCACACTTGGGGCAAAGTAAGTGCAATGTTCAGCCAGATTAAAGATATAATGAGAGAAGAAAATAGGAAAATGATTGCTGCCCAGTAGGCATCAATCATGGGATGGATCTATAGTGGCAACTTTAGGAGAAAGAGAAGCACATGATTACTCAACATAGCATCTAACAGAGGATGGATTCTGAAAAGATAACCACTACATTAAACAACATAATCATTGTGAAAGGAGCATCATGCATGGATGGATTCCTAACACTTCCCTTAGAGAATGATGTAATGAAATAAGTAGAAAAAGCAAAGCACAAAAATGAATTTACAAGAAAAACATGCTACACATTTAACACCATGATGGATCCCAAATCTAAAGGGCAGAAACTGCTCCATTAAAAATAATATTAAGAAAAAGCTTTACACAGTCCAAAGCAGCTTTCCTCTGCTGAAAAATTTGAACCTTTTAGGCTCTAAAATTCATAAAATATATACAATTAGCTCATCCCTGTACTAAGGGAGTTGAGCTCAACCATCTCCCTAAAGATTGAAATAGTTACATTAAATTTGGACTGAATTTCTGAAAATAGGGGTCAAATATGAATTCGTATCTTTTGAACCATAACACGTGTTAGAAAACTGAAAGAGGTTTTTATAGATAATGTCATGTTTGAGAAAAAACTCTCTCAATTTTTGGAAATTCGTTTCCATTTGCTCGGAATATGTGCCACAAAATAATCTGTAAAATAGGAAATCATTAAATATTTAAATTTGTAAAAATAGGCTGTAAAGATCTAGTCAAATATTCCAATTCACGACACCTGTGAATAAAATGAAAGATTTTTGGGTTATATGGCTCATGGTTGATAAAAACCTCCTTGGGTTTCTCAAAATTACTTTCCATCTGTTATAAAAGGGTGCCGCACTACAATGACTAAATTAGTAAAACAAATCCAAAATTTGTTTTCTTTTAATGTAGGCTTCAAATATCACTACATATCTCCCACATAGTAACACATGTGCATAAACTGAAGGAGGTTTTTGTTATTTGGTATGTGATTGAAAAAAACATCCTTTACTTTTGTAAAATTCATGTCCATTACTTCAGAAATGGATTTTGCTGTAAACTTATCCCTGTGTGCAGCAAATGACCTCAAAACATCCATAACCAAGAATCAATCATTCATTTCGATCATATCTTCTGATCCGAGAGCTAGTTTTAGGAGTGTGATATACCATTGGAAATATTTTTCCGAGCTGCTTCTGATGAAGATGCTTATGACATGTTTTTCACTGAATATCATGTGTAAAACATCTTTAAAAACGAGACATAGTAAGAGCCCATTTTGATCCCTGGTGACAGGCTGCGAAGACTGGAACTAACATTGGCCTTATTGGGAATGGAAGCTCCTTTTAGGTGTCAAGAACACCGTAGACCAAATGCCTCATCCATTGGGCAATACGGTCACAAACAACTGCAAACCTAAACAACTTATACCAACCAAAAACCACATACTGCAACTTGTACATTAGGAAACTAAAACAAATGCCGAAAACTGAAATGCTACTTTGGGTAGCTTATTTATGTACAACCCTATCCTACTTTGCTGCAAATCACTAGATCAAGTGATGCTGTAATGCAAAATTAACCAATCAAGCAACTATGGCAACGATGATGCTAGGGAGTGATTGAACCAGGACACAATTGGAAATGCTGACATCCATACATGCCCAAAATGAGTCTGGCTATGTAAAAGAAAATCTAGTTTGTCATTCAAACTAAAAAAATATGCCATATATGCAACAACAGGATCATAGAAACTAGACCATGTCTGCTGCCCTAACTCCTCGACATATGCTTCCAGCTGCAAACTATAAATGCAAACATCTACGGGTGGCTCTATTGTTTCTTGTTTTGAAGGAGGGAGAGTTTCCAAGAACCTTTTGGGATCTCAGAATTCATATGACTTAATTTGAACATCTATATACTCAATCTCCTTCTCAAAATTTTCAACCACTAACTCCAAGAAACCAATTTTACCATTAAGAAAAAACTTCGGAGATATAAAACATTGAAGCATGGTAATGAAAAATACATCATCTATTTCAATATCCACTAACTAATCTCTAAATTCTTTGAAAACTTCACAACACACATGGTTTGCCACATACCCTACCATCTTATTTTAGTACATGAACAGATCAGTGAGTGCTAGAATCTCTCGATTGAGTTGGAGTCGCTAGGTGAATGTTTCAGCCTTCATCTGTGTCTGATCATTGTCCACCATCAGTAACCAGATCTACAACTTGAATGATATTACCCAAAGAAGATCTGTCACCTCATTCCCCGATAGTGGCGCCAATATGTTAGCACTCAGAATGAACCTCAAAGCTGAGAAGAGACAATGTCGAGGTAACCACAGAACAAGCTTTCAATCTGGCATCTAACCCTACCAGACCAGATAGGGATCTCTCTTTGCCAACGAAATGTGGCTGCAATACGTGAATCTTAGGATAGCTATGAAGAATGATTTGGTTAAAATTTGTGGGTCGAAAACAATAAGAGAAGGGACGATCGGGCTATGGAATTGAGGCTAGTTTCTGCCGACAAACTTGGGGAAAAGTAAGTGCAATGTTCAGCCAGATTAAAGATATAATGAGAGAATAAAAGAGGAAAAATACCACTGCCCTAAAGGCATAAATTAGGGGATGGATCTACAGTGGCAACTTTAGGAGAAAGAGAAGCACAGGATTACTCAACAGAGCATCTAATAGAGGATGGATTTTGAAAAGATAACCACTACATTAAACAACATAATCATTGTGAAAGGAGCATCATGCATGGATGGATTCCTAACACTTTCCTTAGAGAATGCTATAAAGAAATTAGTAGAAAAAACAAAGCATGGAAATGAATTTACAAGAAAAACATGTTGCACATTAAACACCATGATGGATCCCAAATCTAAAGGGTAGAAACTGCTCCATTAAAAATAATATTTAGAAAAAGCTTTACACAGTCCAAAGCAGCTTTCCTCTGCTGAAAAATTTGAACCTTTTACACTCTGAAATTCATGAAATATACAATTAGCTCATCCCTATACTAAGGGAGTTGAGCTCAACCATCTCCCTATAGATCGAAACAGTTACATTAAATTTGGACCGAATTGCTGAAAATAGGGGTCAAATATGAACTCGTATCTCTTGAACCATAACACCTGTTACAAAAATGAAAGTGGTTTTTGTAGATACGGTCATGTTTGAGAAAAACCTCTCTCAAACTTTGGAAATTCGTTTCCAGTTGCTCGAAATCCGTGCCACAAAATAATCTCTAAAACAGGAAATCATTAAATATTTAAATCTGTAAGAATATGCTATAAAGATCTAATCAAATATTCCAATTCACGACACCTATGAATAAAATAAAAGAGGTTTTTGTTATATGGCTTGTGTTTGAAAAAAACCTCCTTGGGTTTTTCAACATTACTTTCCATATGTTGTAAAATGGCACCGTACTACAATGACTAAAACAGTAAAACAATCACAAAATTTGTTTTGTTCTAATGTAGGCTTCAAATATCACTGCATACCTTCCAGATAGGAACACCTGTGCATAAACTGAAGGAGGTTTTTGTTATTTGGTATGTGGTTGAAAAAAACCTCTTTTACTTTTGTAAAATTCATATCCATTACTTCAAAAACGGATTTTTAGGTAAACTTGTCCCTGTGTGCAGAAAATGACCTCAAAACATGCATAACCAAGAATCAATCATTCATTTCGATCATATCTTCTGATCTGGGAGCCGGTTTTGGGAGTGTGATATACCGTTGGAAATATTTTTCTGAGCTGCTTCTGATGAACATGTTGATGACATGTTTTTCACTGAAGATCATGTGCAAAACATCTCTGAAAACTAGACATAGTAAGAGCCCAATTTGATCCCTAGTGACGGTTGCGAAGACTGGAACTAACACCACATATATTGGTGTCTGCTTTATATTGTTTCATTCTATGATTTTTTTTTTAATTCATTTTAAACTTATCAATATGTGATCTATTCCTAGAAACTAGTATCAGATTCGAAGGTTTATTTCACTGACCAAACTCATAGGAAATGAGGACTCTTGGTTCTAGTGGGATGAATGGTGGAGGAAGGTTTTGTGGTTGATAATTTTAATGGCCAAAACTACCAGTTATAGAAGATGCAAATAAAAGGTTATATATATCAGAAAAATATTTTTCTACCATTGGGTAGAATAGAAAAGAAGCCAGCAACTATGAAATATGAAGAATGGAACATTCTTGACAGAAATTCACTAGGAAAAATATGGTTGTACTTGGTAGGATTGATGGCTTTAAAATTTTGGAAGAAAATACAATGGAGGGTTTGATGAAGACAATGGATAAACTGTATGAAAATCCCTCACCTTCCAACAAGTTTTTTCTTATTAAGCATTTATTTAATATGAAGGTGTCAAAAGGTGGGTCTATTATTGATCATTTAAATGAATTTAACATCAACACTAGTCAACTAAGTTTTGTACGAGTAAACCTTGATGTTGAGGTTAGGGCTATTTTTATTTTGTACTCATCGCCAGAAACATGGAATGCCTTGGTCATGGCTATAAGTAATTTGTCTGGTTCAAACACTTTCAAGTTTGATGATGTTGTTGGTGGTATAATTGGTGAGGAAATATGGTAAAAAAACATTAATGAGAGGTTAAGTGATGCTTTGACTGTAGAGAATAGGGGAATACAAAGGGAGAGAGGAAATATCACAAGGAATCATGGAAAGTATAAGGAAAAATATGAATCTAAAGGGAGGATAGAATGTTAGGATTGTTGGAGGAAAGGACATAAGAAGAAAGATTGTTGGTCTTTAAAAGAAGAAAAAAGGAGATGGACAATAGGAGAATAATAAGGAAGAAAATATAGCAAGGGATGTATTACAAGATTATTTAATCCTTTTAGTATATAGTAATTTTGACTCTTAGGTGATAACCTCAGGGGCTTCATTTCATGCCACGATCCATAGGAAATAGCTTCAAGCTATGTTCAAAGTGATTTTGGACATGTCTATATGGGTGATGATGAACCAAGTAAAATTGTGGGAAAGGGTAGGGTATGGATAAAATTATAGAATGTAAACCAATGGTTGTTGGAAGAGGTAAAAGCACATTCCTGATTTAAGAATAAATCTAATCTAAATATTGAAATTGGGAAGTGAAGGTTGTGTTAGGATATTCCGACACATAGGATATAGTTAAGTTCAACTTGGTCTAGTGTAGAGTTAGGTAAAGTGTGTTTCTTTACCGTTGTACATTTTTGTAACTTACAATCTGACGGTCACGATATGTAGTGATCCGACGGTTCATTCTCTCCTCGGTGTTACCGACACTTGATCCGTGGCTTGACACCCAATTGGTCCATGAGTTCTATTTAAAGTGAATGGAGGGTCATTGTTCGGGTAATCCGTGCATGAGAGAAGCTTATGTAAATTTTCATTCTTTGATTAATAAATTGCCTGTAGTAGCCACGTTGGCGCAGGCCGTGGACTGTTTCCCTCTTTGAGGGTTTTAACCACATCAAAAATACTGGTGTATTGATCTGTGATCTGGTTGTGAGCGGTGTCCTTTTGGTGTTCTTTCTGAGGAACTTACCCTGTAAATTCCTACATGGTATCAGAGCTATTTGAGGGTCGCGTCCGTTGGTGATCCAAATCTGAAGCCGGTAGAACTGCATGCGGCTTTCGTTTCCTAGATCTGCTGTTTCTGACTGCTTTCGGGCCGAGAGGACTGCTCTGTTGCGTTCGGAGCATCTGTTCCAGTGAGGAACCCCTTTCGTTTCACGCGAAAAGGTTTCCGGTAGCCCTAGCTGCGTCATTTTTCAGATCGGGAGGTATACAGTGTTTTTGCAGTTTACTGTTATTTTCTCTTTGCTTATTTCGGTTTCGGTTTATTTACCCTTTTTTTTAACTGGATCTATACCTTTCATTTCTGCGTATGCTCTTTGCTCTGCGACTCTGTGCGATCTGGGCAAATCAGAAATAGAAAGGAAGGATTTTTCTCATGCGTATGCTCTTTTCCCTGCACCTTAGTGTGATCTCAGAAAATCAGAAACATTGAGAAAAATATTTAGTTTTTCGGCTAAAGCTAACTTTGAGATTTTTTTAAAAATATCTAGTTTTTTGGCTAAAGCTAACTTCGAGCCGCAAGGTTCATTTTTCTTTGCATATTCGTGTTGGGTTTTGTGTTTTTTGTTTTGTAGGGAAAAAGAGCTTTCTCAAGGCAAGCACGCAAACCGAGCCCCCCCCCCCCCCCTCTCTCTCTCTCTCTCTCTCTCTCTCAAATTTTTTGTATAGATCAATTGGTTCAAAGCTATTTTAAGAGAGTAGAGGTCTTGGGTTCAAGTCTCCATTTTGTGGGGGCGGATTTTTTTTCATTCCCGCACATTCGCGCACTTTGCCGGCAACTTCAACAATTTTTTTTTCAAAAAGCCATAACTTCTTCATTCGGAAGCCTTTTTCAGAGCCGTTTTTTTTAAAACAGCCTAATTTTTCGCGATCTATCCATTGGAACACTTACTTTCAACATCTTCAGCTTCAGTTTTTTTTTTTTTTTAAATGGAAAGTCCATGCCAAGTCATTCTTGACAGCACTCACTACTTCCAATGGATAGCCTACATGGAAGATTTACTTAGAAGTAAATGTCTCTACAGAATAGCCACAAACCAAGAGAAGAAACCAAAAGATGAAGACAAGGCTGCAAAATGGGAAAATAGACAAGATCAAGCATGTGGTTTGATAGGGATGTCTATTTCTCCTGATCTTAGATTCCATATTGCAGAACTTGAGACTCCTCATGAAGCATTGGAAAAAATCGCTAAAGTTTTTGAGATTAAAAATGAAATTAGAGCCCATCAACTTGAAAATGAGTTGCTTACTTTGGATCCTAATAATTTTTCTTGCATTGAAGATTTCTTGTCCAAATTCAAGACCCTTAGATATCTCTTGGAAGGTGTTAAGGTTAAGAAAGAAGATGGTAACCTTATTTATTCCATCCTTACTAAGTTGGGACCAGCCTACTCTGTATTTGTTTCCACTTTCCATTCTACAAGGGAAGTTTTCATTTGTCAAGGAAAAGACTACAAGGCCCCTTCCTTTGACTCCTTTTGTGATTCCTTAATAAGAGAACAAGAAAAACTCTTACACCTTGGTCTTCTTAATCTTGGAAACTCTTCCACGAAAGCGTTAGCCGCCCAGCAGCAACCAAATTCAAAGAATCCTAAGAAGTCATATCCTCAAAAGAATGGTCCTAAACCAAATCAGCCTCAAAATGAAAGATCATTTCAGCAAGTTGATAAGACCAATAAAAACAAATGGAAGAAGACTGATAGACATTGTAACTTTTGTAATCGAGATGGACACTTAGAATCTAAATGCTTTAAGAAGATGGAAGCCTTGGAAGCCGCAATGAAGAAACATAACATCCATGTGGAGCCTACTTCAACTTCAACTTCCGGAATGGCACTTTCTGCATGTCGTTGTCAATCGTCTCAGTCTGGTTATGCATTAAATGTATCTTCTTCCTCTCCTTCTCATGAGTGGCTCATTGATTCTGGAACCTCTTATCACATGGCCAAAAACCAAGCCATGTTTTCTTCTTTAAATGATTGTAACACCAAAAATATATATGTTGGTGATGATAGATCTCTTAATGTTGTCGGGACTGGAACTGTTCATCTAGACAATGGTTAGTTTAATGATGTATTATGTGTTCCAACCTTATCCTGCAACCTTCTATCTGTATATCAGATAACTCATTCAGGTGAAGGTAAAATTGTTGAATTTTCACCTCATGATGTTGTAATCAAGGATCTAAGAGATCCTACACAGATTCTAGCTACTGGTATTGCTGATGATTCCAAAAGGTTGTATAAGTTTCACAACTTTGGGTCATCAAATCTTCCCTCAGTATTTGTTGCTCATAATGATGAAGTGAGCAAACTTTGGCATGAGCGATTTGGTCACTTAAACTATCGCTCCCTTCAGCATCTATGTAAAGAAAATATGGTGACAGGTCTTCCTATGGTATCTTGCAGAGATGGTGTTTGTTCCGGATGTGTACTCGGAAAACATCATCGGGACAGTTTTGACAAACGTGCCTCTTGGCACGCCTCAGCCCCTTTACAGCTTGTGCACAGTGATTTATGTGGTCCTCTTCCTGTTGCTTCATTCTCTAGCTGCAAGTATTTCTTAACTTTCATTGATGATTTCTCCAGACGCACTTGGGTATACGTCTTAAAACTCAAGAGCGAAGTATTTAACACATTTTTGGCCTTCAAAGCCTTTGTTGAAAAACAATCTGGACATCAAATTCTTAAGCTAAGAACTGATAATGGTGGAGAATATGTTAAAAACACATTCATCAACTTTTGCACCGAAAATGGAATTCAAATGCAACATACTGTTCCATACACTCCACAACAAAATGGTGTAGCTGAAAGAAAAAATCGCACCTTAAAGGAAATGGCTAATTGTATGCTGCAATCTAAAGGACTCAGTCTTAGTTTTTGGGCCAAAGCAATTAATTGTGCAAATTATATAATCAATCGCACTCCTACTAAGGTTCTAGAGAATATCACTCTAGAAGAAGCTTGGAGTTCCATTAAACCAGATGTAAGTCACTTTCGTGTTTTTGGAAGTGAAGCATGGGCCCATATTCCAGATAAAAAGCATAAAGCTTTAGAACCTAAGAGTGAGAAATGTACTTTTGTTGGATATTCTGAAGATGTAAAAGGTTATAGACTTATTCCATTTAAGTCCAAAAATGTTATCATTAGAAGAGATGTAAAATTTGATGAAAATAAATCGCCCTGCGAGCCTAGTCCGGCGGATGTGCCACCTCTTCCTATCTCTTCTACTTTTGAAAACATTTCTTCTTCAGATGATGAAATTGAGGATGATAATCCTCCCCCACCTTCTCAGGATCCTCAACTTCCAAGATGGGTCCGTGCTACTCGGGATGCAGCAGGTGATCTTGCCGGTGATCCTACAGATCAGCGACGTACACGTTCTCAGTTTGAAAGAGCCTCTTCTTTACTGGCTCAAGCTCCAGTAAATCATGATCTTGACACTTTTGCAGAAGCTTCAGGCCATCCACATTGGGAAGCAGCTATGAATGAAGAATATCATTCATTGTTGGCAAATGATACATGGGATCTTGTTCCTCTACCAAAGGGACGCAAACTTGTTAGATGTAAATGGGTTTACAGAACCAAGAATGGACCAGATGGGAAAGTTGATAAACATAAAGCTCGTCTTGTTGCTAAGGGCTTTTCACAGGTTGAAGGCATTGACTACACTGAAACCTTCTCCCCTGTTGCCAAAATGAACTCTATCCGCCTTGTTCTTTCCCTTGCTGCCTCTTTAAAATGGGAAGTCCATCAGATGGATGTTAAATCTGCCTTCTTGCATGGGGACTTGCAGGAAGAAATCTATATGGAACAACCCATTGGCTTCATACAAACAGACTCCAGCCTTGTTTATCGACTTAAGAAATCCCTTTATGGTCTCAAGCAAGCTCCTCGGGCTTGGTATGCCAAAATGGATAGCTTTCTTTTAGAATCTGGCTTTTCTAGGTGTTATTCTGACAATACTGTCTACACCAAGAAAGTGGGCAACTCTCTTATCATCCTTGTTCTTTATGTTGATGATCTTATTCTTACTGGTAGTGATCCCAACCTTATAAACCATGTGAAGTCCAGCCTTAAAAAGAAATTTGAAATGACAGACTTAGGACACTTACACTATTTTCTCGGTCTTCAAGTCTTGCAATCCAAGGAGGGTATTTTCCTTTCCCAGCCCAAGTATGCTTGTGATATTCTTCGTCATTTTCACATGGAAGACTGTAAGCCAACCCCTTCTCCCTTTCAGTCTGGAGTCAAACTTTCAGTCTCTTGTACTTCTCCTGAAGTTGATGCTACCTTATACCGTCAACTTGTAGGAAAACTCTTGTATTTAACCCATACTCGTCCTGACCTTTTCTTTGCTGTTGGCCTTGTTGCTCGTTTTATGCAAAACCCCCGTGAAAGTCATTGGAAAGCAGCTAAAAGAATACTTCGTTATGTTCGAGGTACAGTACAGTTTGGGATTCATTACAGTGCCAAAGCAGCTCCTCTATTAGTTGGTTTCACTGATTCTGATTGGGCTGGTGACCCTGATGATCGGAAGTCTACTGCCGGTTATGTCTTCACTCTTGGTTCAGGACCTATTACATGGGCTTGTAAGAAACAGGCTGCCATTTCTCTTTCGTCAGTAGAAGCAGAGTATCGTGGTGCCGTGGAAGCTAGTAAGGAAGCCTTGTGGCTTCGTCAGATCCTATCAGAGTTTGGCTTTGAGCAGCAGCATCCAACCACACTTTGGTGTGATAATCAAAGTGCCATTCAGCTATGCAAAGATCCAGTCCAGCATCAGCGCAGCAAACACATTGAACTACACATGCACTTCATCTGAAAGCTCATTCATGACCATGTTCTTGAAGTGCAATATTGTCCAACAGATGATCAGGTTGCAGACATCTTCACAAAGGCTCTCACAGAGGCGAAGTTCACTAAACTTCGATATATGCTTGGAGTTCAGGAAGTTGTCACTAAGGGGGGATAGGCTCTAGTGCCTCCTTCCTTCTCCTATTGTGTCATATTTGTAAATCCTTCAATCCTATCCCAAGTTGTTCTTAAGGGGGGATGTTAGGATATTCTGACACATAGGATATAGTTAAGTTCAACTTCGTCTAGTGTAGAGTTAGGTATAGAGTTAGGTAAAGTGTGTTTCTTTACCGTTGTACATTTTTGTAACTTACAATCCGACGGTCACGATATGTAGTGATCCGACGGTTCATTCTCTCCTCGGTATTACCGACACTTGATCCGTGGCTTGACACCCGATTGATCCATGAGTTCTATTTAAAGCGCATGGAGGGTCATTGTTCGGGTAATCCGTGCATGAGAGAAGCTTATGTAAATTTTCATTCTTTGATTAATAAATTTCCTGTAGTAGCCACGTTGGCGTAGGCCGTGGATTGTTTCCCTCTTTGAGGGTTTTAACCACGTCAAAAATACTGGTGTATTGATCTGTGATCTGGTTGTGAGCGGTGTCCTTTTGGTGTTCTTTCTGAGGAACTTACCCTGTAAATTCCTACAGGTTGTATAGTCACATTTACAAAAAATTCATGGATGGTCACTAGAGGATCTTTGATAATAGCAAGAGGAGAGAAGGTAGGTACATTGTATTTATGTACTGGTAATGTTGAAATTTCTATTGATTTATATTCTGCATGAGTGGATACAACATTGTAGCATCATAGGCTTGGGCACATGAATGAGAAGGAGATGTATATTATCCACTCAAAAATATTATTTCTAGATTTGAAGAAGGTTGATTTGGGATTCTGTGAGCATTAAGTTCATGGAAAATAGAAAAGAGTTATATTTCTTAGATTTTGGAAGGAAAAGAAAAATGAAAGGTTTTAGTGTGTGCATATAGATGTATGGGGACTAGCTAGGGTGTCATCTCTTAGTGGTGTTGGGTATGTGTTATATTCTTTGCACAATTATCTCCACACATTAGACATTGCACCAGACACATTTGGGATTGTGTGGGGGTTCATAAGGATGACATTATCCCCCTTGTTTAGGGGGTTAAAAGGGGGATGAAAATCACCCCCACCCCCTCTCCTTGGGGGGTTTAAAAGAGAGATGAAATCCTTGCTACACAAAGGTTGAGGCTCAACACACCCCAAAAACATTTTCTAGCATATTGTGTCCCTTGTTGGTGGTTATTGTGCAAGCAATCATTTCTGCGAACAGAAACGATCTCTCTGGTCCTATGGGAGGATCTAGCAACAAAAAAATATAAATATGTGAAAAATTTCGTAGCTTATACTAGAAAACACAAAAGAGGATAGGTGACTTGCTTTACTTTGATGCTAACATCCGTTGGTGTCATCCTTGATTCTTCTTCTTCTAAGCTCAATATCCTATTCATCGTTATGGATGAATACTTGCAAGGAAAACCACGTGGATACAACAAATGCATACATATCAAAAACGATTATGATATACACCATATAACAGATTAAGGGGTATTATACTAAATGAGAAATGATTGGAAAATTTATGGAAAGCCTTACAACAACTTAAACCTTGATGTTGGAAGCCTCCTTTAGGTGAGTTTCCAAGTCCTAGCCTTAACCTTGAAGCACTCCTTTCTCCTTAGCAAAATGGGAAGCATTTGGGCATATTTTAGCACTAGGAAGGTAACCAAGAAATAGCCAACTAGTAGTGGATAGTAGGAATCTTATTCATAGGGAAGGAGAGGGAGTTGAGGATCCACAAAAGGAGGGAGAGGTTCCACATCTCAAGGGAAATACCCATGAAAGTAGGATCAATGACTAGGAATAGGAGGTCTCATTCCAATCCTCATTCACCTGTAACCAGATCGTTGTTCTCGACATTTCTCGTAAGAGAAGCTTCTCCTCCACTTTATGAAAAATTTCCTGACGAGGTTTAGTGCAGGTTTTCTTGATAAAATTCGCATTAGCAGTGCTAGGAAAGTATAGTGCAACAATGTACCAGCACCGGTCACTAGTGATGCAAAAAACATTGATCCTAAAAACAAGGTTTTTTAACAAGTTTCTTCAGAATTATTTCAAGGAAAGTTTTCTTCTTTCCTTTAGGGATGCTTTTGAACATGCTTCATGGTGAATACACTGAAAACTTTCATCATTTTGACACTTTAGGATATGATACGAGGAGTGTGACAAAATATTGTATAAAATATTCCCCCAAAATCATGAAGGCAAAATGGGAAGTGGTGGTTGAAATTCTTTACATGTCAAGGCAAGGACTTGGAGAAATACCATCAGGAGACCTGTAAATCAAACATGATACGAGATATTTGACATATCTAATGTAAGTATGCCTAATAATACATCTATAAGTAGGCATCTAACAATACATGAATCCATGGCATGGACACAACCATCCGAATAGAAAGGATCATGTGTATAGATCCACTACATGGATGCAATCACCTGAATAGAAGGGATCATGTGTACAATCATGAATATCTAATAACTCCATGTAGTTTGGATTTATCATATGAAACCCAAGGTCTTCATCTTTGTCTCGATCCAACCAAAGTATGGATCCCACCATGTGAATAGATGTGTCGGAGCTGAACATGGTAGAAACCACCTGATTATCGGCCAATGATGGGAACTATTAACAAGAATGAGAGAAACTAACAATAATGACGATGGCTCTCAAGGTACAACAACACAATCCACAAGTGTGATCAATGAAGTTGAAGTTGAACATTCACATAATCATTTGATTGAAGGCCAATGATGTGAACCTTTCATCGAATGCGAAGAAGTTGTCATTGAGGCATGCAAGCTCCAAAGTACTGGAAGGGATTTTGTAGATAATATTCCTAGATAATGAGTTGGAGTTGACAGGAAGTGATCCACTGAAGGAGGGTCATAATTTTTCCCACATAATCGACATGAAACATAGGATTTTTAGACTTGGAAATACTGATTCATGATTGTTGCAGAAAAGTCAAACAGGGTATAAGTAGTTTGAATTGCAGACGAGACTTCTCTTGAACATATCAGTGACACAACTATAGAATTTGGTGGCATTTGACTCAACATATGATCAAAGGTCATGATGACAATAGGATATAATCATATGAGAGGAAAATGGATTCCCAAAACCCAGTAAGGAAAGTGACAAAGTGAGTATAACCCAAACCCAACACAAGATACAGACAAGTGTCATGTTCAAGAGTGACATAATGCCTTTATACAAAATACATGATATATGTTTACTCCCATTTCGCCCCCACTATTTCTATCGAGTACCTCATTATTTTTAATTTCAAGCTTGAAGAGGATACCCTATGCTTTTCGTATAAGTTCATCCTTCAGATGAATCCATCCTAGTAATTTTAACGAGCCCTAGGAAGGAGTACTTTTGTCTTATCATGGTGACAAGTCCTTTGATATTTTAGTTTTACAAGTCTGACGGAGGGGTAACTCGACATCTTTTTCATGTTTAGAGAGTTTTAAAAAGAGGCGAAAAGAAAACTCTAGAGGCCCATTTTCGTAGATAGTCTCTTGAATCCAAAAAGGTAGAAAACAATATTCAAAAGAACCTTTTAGCCACATGTGACCAAGTTATTCCTTTTTCATACATTTGTCTATATCAGTCTGGAAAAGGTTTAAAATTATACTAAGTAGATGTCTTTTCATTTACTTTTACGAGTTCGAAAAGAAAACTACTCAGTAATATTTTCATGTTTTAGGATTCTGAAAAGAGTTGAAAGAGGACTCCACCTGGAGGAACGAGTGGTATAAAAGGATAGAAACTATTTCCAATCATGATGGAACTACTCAAAACATCTAAAGGTCAAGAGGCTAGCTAATAAAACCACTCATTGCAGATGTTCCCTGGGAAAGGGTAAAGAAACCAAGTGAAAGCGCATGATCGGCCAAAGAGATGATGACGATGGAATGAAAAAACCAAGGCTCATCAAGAAAAAATAGGCTGATAAAAATGGAAATCACGAGAGGTAAAGTGGGAATGGATTCATTTTTACACAAGCTTGAAATAAGGGAAACTAGGCTTGAGGATACTTGAAGATGATTTCTTTCTTTCACAAGCATGAAACATGAGAAAAAACTATGCTTAGATTTTGTTTCATTTTTACACACGCTTGAAACGGAGACAAACTATGCTTGAGATTATTTTCATTTTTACACAAGATTGAAAGAATAAAAACTATGCTTGATATTGGTTTCATTTTTACACAATATTGAAAGAAAGAAAAATAATGCTTGAGATAAGTTTGCATGACCCCAACATAATGACTCAATTCAAGGAACATGACCCCCAAGCTTCATTTCATTCACCTAGGTAGACTACTGGTTACTAATAGGTGGATGGAATGAAGGTTCATTTATGAGATCAAGTGAAAGACTTGACTGGGAATTCACAGGATCTAATAAAAGACTCGAATTGGAAGGGGATTTGTTTCATTTTTTAACGAACTTGAAACATGAAAATAACCATGCTTATGATACCTTGTTTCATTTTTTAAGGAGTTTGACACAAGACAAAGAACTCTACTCCAAGAACCTTGATTTATTTTTTAAGGAGATTGATACAAGTAAAGTAACTTTGCTCCAATAACCTTGATTCATGGTCCATAATAGGGCATGGCTTCCAAGAGGTTCTCATCAGATGAGAGAACAACACTCTATAAGGGATACATATCAAGGGATCTAATGGAAAGATCAGACTCTAATGCCCCCAGTACATGATGCACTATATCACTAACTAGGTCATAAGTAGATGTAGGCATGGAACATGTTTCCACATAATTAACTTGTGGTGGGAGGGATACCATTTGTGTATAAGGACCATTTAGGGATGCTGGTTGATTGGGAGCTAAGTTAGGACCAACAAATGAACGATGATCAATCGCAATTCTTCCTTCACACAAGAAACACATTACTCAAAAGAGAGAAGAGACAAGATCTCCCATGAAATAAACATAGTCACGACTGAGGAGTAACTTAAAATCCAAAGGGCCTTGGATAACCATCACAACAATATAGACAATCTATCCTCCCAAATTAATAGTAAACTTAGGAAGGATACATAACAGTTGACTGGTTCCTCTGTTAAAGGCCAACATATTCTGGGTAATAGGCACAAGCTGTGGAGAACCTAAAGCTTTCCAAGTAGTTGAGGACAAAATACTAACATATGTGCCTTCATCTATGATTATGTCACGTACAGTATATTATAAGCCTGTACTATGATCTAAAAGGGCATGTAATAAGGAAGACGATATCCTGCCAGTCGACTCCATTCAAAGGAATCGACAATACTACTTGGAGGGGGTGCCATGGGAATGGAGAACTTCCCCCTTGGATTATTGAAATAAGAGGATCACCCCCTTGTACCATGGGAATGGGAGGATTCCCCCACCAATTCATTGGAATATGAAGAAACAAGAAGAACCTGAGTGGTATGAAGTTCACTCTCTATGGGAAAAGTACGATCAACTAAAGGTCGAATCGAGTCAACCATTTTCTCAACCAATGGTTGATCGGGAATGGTCTCATGGGATTCACATTTAGACAGAGTGGGATTTACTAGAGATGAATTCTGATCAGCCACTTGATCAACTAGTGGAGGATCAGGGGAAAGCTTTCGATAACCAATCAGAAGATGAGGCTGAGAAGTTGTAAGGTTGTCTAACACTTTTGAGGCTTCATCCATACAAGGAAAAAGGTGAATATGATTATTCCCTTCACATAACCTAAAGGAAATTTGACTTAGTCATTTTTCCCATGGACCTTACTATCAGTAGTTGAGGGTTTGTCACCAACATGATCTCTGGAGGCTGATGATGAAGGATGATGTGAGCCAATAGACAAGACTTCTAATATCTTAAGAATACCTGGGAAATCTCTAAGAAGTTTATCACCCTTACAAAGCATGCAAGGGAATTTAACATTGCGGGGTTGATTGGAAGGTTTCTCCACATTAATTTCATCTGTAGCAATGGTTACTTGGTTTCCCTCTTGCTTGTTTTTCTTATTCTTATTCTTCTTTTTCTTCTTCTTCTTATCCACCTGGTTACTAGCTTACAAGATTTCACCAGACAAAGAGGAAGAATACTGAACATGAAAATATGGAAAAGAGTCAAGTTTAGGATCAACAAGAGGTTGATATTATTTAGGTGGAGGAGAAATCAGTTGAGAAGCAGTTTGAACATTCAGGACCATAGGGGTAAAAAATAACCAAACTGGAAAGTTAATGGTAAATCTCGGAAGGGACAACATTTCCATATAGGGAACACCAATATTTACAAAAGAAGGAAAAATACCAGGATTCCTGTCAGAGGGGTTTCCTTGATTGCTGGACTCGGGAACTGTTGCCATTAGTCTCAACCTAATATCTACTAAGGAGTATGTTAGCATCAGTGTCTTCACACTGCCATCAGTGATCAAAATTTACTCTTTTGCATTTCATAGTAGGAGTCCCATTCTGATGAGTTGCATTCCATTAGGTCATCGATCTACTGATGGTAGGGTTTATTTCGGTTTTCCCTCATGATATGTACTTGCTGACCTCCTTTCATACCTTTCAGTCAATGATTTATGCTCATTTTGAGTTCATTTCATCAATTACTTAAGGTTTCAAACTCATTAGGTCTTATGGTTTTCACCATGGTCAAAATTCAGTGATTATTGCTAATAATGGTCAACAGACACATGAGGATGAAAATAATGATTAGAAAGCTATAATTTCTTAATTTGTAAGCTTAATAAAGTTCTCACCTCAAAACTCAAAACTATTTTTGAGGTAAAAACAGAGCATTTGTATTTCATGTTTAAATTTGATGTAATTTTATTGTTCTCATATGCAATAAATGGTTCCATGCTGCTCCTGGTCACCTAGTGATGTTACCAAAGCACTGCCACTGCAAAAAGTCAAAGAGTTTGAGCATCAATCCACCTATCAAAGCAAGAAGATCAAGCATCCAAAAACAGAGTATTTGAAAAAGAAAATGGACATTATGAAAGTGGGTTTTCACCATCAAAAATAAAAAAGTCAAATCCATCTAAAGCCCATCCCTCTATTGATCATTTCATTATGATAATTTTGAAGTCAAAGTGCCAAAGGAGAGCTAAGGAGTGATTTTTAAGTGTCATTGAGCAAAGGAGTGCAATTGCTACATTTTTGAAGAAATTCTGACTGGCGCTGTGCATCTAAAGCTAGTGTTGCGCATCTAGGAAGCGTTGCACACCTGGCAGAGTTTTCCAATGTAAAATTGCACAGGAACTGTGCATCTGGGAGGCGCTGCGCATGTTATGAAACTAGCTCAAGAAAAGATAGAAAAGATAAATCCACGCCTTAGAATTCAGCCTCTTCGAGGGGGCAACCTCCTTTACATTACATAAATGAACAATTTTTGGATGATACAAATGAAAAGACCTTCTTTCTATATATAGGAGTCTAAGGGGTCATAACATAATCAGAGCCGACATAACAATAATAATGTAAGGGCACAATAATAACAATAGTGGGCTTCTATGGGGCACAATAGTAACAATATGGGCACTACATGGGTACAACAATATAATAAGTGGGTTATACTAATAACAATAAGGGGTTACACTAGTAGTATAGGGGCCTAACATGCCCCTCCCCTTCAAAAAGCGTTGTCCTCAACGCTTGAGTAGTTCTTGATGCTTCTGTATAAAATTCTTGTCCTCCCATGTGGAATCTTCAGCGGGTAAGTTCTTCCACTTGATGAGATACTCTGAAAATGATTGATTTCGTAGTTGTCGGGTTCTTGTTTCTGTGATTGCTCCAGGTTCCAATATGATTTTTCCTTCCTCTTCAATTTCTGGCAATATTGTTTGAATTGGGATCTTTTGCAACTTTTGAATAAGTGGCCATACTTCTTCGTCCTTCTTCCATTCATCCCTTTCTTCGTTTATCCAATTTGGTTGGATAATATAAATAGCACAAAACAATGCTTCCACATCCTCATCCTTGAAGAGTCTTCCCATTCGGTAAGGTCGCCATTTTTTAAGTGCATGTAGTATTGCCAACATTTCCTTCTCATAAATAGCTTGCTTGAGATGTAGCAGTAAAAATACCCAATCCACTACATCAAAACATTTTTCACTACAATGTTTATCTACCTGTTGTTTCGTTTGATTTTGCACCGAAGTGGCGTTATCCTTTAAAAGTTGGAGAACTTGTTGTTGATGCTCGATGTGATCTTTCACTGCTTGAACCTTTTTCTTCTTGATATGACCTTCTATCTCTAGAGTTTGAGGAGTGGTAATTTCTTCCAATCCTTTACAAGATATGGTCGGATTCATTTCTTGATGCTCGATGTGATCTTTCACTTCTTGAACATTTTTCTTCTTGATATGTCCTTCTATCTTGATAGTTTGAGGAGTGGTAATTTCGAACAATGAATTACAAGATGGTTGGATTCATTTCTTCTTTCTCGATGTGATCTTTCACTTCTTGCACATTTTTCTTCTTGATATGTCCTTCTATCTTGAGAGTTTGAGGAGTGGTAATTCTTTCCAATGCTTTAAAAGATATGGTCTGATTCATTTCTTCTTTCTCTGGGGTGGGGTCCTGGCGTATATCTTCTTCTTTTGATGTTTCTTGATCCTTTTCTTCCTCCTCTTCATATTCAATGTAAAATAATTTCTTCTCAGCATACTTATGACCTCTAGTGCATTTGCTATCATAATTGTAACAAAGCCCTTTTTCTCTTTTTTCTTCCAATTGTTGTGGTGTAACCCTTGTAGGTTGTGGAAGGCTAGGAGAAACAACACTTCCATCTTTATAGTTGTGAGGGGTACGCTTCTTGGTTTCCATAATTTTTCTTTCCACTATGTCACAAAGCCCTTTTACTCTTTCCAATTGTTGTGGTGTTTCTCTAAAGAAGGTGTTGCTCTTTGTATCCTCATAATGTGCTATTATTTCCTCCATGAAAATTGACCACGCAACAAGTTTTTTATGAGAAAAAATCCCTTTGTACCATAAAAATTGATCTAGTTCTAAATATGAAGATGCAATACATACCTTTTGTAACAATTGTACACCATGTAGATCAAAATATTGCTCCATCTGAAGTATCCAATTTACTGGATCCTTGCCATCAAACTTCCTCATCTTGCTTTTTCTTGATTTTAGGAGCTCGACCTTGAAATGACTATAACTCTGTACTTTCAGATCTTTAAGTTCTGAAATTGCAACCTATAGTAGCCCTCTATGTCCTCTTTCCAATGCCACCAGTCTGATCCAAATTGGATTCTCTAAGAAAGAGTTATGCACAATCTCCCAAGATGACCTGATTATAGACCTTTCCAAAAGGGCGAACTTGTATGAAGTGCCACGTGTCACTGTTTTGACCTTTGGATCTCAAAAAGATAAAAAAAAAACTACAGTCTGTCCTCTTTCTGTACCTTCTTATGAAATTTCGATCCGATCCCCAGAGAGAAAGTTATGATGATTTTCCCCAAGTCACATGTTTTGAATGTAATTCAGGAGTCTGCAAAAAGACCAACTTCCTCAGATCATATCTCCGCAAATATCGTGAGAAAATATCTGAAATTAGGACCCAAGTTTCAACGCGATTTCTTCTCAAATGGATTTTTTTGTGACTTCTGAAACGTCACAGAAAAAAAAAGTTATAGCGAAAATGCCACGATGACCTGTTTGGAGCAGCGAAACCCTAGAATCCAAAGCTCTGATACCAAATGTTATGAAACCAGCTCAAGAAAAGATAGAAAAGATAAATCCACGCCTTAGAATTTAGCCTCTTCGAGGGGGCAACCTCCTTTGCATTACATAAATGAACAATTCTTGGATGATACAAATTAAAAGACCTCCTTTCTATATATAGGAGTCTAAGGGGTCATAACATAATCAGAGCCGACATAACAATAATAATGTAAGGGCACAATAATAACAATAGTGGGCTTCTATGGGGCACAATACTAACAATATGGGCACTACATGGGTACATCAATATAATAAGTGGGTTATACTAATAATAATAAGGGGTTACACTAGTAGTATAGGGGCCTAACAGCGCACCTGTGTGAGGTTGTGCATCTGTCTAGCCAAGCCCAAAACTCTCCCAAGTTACCAATTCACCTTGAAATCTTTAGTTCCCTTCTCTAACAAGTAATTACAGTACTCCTATCTTATGATCTATGGTTTTGATTGCTAAGCTTGGTATTTATCATTTTTAAAATTAAAACCATAGCCTCTAGGGTGAAACCCTAGTTCTCATCATCTCTCCATTGTTTTACTTACCCTATCCTTTCCATTATTCCCTAGATCAAAACCCATTCCCATTTACCTATTTCCTAAATCCCATTCCCCTCATACATTTTCCCATTCCCACATTCCCACTTACACTCTCCCCAAACCCTACAAATCCCATCCACACTCCCTAAAACCCTACTCATTCATAAAAATCTCTTCATACTCATCTTTATTCCATTCACCCTTCCTATCATTGACCACAAGTTTTCATAGCTACGAAAAGCAATGGAAAGAGACAGTGAGTATGAGTTTGAAGAAGACATCCTTAGTGACAGTTCTAGGGAGAGAAACATACAACAAATGAAGCCTCATAAAGGAGGAAGAATTATTAGATAAGAGCCTACTCGTTTGAGGGAGTTGCAAGCCTGTCTACTTGCCATTTCTTGCTTTAAGCACCAATCACGCTTTGATTTTTGTGAAATGATAGAAACAGTTAAATTTCATCTTGAGTTGGAAAGGTTGTTTGTGACACATTTGCACAATAATGAAGTAACCCTTGCCAGAATTACATTCACCATATCACCAACTATCATCTTAGAGGCTACCGGTATTCCAGATGTGGGTGAAAAATGGAATAAAGGTTAGGATATTGATAGGGAGTAGTATGAGCCTTACATCAAGGCTAGATACAAAGACAAAATTCCCCTTCAAGTTTTTGGAAGACATGTTTGCTCCATTGATGAAAATCATTATCAAGTACTTCACTTGTGAAGGTAGGTTCTCCCAATTGTATGCCTACCACATTAGACTGTTGATGCATTTCACTAGAGTAAGAATGATGAATATCCCTTACTTCATGTTTAGAAACATTGAGAAAATGGCACATATTGTAAAGAGGAAACCATACCCCTAGCAGTTGAATAGAATTTTCCATTATTCTTTGATTAAAATCATTGTTCTACATCAGCTGAACCTTCTTAACATGCCATGGGAGACTTTCATTTCTCATGAGATTTTCAAAGGCCCACAAATCTTTTCATCAGTACATCATGAAGAAGGTGTACCTTCAAGACATGAAAAGGTCAAAGAGACTAAAACTCTTGGAGTGCCAATGATTGTGACATATAAGAGGGGCACTAGGAAACTTTTTGCAGCTGCTAGGTAAGTATTATCTCCACAAGGTGTGGAAGGGGTCTCTCCTTCATCTTTAAGCCATAGGAAAATGCTATCTCCACAAGGTGTGGAAGGGGCTTTGTCTTCTTCTTCAGAAAAACAGGTACAGTGTTACCGGGAAAAGTGTCTATTTAGAACTGCTCTGTCCCACTAAGGTGTGATAGCTGCCTTAGAAACAAACAGAGAAAACTACTTTTGTATTTCCTTTATGAACTATAGATAGAGGGGGATAGAAAGAACCGACCTGTGTCTTGCGCTAATCCTTTGATCCAATCCCTCTCTTCTTTGACAGCTTCCAGCTACCTGCTCCCTTACTTGCCCAACTTCACCAAGTACCTGTAAGATCACAGAAGAAGAAAACTATACAAAGACATGGATCTATATTCATAAACAACTCAGGATCAGATTTAAGTTAACCATACAAATGTAATAAGCATCAATGATACAAAAGCATGGAGGAAAAACTCAAATAGTTTTTATTGATAAACAAGAAGATCCAAGAGGAGTTACAATCGATGGCTCCTGACCCAGCATCAACCTCCCAGCAAAGAAGCCCCTCTTCACCTCCAACAAAGCATAAATCACCCAATACTCTGATATTTATCTCAAAACCAACAGCAATTCCTTACAATGTGCAAAATTCCAGCCTCTGGATCTCTGCGATGAGGGATCCATATATAGATGTATGCAAGGAGGATGAGTTAGCTTGTGATTTGATTAGTGTCTTCTCTCTGTCAGTTCTTGCTTCCACTTGGAGACTGAAGGCCTCTTACTCATCCTTGGTTGAATTTAGTGAGGCAAGTGTCATAGGAGAAGATTCTGGAAGCTTCCATTGTCTCTCCACCTCGCGGAATGACACTGCCATTTGTCATTTCTCGCCCAACGCACCCTCATAGTGCATTTAGGTGCGTTGCAACGCACCTAGCTAGTGTGTTTAGGTGCTATGCAATGCACTTAGCCAGTGGAGCAGCTGAAATGATCCTGTTTTGACTTATTCTGAGCAGTTTCTGGTGGAGAACTTCTGGGAGAAGCTGTAATTTGTTGACCTTGTTCCTTTAGGGGTTAGAACAATAATTTTAGGGACTTAGGAGCCCTTGGTTTATGGACATTTCATGCTTGGAGTTGCCAGGCACAAAAATGTCTATAACAGTTGCCCCCTAAAGTATGAGGCCGTTAATCGGGTGAAATGCTTTATTATGAGGATCCGAAGTTCTTTCAATGCTGGGAGGAGACCTGTAATAAGATACAATACAATACATTATCTTCATACTGTTTTTCATGATCTAGTTGAGGCGGGCATTCCCATGCTCAGCTTTATAAATTCATTTTCATGTACATAGGTAAGACAATCGTCTGATTGTAGACTGATGATTCTGATAGAGCCACCATCCTTTTGGTAGGATGATTATCTGTGCTGCAATGTTGTACATTTAATGTCTTTATTTCCCTGAATATATATCGCAGCCCGGATGGATGAAACTAGATCCGGGGTCTTCAATCTCGTCCGATCTTTACTCGAAGTACAAGTCGATCCATGTGAGAAATGTTTTGAAGTCGAACATGGAAATACATTGCTTGATTACCAGTCAATGATGTAAACTATTAACAAGCGCGAGAGGAATCACGATAATGATAATGATCCTCAAGGTACTGTAGTACAATTCACGTGGTGTGAATAAAGGACTTGGCATCGAACACCACGCAAAATCTTTCGGTCGAAGGCCATTGATGTAAAACTGTCGCCGAAAGTGAGAAACTTTTCATTAAGGCATGCAAGCTTCAAAGTACTGAATGGGGTGTTCCTAGACCAACTTCTTAGATAATGAGCTGATGTCGACAAGAAGTGATCCGTCACAGGAGGGCCTTAATGAATCCCACATCAATGACACAGAACGGAGCAAATGATTTTGATGGAGGTGAAAACGATCTGATGATATACGGTTCAGGGTGGCGGTCATGAAAGAATGGAGTATAATGTATGGTAGTGGGTGGGACACAGGTGACTTCTTTGGATGATTTCTCTTGAACATGTCGGTGACACTGATGTGATGGATTGGTAGCATTAACCCCAAATGTGGATGGTATGGTGTGACCATGGCGAGGTGACCGGTGAATGAAACAACCCAACCCGACTCGAACACGGAGTGGAAGTGTCATGTTCAAGAGCGACTTGCTACCAATAAAGATTCTTTGAGTTTTGTTCCCAATTTTTCCCCAGTCATTTCTGACCAGTACCTCTTTATTTTTGTCAAGCTTGAGGAGGATAACATATGCTTGTTCTATAATTTTCCCTTCGGGCAAACCCATCGCTATGTTTTAACGAGCCTAGCGATAGTGAAACTCGTTCTCGTCTAAAGACAAGTTTGTCGTTATTAATTTTTTTAACGAGTTTAATGACAAAGATAACTCGGTCCTTTTCATTTTTAGAGAGTCTGAAAAGGTACGTAAAGGTAACTCCAAAATTCGTTTTTCGTCATCTAATCTCTTAAGTCTGAAAAAGTATAAAACAATACAGAAGGGATGAATTTTCGATAGTTTTAACGAGCCGAACAAAACAAGCGCTCGATCTTTTTGTGCAATGATCCCTCAGGTCCAAAAAGATTAAAATCTAGATGAGGGATAGCACTTCCTGTCCCTTTAACGAGCTGGAGAGGCCAATGGCTTGGCAATCTTTTCATATTTTATGAGTCAGTTGAAAAGAGCTTAAAGGAGACTCGTCTTTTGAGGAACGAGTGATAAAATGGGTAGCAGCTGATTCCAGGTAAGGTTTGGAATTTTCCAATCATGGCAGTGTCACAAGGATGGCTAGTGAAATCACTCTTCGCAGCTATTCCTCAAAATGGGTAAACAATCAAATGGAGGTGAATGATCGGCCAATGGAAAAGTGGAGGTGACAGTGCAAACACGACCAAGGCTTTAATGGCTGAAGTACTACATTCACGGTGGTTATTTACCAGGGGATAGTTCATTTTTCAACGAGCTTAAATGTGGGTGGAAACATTTGCTCGGTGCAGGATTTTTTAACGAGCTTGAACCTTGCGGTAACATTGCTCGATTAATCCAGTCGTATGATAAGAATGTCTCATGTAAAATCGCAATTTTTAGAGTTTTGCCCCACATCCTTTCTTTATGCAAGTTAGGAGACAACCAATCCTACGAGTTTAAAGGGTTAGAGGTCCTAAAAATTTTAAAAATAAATAGTCGCTCTTTGCTTGCACTCCAAAAGGTTTGCATGCCCCCAGGTATAAAACAGAGTTTCAAGGTTACCTCTACTTCTATCCGCCAAAACATTTGTTTTACTGAGAGAGGCCTACCTCTTACAGGTCACCCAAAGATTGTTCTGTTCACAGTGCAAACAAAACACTTCTTTGGCAATGTCTACCGAAATAAACAAAGGTGAACGGATGATATAGTGAGACCATCCCTGACATAACTTTGACAAGAGAATCCTGTACTAGAATAACCCCCTCTTCCAATCACGGACGGGGGTACAGACTAGGCATATTCTCCCGCGGAAAACTACTCTATACCCGAAGTTTTCCTGCCGAAGCAGACCAGGATGCATGTCCCCTGGGTTTCAGTCATATCCCTCCGAATTACTCGCGCTCATCGGGAGGACGGACTGGAGATTGAGACATTTCTTGCGTGAAAAGACCATTCAGGGATGGTATATGACTATTTGCTCTGTATGATCCGGGAAATGAAAGCTGGTCCACGAGCTTGACCACTCTTCCTTTGTGCGGAAAACACATTACTCTAAAGAGTGAGGAGACAATGGCTCCCATGCAATAAATATAGTCTCGTCCAAGGAGTAGATTGTAATCTAGGGGTCCTTGAACTACCATTACATTCATGTGAATGGTTTTCCCTCTCAATGTTATGGGCACATCGGGAAGGATCCTTAAAGGTCGACTGGTTCCTTTATCAAAGCCTCTCAGATTTCTCATCTCAGGCAAAAGCGATGGCGAACCAAGCGCTTTCCAAGCAGTTGAGGAAAGGATACTCACAGAAACCCCCTCATCTATGATGGTACCAACCATAACCATTCGATATATTTGAACGATAATTCGGAATGGTATGCTTGCTGGTAAACGGGGTCTACCTAGTAGATTCCAGTCGAAGGATACAACTAGGTTGCTTGGAGGTGGGACCGAATAGATGGCCTGGTACGACTCTGACGAACTTCCTTCCTGTGGTAAAGGAACGGGTAAATTGCCCCCATGTTCGTTGGAGTCTGTGCTTATGAAAAGAATTTGGACGGTGTCATCCTTGTTCTCTTCAATGATTGTATCATCTGAAGATGAAACCTCTGGAGGCAAGACCGGGTCAACTGACGCCTCGACCTTTTGACTTTCGTCTGGTATGGATCCATATGGTTTATCTTCAATGATAGGTGCTTCAGCCGACCACCTGAGTGGGCCAGCCGGATTTTCAACTAGTGACGGACTCGAGAGGAGTTTTTTATATCTAGGAGGAAGTCGTAACGGTGAAACCGGAAAATCATCCAAAACTCTTTTAGCTTTGTCTAAGAAGGGACAACGGTGAACGGCATGATCGCCTTCACACAGTTTACAAGGAAATATATATTTTCCTTCTTGTCCTGGGGCTTCACTTTCACTAGTTGACGGTGTGCTTTCAACATGATCATCAGAGGTTGACGACACCGGGTTGTGCAAACGAGGAGACCAGTCCCTTAATATCCAAGGGATGCAAGGACAATCTCTGTGAAAGTGGTCTCCTTTGCAAATGACACATGGAGATTTAGGCCTGGTTGGTGCAGTGTGTGGATTTTCGTTAGACGACACTCGTTTTCCCCCATTCGCCTTTGGCTCCTTCTTCTTCTTCTCTTTCTTCTTCTTTTCCTTCTTCTCCTTAGGAACTTGACTTTTGGCTTTACCAGCCCCATCAAGCGAAGAGGAAGGAGGAGAGGAAGAATTAGAGGAAGTAGAAGGTTGGTGGGCAACTCTGGACTCGTCTAATTGCTGATTCGATTGTTCAGGAATATTGGTGTTCTGAACGACAGAGGTTGAGAAGAGCCATACAGGCAAACCAATTGTCAGCCCTGGAAGCGACAATGTGGCCATATGGGGCGCACCAACATCTCCCCAAGAGGAGAAAGGACTAGGATTTCCTCCAAGGGGAATTCCTTGGCTGGTAGACTCCATTTTCTCAACCCAAGATCAACGTAGGAAAGGGTGACGAATATTCCGTTTAAAATAAATTTTAACACGCTTTGACACAACTTGTTTTTTCAGTTTTTAAGAGTCGAGAAAAAACAAAATATGACTCTAGTCTCCTTCGATTTTTAATGAGCCTGAAGTGACAAGTGCTCAGATGGACCTTTTCCGTTAAGGAGTCTGAAAGGGAACGAAAGGGACTGCTCTGGAGATCTAGGTAGAGGGAGTACCAAACCAATCGCAAAACTGCAGAATACTTTTTACGGTACGGCAGTCAATCTTCCCGAATGCTGTGTTCAGTGCATTGCGATCGATAGGGCGGCAGACACGGCTTCCTATGGATAAAGGATTTTAAGCCTATAGGGGTCTCCCAAAATATACTCGACAGTACGTGGGAGCACAAGTTCGTACTGGCACTTATCGTCTCAAAGTGGAGGAATCACCCAACCATCAGTGAGGACAACAGTTACCAGGCTTTACAACGCTGGAATACGTCTCTAGCTTAGACCTCTAGATGTTGTGCGTTAAGTTCCAAAGCGTTGTTAGATTCATTGAATTTATTTTAAGTTGATCTTGCTTATAAAGTTTGCCTTTTGGGTTCACCACGAGATGTAGATGTAATTCCTAAAATGCAATCTAAAGATGATAAACAAACTTTTATCTCTTTTGTGCAATGAAAATCCTAGCTACTAGAGGAAAAGAAAGACACAATCTTTTCACAAAGAGCAAAGAGCACACTGTAAATGCACTTTCCTAAATCAAGCCATACAGACTGTCAATATGAAAATGCACATGCATGTATTTGTTTTCCACTTTCTTAGTATTGATGCTAAAAAGAAAGTTGATGTGCAAATCTGAATTTGCTTTCAAGCGACAAACATAAACAAGCTTCTTTTCGAAATCAAAAGATAAAGACTATTACGACACTTTACGATTTTGAAATGAATACTCGTTTTTGACACTAGAAAATCACAAATTCAGACCAAAGGCAATAGTAGAAGTATAATCGAATAGAAATCAAGCTTTCTCCTATGATCGAAATCGACACTTGCGATAGATCTAAATCAAAGGACGACAGTATGATTATTCTACTTTTGCAATGGAAAACTGTAAACGACTCAACAAACACACAAAAACATCTACATTTTTTTTTTTACAAAGGAGGCAGAATAACTGCAAGGAAAAGGGGTTTTAAACAGACATATACTAATCACAGGCTGCAAAATTCAGAGACAGAACTGGAAAGAATGAAGCACAAGAACCACAACTGCACAGGGCTAGTCTGATCAGCGCACCTGTAACACAGAGAAACTGGATTGCAGCGCAGGTTGCCCTTTCGGGAAGTGCACGGAAATGCAGGAACTCTTAACAGTACCTACGCTGGGCCAGAAACGAGAATCTGTCTGGGTTCTGGGTCACGGTTTGCAGTGTAGATCTAAGGAGGATCTAAGAGCTATCACAAGGGCAATCAGATAATTTGTGAATCAGTTGTTCAAATCATAAACAAATCCAGTGAATGGATTGAAGCAGCAGATGTCTACTTTGCATTTGTTATGGCAAATGCAGTTCGAATTCTACTTATAAGTTTATGAAACAAACAACAAAGAATGATACACAAACAAACTAATTAGACATTCTCCCCAGCGGAGTCGCCATTTTGTTACCGGGAAAAGTGTTTATTTAGAACTGCTCTATCCCACTAAGGTGTGACAGCTTCCTTAGAAACAAACAGAGAAAACTACTTTTGTATTTCCTTTATGAACTATAGATAGAGGGGGATAGAAAGAACCGACCTGTGTCTTGCGCTAATCCTTTGATCCAATCCCTCTCTTCTTTGACAGCTTCCAGCTACCTGCTCCCTTACTTTCCCAGCTTCACCAAGTACCTGTAAGATCACAGAAGAAGAAAACTATACAAAGACATGGATCTATTTTCATAAACAACTTAGGATCAGATTTAAGTTAACCATACAAATGTAATAAGCATCAATGATACAAAAGCATGGAGGAAAAACTCAAATAGTTTTTATTGATAAACAAGAAGATCCAGGAGGAGTTACAACCGATGGTTCCTGACCCAGCATCAACCTCCCAGCAAAGAAGCCCCTTTTCACCTCCAACAAAGCATAAATCACCCAATACTCTGATATTTGTCTCAAAACCAACAACAATTCCTTACAATGTGCAAAATTCCAGCCTCTGGATCTCTAGGATGAGGGATCCATATATAGATGTATGCAAGGAGGATGAGTCAGCTTGTGATTTGATTAGTGTCTTCTCTCTATCAGTTCTTGCTTCCACTTGGAGACTGAAGGCCTATTACTCATCCTTGGTCGAATTCAGTGAGGCAAGTGTCATAGGAGAAGATTCTGGAAGCTTCCATTGTCTCTCCACCTGGCGGAATGACACTGCCATTTGTCATTTCTCACCCAACGCACCCTCATAGTGCATTTAGGTGCGTTGCAACGCACCTAGCTAGTGTGTTTAGGTGCTATGCAACGCACTTAGCCAGTGGAGCAGCTGAAATGATCCTGTTTTGACTTATTCTGAGCAGTTTCTGGTGGAGAACTTCTGGGAGAAGCTGTAATTTGTTGACCTTGTTCCTTTAGGGGTTAGAACAACACTTTTAGGGACTTAGGAGCCCTTGGTTTATGGACATTTCATGCTTGGAGTTGCTAGGCATAAAAATGTCTATAACATATAGGTTGAGCAGCAAAGAAAAGGAAAAAGTAAGGGCAAGAAAAAGGTGCAAAACAAGGATCTTAGTGATGAGCAAGAAAGAGATTTTAACCTTGTTGATCATGAGGAGCCTCAGCAGCATTTCACTCATCATGGAGTTGACATTATTGATTTGGAAGCTCAGGATCCAAAGACTATCAAAGATATGATCATAAAGGAACAAGAGGATGAAATACAATCCTTGTCAGATAACTTAGAGAGAGCTAAGTTCATCATCAGGTATTTAGAGAAAGAAAAAAAACAATTGAGTGACAAGCAAGTCCTCATGGAGTTGCAAATGATTAAGGAAAACAGGCAAAAGGCCAAGGAGGCAAATGTCAAGTTGACTTCGATTGAACAAGAGATTGAGAATGATAGGGAAACTTGGCTTGAGAGGGTTAATATACACCTCGAGGGGCTGACTGAGAAGGCCAATAGAGACAAGAAGATTCTTCGCCACATGGCCTACCACTACATGACTCGCAACAAAATCTTCAACATAAGGATGAGGAAGCTTAAGGCTAGGTTGAGGAAGGGGTTAAAGAGAAAAAAGGAGAAAGATAAGTTGAAAATCTTGGCTAAAGCCTCACTAGCCCATCAAAGCAGCTAATGGTGGTGTCCTATGCCAAATCTGGGCAAGTTTTGATGAAATTTTGTCTTTTTCAAATTTTGAAATTTTGAAAATAGAAAATTGCCCTAGATGCATAGTGCCATTGGCGCTGCACTTTTCCCTAGAGAATTTGTTAGAGGAAAGGCTTATATATTTGGATTCATCATGATGAGAGCATCAAACCCAGAAAATTTCAGCAATTTTGGAGCAAAACTAGGTCACCAAAAGGTCAAAAAACTACCAAAAAATAACCTCTCTGCCTCTTTTTGGACACACAGAAACATCCTTGGGATATTTCACTTTTGAGGGGCCAAATGACCTCCAAATGCAAAAATTCAAGATGTTCTAGAAACGAGATAAGAAGAAATTTCCAATGAACTATCTTGGGCTCAATTTGGATAAGATGAAGGCCTCCAAAAGTGTGTGGAAAGCATCAATACGTTTTTGGCTCATGGCGCTGTGCTTTTGACCAATTTGCTAGAAAATCAAATTTTCGCCTACTTTCACTGCAAGTTGACTTTCTCTCTCTTCATGGATGATTTCATGACTGTAATTAATGACTTGGAATGTAAATGTAATAGTGAAATGATCTTAGAGGGTAGATTCATCAGTTTGAGGTGGCTTTGGGGTCAATGAATTAGTTTCCATGCTTATAGAGGCAAGTTGTTCCACTGCCTATATTCATGTTCCCTGTTTGGAAATGGTTGTAATAGCTTATTTTCTCTTGGTTTCGACCCCTAATGGATAGCATAGGTGGTTTGATGTCTATATTATGTATTTTTCCTGTCATTAGCAAAGGTTGGATTCTCTTGGATGCTCTGAGCTACATTGTACACCTTTATCAACAGTTTGGAAAGGAAATAAACCAGGATTTGCAGCTATTTTTATGGGATAGTTGTGGTATGGTGTTTTTGCATAGTTTCTTCTTTTTTTATTAGTTTTTCTCATGATTTATGTGTGCCACAATCTAATTCATTTCTTCTAGCTGAATGATATCAAGATAGATAGGTAGAATTCATTGTTTATAGTGCTCTGCCTTGGGAAGCCATTTAGTTTTCTATGTTTTCTACTATTTGAGAAGGATACATGATATTTTCATGCCCTCCTTAGCTCCTCACCAGTCTTAGACCTATCATCTCACTCAATTTCAAGTTCCAAAGCACCTACCTACCTCGCCCCATAGAACACCCTACATCTTGACTTGATTTCCCAAACCCAAAACTGCGTGGCTCCATTTGATCCAGCAACCAAATCAACAAAATCAATCGAAAAACCCTAGAGCTACTATACCTATCCTAAAGTCCATATTTGATCCAGTCATCTTGACTAAAATTCACAAGGAGAGAACCCTCTCCTGACCTATTAGGGCTAGCTACCAGGTTAAGTGTGGTTTGTGGTTACCCTAGAATTGCCTCCTTTCAGCCTGAGGTCAATCTAGGCTCGAATAGAGTATTTCCATAGGAAGGATGTTGTTCCACGGTCAATTGATTTTAGAACTTAACAAAAAATAAATCTAAAAAAGGGTAACTAGGCATAAAGGTTTACCACACAATCGTGAACTGCAATTACAACTTTGCAAACCAAGGAATTATCATACGGTAGCCAATCTCCCTGAATGTTGTGTTTGGTGTATCACAACATACAAGGTGGAAGAATCAGTTACCTATGGATGGATGGAAACCTATAGGGGGCTCCCAAAATATATGAGATGGTACGTGGGAGTGTAATCCATATTAGTGTTGTCTAATGCATAACCGTTCGATGAGAGCGTTCCCATATACTTACAATGCGTGGAGCACTTCTGATATACCTGAAAGTACTTCCCCAATGCAATCACCATTTCTTTGTGTAGGCAATCCTTTCTATGGATAGCATCGATCCCTCTAGTCCTATTGGAGGATCTAGCAACAAACAAAGAAAAATATGTGAAAACTTTCCTAGTTTATGCCATAAAACACAAAGGAGGATAGATGACCTACCTCACTCTGATGCTAACGTTCGTTTGTGTCATCCATGATTCTTCTGCTTCCAAGCTCAATCTTTTCTTCATCATTATGGATGAATACTTGCAATTAAAATCACATGGATACAAAAAACACATACATAACAAAAACCATTCCGATATAAACCATATAACCAATCAAGGAGTATTATAATAATGAGCAATTATTGACACATTTATGGAAAGAAAACACATAATGTATTATTAATAAATGGTAAAAGGGGAATTACAACCACTTAATCCTTGATGTTGGAAGCCTCCTTTAGGTGGGTTTCCAAGTCCTAGCCTTAACCTTCACTCACTCCTTTCTCCTTAGAAAAATGGGTAGAATTTGGGCATAGTTTAGCACTAGGAAGCCAATCAAGCAATAGCCAACCGGTAGTGGATAGTAGGGATCTTATTTATAGGGAAGGAGAGGGAGTTGAGGATCCATAAAAGGAGGGAGAGGTTCCACATATCAAGGGAAAGATCCATGAAATTAGGATTAAGGACCAGGAATGGGAGGTCTCGTTCCAATCCTCATTCACCTGTAACCATCTTGTCATTATTGACACTTCTAGTAAGAGGAGCTTCTCCTCCACTTTAGGAAAAACTGCCTAAAGAGGTTTAGCACGATTTTTCCTTATACAATCCACACTAGCAGCACTAGGGAAATATAGTGTAACAAGGTACCAGCATGGGTCACTAGTGATGCAAAAAGCGTTGATCCTGAAAACAAGTTTTTTTAACAAGTTTCTTCATAATTCTTTCATGGCAAGTTTTATTTTTTCCTTCAAGGACGATCCTGAACATGTTTCATGGTGTATACACTAACATATTTCGTCATTTTGACACTCCAGGATACGAGATGGGGAGTGTGACAAAATATTGTATAACAGTGATTTTCAACATATGGTTTTCGCCTTAGTGGTTTTCTACTGCATGGTGGTTTTTCCAACAGTTTTGTAGTTATAGTTAAGGAACTACAATTGTATTCCAATCCATGGTAAATGGACTAGCGGTTTACAATTTATTCAAATCCATGTGTGTATGTGTAGATACACACACAGACACACATATATATATATATATATATATATATATATATAATACACAAAAGAATATATTGAAAACTCTTGTTCATTTTCCCGGTTTAGGTTTCCAGGATAAAATCTCTAAGTTAATGTGTTTGTTTTCCATCAATTTTTTTGTTTTAATAAGAATCTATGTGTAGTAATTAATTGTATAGGGTTAATACTTACATTTGGAATCAGAGCAATTTTGGCTTCTAGGGGATGCCTTTGTGGCTAAGGGGGTTTTTTTGCTCAAACCTATATGGTAGACATTGTTACAATAGGAAGTTTGCATAATCAATTCTTGTGGTAAAAGGAAATGGCGAGAAGTTCAAAGATAGAGATCAAGAAATTCAATGGGCATAGTTTTGAGTTGTGGAAGTTCAAAATGGAAGATTTATTTTTGGACAAATATTAGTGAATCATTATGGATCTGGGTACTCCATCGATGGGGATGTTGACAAAATATTGGACCAAGTTAGATTGAAAGGAAAAGAGAAAAATGTGGTTGTGTGTATCAAATTGAATATTGTTGAATGTTTCAGGAAGATTTATATTGAAGTAATTGTGGGACAAGTCAGGGACTTTGTGTGAATCTAAGTCCATGGGGAATAAATTTTTACTAATGACAAATTTGTATAACTTGAGGATGAAGGATGGAGACTCAATAATAGATAATTTGAATCCCTTCAATATTATGGTAAATTAGCTATTATATGTTGATATTAAGATTTCAGATGAGGATAAGTACATCAGTTTTGTATGTTATATACTAAAATCATGGGATATTTTGGTTGTTGTGATAGGTAGTAATGCAACTACTTTAATATTTGATCAAATAGTCTCATCTTGTTATTAGAGGAGATGCGATAGAACAACATGGAAAGATAGAATGGAGATGCCTTGTCTGTAAGAGGATGCTCCAAGAATAGGAATAAAAATAATTTCTCGACACAGAGATCTAAATGTACAAGAATATCTAAATCTCTAGAAAAGTTTGAAAAGGCATGCTAGATATTAGGACAATAAGGGAATTACAAGAAATATTGTAGATGCAATATTACTGGGAAAGGGAAGGGATCTAAATATGCTCCTTCTATTGAAGTAAAAACCTCATAAGATGAAGGATGGGATGTGTACTTGGCTTCTTCAAGTACACATATAGATCATGATGCATTGTTGGTCAACTCAAGAGCATCTATTCATATGACTCCTCACTAGGAGTGGTTTTGCGATTATGAAAGATATAATGGTCGTGATTTTTTGCTAGGAGATGACTTGAAAACTAGAATCATAAGCCAAGGGAAATTCAAGTTGAAGCTCATGGGCGGAAGGATTATAACACTCATGTTTTTCACATCCCACAATTGACCAGGAATTTTGTTTATGTAAGAAATATGAGGGATGCATGTGTAAAAAAAAATGTTTGAAAATGATACATGTAGGATGGTTTGAGGAGAAATAGTATTGTTGAAGGAAGTTTGGATTGGAACTCTATATAATTTGTTGGGGAGCATTGTTGGTGATGGATGAAATGGTTTCATTATTTCTAAGAGAATAGAAGAAGAAGGAAAAACCCCTACAGTCTTTGGAGAAAATATTATGTTGTGGCACCAAATACTGACATATATTGGAGAGAAGTGGATTCGAGAATTATACCATAATTCTATGGTAGAAGGTATGTCTATTTTATCTATAGATTTTGATTTTTGTGAAAATTGTTTATATAAAATGTAGAATTTGGTAAGATTCTCCTTTGGTGCTATGAGCTCAAAGGGAATATTACACTCGATGCACAATGATTTGTTTGGGTTTGTGTTTGTTCCATCACTAACTAAATATATGTACTATGTCTCATTTATAAATGGCTTTTCAAGGAATCCATTTCTTAGGAATAAATATAAAGTCTTTGACAAATTCAAAGAGTTTAAGGATCTTGTGGAAAATAAAACAAATAAGAAAATTAAGCTGTTGAGGACACATAATGGTGGAGAATTCTGAAGGAATGAATTTGAATAATTCTATAAGCAATGTGGTATAGCAAGGCATAAGATGAATCCATACACACCTTAGTATAATGGAGTTGTGGAAAAGATAATTATGAAATTGATGGAGAAATCAAGGAGCATGCTCAGTGGTGTCGAGTTATGACAATAATTACGGGTAGAGACAATGGACACTACATGTTGCTCGTTAAATAGATCACCTTCATCATCATTGAATTACAAGACTCCACATAAGGTATGGTCTGATAAGAAAACCTCTGTTAAACATATCAGGGTATTTGGTTGTGTCGCTTAGGAGTAAGTTGGATAAGAGTTTGATTCCTAGTATTCTATAGAGTTTGAATTGAAGGATGATGAATGAAACTCTATAGAATAATAGGAATCAAAAGAGAAATAACTACACACTCAAATATTGAGGATATGGGTTCATGAAAGAAGGCCTAGCCAAAAAGGTATATGCGACCAGATTTCCATTCCAATTTGTATATGTTTATTAATCTTGATGATCCCATAACTATTAGGGAGGCAGCACAATCAGAGGAGGGAAAACTCTGGGAAAAGGAAATGGTTGAAGAAACAACATCCCTGAAAAAGAATGAGACTTATATCTAGTGGAGATGTAGGATGAAATAAATCCCATTGGTAGCAAATGGATGTTTAAGGATAATTTAAACATAGAAGGTAGAGTAGATAAATACAAAGATCAATTAGTAGCAAATGGAGATTCCCAGGTAGAGGGAATTGACTTTGGTTATATTTTTTCACTTTTTGCCATGTTAACTTTTACTATATTTATTTTTTCTATTGTTGTTGCTTTTCATTTTGAATTATAATAGATGGATGTGAAGA
Organism: Pinus tabuliformis; assembly: GCA_031772625.1. Lineage (NCBI taxonomy): Eukaryota > Viridiplantae > Streptophyta > Pinopsida > Pinales > Pinaceae > Pinus > Pinus tabuliformis. The sequence goes on along the minus strand of CM062818.1, from coordinate 992,575,721 downwards.
AAGCACCCCCACATGGGGATATGGAAGAATAATTCTACATGAAGTAGCCAAAGGCTTTGTTGTGGAAGGAAATATATAGTTGGTATGGAAGCTCAAAATGTTCTGTTATAGATAAAAGAAATCGCCAAAGATGTGGTATCGAAAATTTGATACCTATATAGTGGGACTTGGAATCACAAGGAGAAAAGTGGACCACTATGTGTATTTCAAATTAGTTGGTGATAGTGTTATTTATTTTGCCTTGTATGTGGATGATATGTTGTTGATTCGAAATTATAGGGAAACCATCTAGGATTTGACAACTCAATTGTTCTCTAAATTTGACATTAAGGATCTTGGTGCTGCAAATTTTATTTTGGGCATGGAGATTAAAAGAGATCAAGAAAATAGGAAACTATAGTTAAATAAGAGGAAGTATAGTGTGTTGGCATGTTTGTGTTTCCATTGATGTCACCTATTTTAAGTCATGTACTCATGAGTCACTTTGTATAATCTTGAGTCTATTGTCAACTTGTTGAAGGTTGTCATGATGGTGTAAAATGTTTTCTTAGTCTTAGAAGGTCTGTAGAAGAGGTTTCATGATGTAACATGGCCTCATCTAAATTTGAGGTACAACTTTGAGAGAGATCAAGTTGACGTTGTGTGTAAAGTCGATGGTTTCATAATGTCAAGAAGTTCCTCAAAGGATTCTTTACAAGTTAGATCAACCCCCCGAAGCTTTGTTGCAAGTTCGAGGGTAAGATTTTTTGTTTTACACTTATGGCTTATGCATGTGGTTGAAAGGCTTTGATCGCTCTGTGACAATTTTTTGTGTGTGGTTGCAATCAGAATTTTACAGACATGTCTGTGCATTTGAAAGGAAACTAGAATTTTGCTCCGGATTCCCTGAGCAAAATTGAAATTATTTTGTATTTGGCAAAGCTCATGATTTAGTTTTTCCAAAAGAAGGTCGAGACAAGTTGTGGGGACTCTAGAAATTGATAAAATTTGAAAATATAAAATGGTTAGTGGAGTAAGTGGCTTTATTAGGTCAAGAATACAATATTACTTGTATTTTAAGCATGTGAAAAGGATTTTCGGTGAGCTCCAACATCTAAAGAATTTATTGACTTAACCATCTCTATAAATTACAAATATGAGAGGAAAGTTTCTCACTTGGTTGGTTCTCTTGTAGTGTGAGTGAGTGAGTGTGCATGGAGAGAAGGTGCACAAACCAGTGGTTATAGCAGAGAGTTTAGAGCTTCAGTATTGTAGTGAGCTTCAAAAATCATTCATCAGTAGTTTTTTAGAGTTGTCTATAGATATTGAAGATCATTTTGGAGGGAGTGTGTGTGGAGATTTGTTCTCTCATTTTGAGTGTGAAATTGTGGTTGCATGAGTGTTCTCATTTGATGTTATTTTTTTCTTATGAAAAAATGTTTTTAGTTTTGAATAATATTTTCTTGTTGTAGACTTGTTTGTACTTGGAGTAGGGGCTTCAAACTAAGTGCATGTCGATTGTCGATTGTAGGAGTTGGTGCTCCAAGTTGGTTGTGGCCAACATTTATCATTTCAATTAAGAAGTGGGTGCTCCATTGCTAGTGGTGGCTATTTGATGTATTTTAAATGAGAATATTTTGAAGCAATAGATAATAAGAAGAAGCAACAAATAGTTTGGTGGGTTTTTTCCCTCGAGGGGGATTTTTCCACCTAAAATCCAAGTTTCTACATATGATGATTTTTTGTGTTTTTCATTTGCATGTGAATAATCTTGTTGCATCTTTTTGAAGTGAATTTTTAAATAAGTTTTATTTGCATAAATTTTATAATATTTTTGTAATATGAGTTCATCTACCCCCTCCCCCTTGGTATTACTTATGGCTAGCATAGTGAGACAATATTGTAAAGATTTAATATGTAGGAATGTAAATCAGTGAAGGTGCTTATTCATATAGGTGTAAATTTATCTGCAAATTGTTGAATTTTGTGTAGCTTGGGAGGTACTCCAAGCCCTAGGGTTCGAGGATTGGAGGGAAAAGTGCCACAACTAAGCTTGTGGGCTTGGAACCCAAGCATGGTGTTTTTCACCCATCAGGATTTGGGAAAAAAACATGACGAATTTGAGCATGAGAAAATTTAAGGTGATAGGGCTTGGCGTGCTGATTCCAACACATCAAAAATCACCCAAATCGAAGCTCTAGAACTTGAGTTATGAATTTTTGAAGTTGTTATTTGTATTTGGATAGTCATGTCATGTAGGCTTGAAGAGATTCATCCAATAGAAATGACCCTTCATGAATTCGTTGGAGCCCTTGGATTTTGTATAAATACAAGGTGAGGGAGCATTCATTTAGACATCCAAGAGGACAACACATCTAAGAGAGGAGCTCTAAAATCGAACAAGGAGGAGGCAAATAGGATGCAAGGGATGAAGCACATTTTTATGGGAGGCCAAGTTTTCTTTTAGTGTGGATTTTGGTGTTAGGAAAAGCCACAGATCTAGGGCACATTGCATGGTCACAAGGAGGTGTCAAGGACCAGTCGACCCTCCCAAAGAAGGTGTATATTCATTGCAAGTCCTAGCCATAGGAGTAAAGGGATCCTTGAGTGTATTTTGGAGCATCTGTTGTGGGTGGAATCCTCTGAACTAGCCATACCAAAGAATTAAGGGACAACATGGGAGTTTTAGGGTCGTTGGAGCCTATTTGTAGTTGTTTGCAGGGTTTCTCTATGCTACATCTAGGATGAGTTTGGTGAAGGGTGTTGAAAATAGAAACAAGAAATGTTAAAAATAACATCCACAAATTCCAATTTAATTTGTCCTTGAATTAAATTGTGAATTAAAAGTATAATTCTTTTTTCAAAGCAACTTGTAATATTTAACTAAGTTGAGTTGACTTAGTTAACTTAGGAATTTCGAGTTGGAAGTATTTTGGAAGTCATGTAGTGTTCTCCCTAAATTTTAGGGGTCCAATGTGAGTTTAGATTGAGTTGTAATTAGATAACTTAGTTTGCTGAGTTATATTCAATTAAACTAGTTCTATTTGTTTGTTGAACTAGTAGAGCATTAACAATTAGTTGGTGCATTGGTGCATCCACAAGTGATACTCTAGATAACTGAAGATTCACTCATCAGAAACTCATGCATATCAATTATGAGAAATACCCAGTTGAGACTAGAGTGTAGGGACCATGTACTATCAGTTGTATGATTTACTGATTTGTAAATATCATGCATGAAATCATAGAAGGACCTAATTTTGGATTGCGTGGTTATGGATGAGGAATTTCCCTTTAAATACGGGCTAATTCTCTTGAGAATTGTGCAAAGAATTAGAAGCTTGGAGGCTTGTAAATTTGGTTAAGTAGTGGCCAAAGGAAGTCATCAGGCGAAGGATAGGAAATACTTGTGTAGGTTAAGCTGAAGGTTGAGTAGATCATATTGTATTCATCCAAATTCTTTGACCAAGGGCACAAGGAAATAAGGACTTGGAGAGCTACAGAATTGGCTAAGTGTTGGCCAAGAGCTTGCTTGTGAGCTGAGGGTTTATTATACTGAGTGCTGGGATTGTTCTTGTGAGAAGAAGCATTGTATTATCATCTTGGATTTCTGATTTATTGCAATAAAAATAGTGGGGTTTTGAGTTGTGGCCTTCCTTGGATACTTATTGTGTTATGTGCCATTGATTTGTCTTCCTCTTGCTATTATTGTTTTCATCGATTTATTAGCTTTCGCTGGTTTAAAGTAGAAGTAGATTCTTGTCCCATTCTTTAGTAAATTGCATGAGCTTGTGAATCTACATAAAATTTTCTGCATGGTATTGGAGTAGGATTTTATTTTTGGGCCACGAGTTTGAGTTGGGATGGGGTCCCCTGGGTCAATTTTGGGGTAAAGATAACCCAATTTTTGGTACAAATTTTGTAAAAAATGTAAAGTCTCCATGATTTGTGGATGTGGAGCGCGTAGATGAATAGGAGTCAAAGGGGCTTAGCCCCTTGTATTAGGTAAATTTTTGAGCTAGTTTTGAGATTCACCCATGATCCACGAAACATGGAATTGTATGAAAAAGGCTATAAATAGGTGTGTCTTAGAGAGTCTAAGGAATAATTGGAGGGATAGAGAGGAGAAGTGGTAAGAAAGAGGAAGAGAGGCTTTGCAATTGAGTGCACAGAGACATAGGTAGAGTCTGCAGCTGAGTGCACGGATCCCTGCAGCAGTGTGCGCAGGGTAGTCTTGAGTTTGTAACCTTGAATTGAAGATCAATAAAGACAGTTTTCCAAGAACCCTTGCGTATTTCTGTTTATCTATATTAATGTTATATGTTGTCTATGAATGATGTGTTTTATGTAATATTGATTAAACGTTACACGATTCTCTTGAATAAGTGTTTTTCACAAAGACTCTGATGAATTCTTTGATGTTTACTAATAACTTAAGTAAATCTATGTGAACCCTAACTTAGGACTGCTTCTTAATGTCATGCAACGTCCACTTGCTCCTTTAGCACTTTGGCCTGTTGCATTCACGCAAGCTTCTGAGTGAGGGCCATTGTTTGTGTGGTCCCTTTGACGTTGTCCTACCACTACTGGAGTTCACGTGCCTCTATCTCTAAGCATTGGATGTTAGGGTCCTCCTGCATATTCGTGAGGACCTCAAAGGACTCCTCCAACATTTTGTTGCACTGCCTTACTGCATTGTCGATCTCTTCTAACCCTAATGTAATAGTGCTGGCACATTGTTCTCTTACTTCCAGAGGGGTGGATAGTTGTTCCTTCTGTTAGCAACCTATACCAATAGGTTTCATATTTCATGATTAGCAAAGAAAGTTCCAAATATGCTCTGCTTTGGTGATACAAAGATCCCATATTTCCAAAAGGAGACAAGGTGTGTATATAGCTTCATGTTGATTAAGTTTTGATGGATGGTCCAAAAGCCTAATCTGGATCATGCCATGTTTCAATTTTTCTGTTGTAGAATAGAGAAAGAAGTCTGTCCAAACTGTTTAATCTTGGCAGACCAGTAGCTTAGGTAGAGAAGTAAGGTTCCCAACTGCTTAATCTGGGACCTTGGAAGCAATAAGGGTAGTTCTAGATAGAAAATCAAAAGAAAAGCCAAAGAAAAGAAAAGGTACATAAGGGTCTGCAAGTCTAAGTGCACCCTCCATGAAGAAACAAAAAATGTTAGGCAAGTAGATGGGTAGGCAGATGGGGTTGCAGAAATGTCATTCCTTACAATTCAATGTGTGCTAACCTATTCACAAAGGAATATCAATGGATTGAGAAGGTCTTCTTCTCCATCATGTTGCAGCAAAACAAAGAAGCATGACTAACTTCCTTTTCCCCCTTTTTCACCTTCATTACTAACATCCCTTCATCAGTGGTGTTCATGAAAGAACTTGAGGTTTTATGCTGGTTCTTATTTCTTTAAGAGCCACATTTCTTGTCTAAAAACCTTTTATTTTGATCTACTCTCTAAACTAAGTTGTTTTCATATAAACTTAGTGTTTCACCCTCTCATCCCTTCCCCCCCCCATACTGACCCCTAACTTCTTATTATCTAAATCCCTTATGTTTCCCTTTCCCCCTACTATTATAACACCATGGTGTATAAATCCCAAGCATTGTATAAATATCCTCCCTTTTTAGCACTATAGCTATATAGGTTTGTCTAAGGGAGACATTAGTCCACCAGGGACTATGGTCAACCCTGTCATGGGATTGCTCTAACCTCTGGTTGGAGTGATAACCTCCCCCTAAGCCCTTACCTTCCATCTGTTCAAAAAAATTCCATAAAAAACCCCCTTTTCCCTCTGCTAAAACCCACTTTTAACCTCTTTTTCCTAAAGATCAACCCAAAAAACCCGAAAAAATCCCAAAAACCCACAAAACCCCATAAACCTATAGTCTCGCGCCAAATTATTAGATTGATTATTTTAATGGCCGGGCGGGACCCAACCCAGAAGATGCGCGACCGACGGCAGTACTCGCCAGCCGTCCGATCTTTGCCGCCCTCCGATCCAACGGTGGGCGGTCAATCTTGCTCCCCGACCTGCCTCCCTTTAACGTTCGGGGAAGGGCGGTATTGGGCGTCGTACCCTGGACGCGTGGCAGGTGCTGGGGTTGTTCGGAGCCCCCCTCCCCGATACTGCCTATCACCAAAAGCGGTGCGGGGAGATCGCTTACCGCCTTGCCAAAACCGCGCCTCCCACACGTCATCGCTCACGTCACTGTGACGTCATGCCACTCCACCCGCCCGCGCCCCGTGGCCCTCCACGTAGGCCCGCCACCGCATATGTCTGCCACCGCATCCAGCCATGATGGCCCCCACGTTAGCGTCCACGTCACCCTCCGTACCAGGCCCGTCGTGACGTCATGCTGACGTCATTGGCGGAAAAAGCGCCAATGACCCTTTTTGCCAAAATTTGCCGTTATTAACGCCCAAACTAGCCGTTTGCGGTCATTTTCATGTGAAAAAGATGCTGCTACTGTCGACCTGTTGCCGCGAAATTACCTCCAGCCATCCAATTTGAAGATTGCGGCCGCTATAAGTGGGAAATTCAGCCGCAGTGAGCTCCCCCGTTCGGCCCGAAGGCGTTCCGTGCATGTTCTCCAGGTATTCACCGCAAATTCCCTGTTTCGCCCCTGTGCATACCATTTCTATGTGAATTCCCCATAAGAATCATTTAAATCCTAAACTGCACACTGTTTGTCACTGAATTTGCCATCAAATCTACCTGCATTACCCTTCGCCCCGACAATTCTGTATTAAAACAATAATTCACGGTCGAAGGTTATAATTTCGGCCCCGAACTTGCCCGGCATTGTTCCCTTTTGCCGGGTGGAGGCCCAAGTCTGTATCTCACCAAATTGAAGCCCGCTCACCCTCTGCAATCATCCTCATAAATTCAAAATCCCTGTGAATTTACTAGCAAACAGAAAAAACAAGTCTGCCAAGCCTGCCTTTTCAACTTTGAGGAGAATTTCAAGTATTGTCTGTTAAGCCTGTCACTCAAATCTTTGAGGAACCTTGCAAACCATTGTAATAACCTCAGTTAAATTCAAACTGCATAATGGCTGCTCCTGCACCCTTAGCCCTCAGTGTTGCTCCATTAAATCCACCAAATAAAGCCCTGGAGTCCTTGCCTCTTGCTGACAAGGACTACCTCATTGAAGACTTTGTGGGTAACAGGGACTTTCTGCAGACCTTCAGGAAACTGAGAGAGGATTACCTAAATGGTCATGATACATATGGGATATGGGAGTCAAACCTGCCATACTACTGTCTCCCCTCTGTAAATGTTTTTCCTGAGATCATTCGCCTATGTGCTGAAAACTATGATGTGCAGCAAAGAGCCATTAAGTCTCCATCTGGGAGCATCCCCTTTCACATCAATCCTGAAACTATCAATAAGATGCTCCACTTTGATCAAACTGAGTTGTTGTTCCCCTTTTCCATGAATTATCTGCTGGACACTGGTGCCAAGATGACCAGTGAGGATATTCAGAAGGTCACCAGGACATTTGTGAAACCTGAATGTCAGCCTGCAGGGCCTCCTCCCTACTTGGATGTCTATTTTACTGAGGTAGGCAGAATGTTGCTAGACATGATTGCTTATGTGTTGGGATACAAAACCAGTGAGCATGTGGATGAAGCAATGCTGGTATTGCTAGTTGCTTACAGCCCAGGCCAACCCCCTGCCCGCAAATATAACTTTGCCAAGTTCATAGCTAACAAGATTCATGATCAGCTGTGCAAAGTAGACAGACAGGGTGTATTCAAGTACTCATCCTATATCTACCACCTTTTTATGTACTATCAGTCTGAGGCTTTTCCATGCTACATCAAAAAGCTGGACTATAAAGGGGAAAGAAGATCTGTTATCTTCTGGACATCTGTCTATCACCAAGTCCAAACTTCACCCTATTCCTATTGTGAGTTTGTTGACCAATTTGTATACCCTGTCTCTTGCCTATTGATGAGGTCCCCTCCTCCCAGAATATCAACTGAGATACAGAAAGCTCTGTAGCTTTCCAAAAAGTACAAAACAGGTGATTGGTACCTGTATGAGAATCATACAGTCATCAGAGTCTATGGCTGTGAGATCTGTCCATACAGGCTCCCAAAATATGTGCCTATGAGGATATTTGCCTTGGAGTATTGCAGGCATTGATTCAGTCTGACCTCACTCACTTCCACAGCTCCAAAAAGAAAGCACACCTCAAGTTCAAACACCAGGTGGGCCCCTTCATCATGAATAAGAAAGAAGGATGGGAAGATGCCGACCTAATCCTCAAAGACAAATACAAGCTGTCATATAGTTTTCGGTGGGTCCCTTATGACCCTGAAGGCTTCATCACTGCTAGAAGAATCAAGTACAGGCTTCTAGGTTATAGGCATTGTAAATACCCACATATTGAAAGATATGCCAACCACCAAGAATGGCAGCAGGATACTCTAATTGAAAAACTAACTGAAGAAGAGAAAATGTTAAAGAATGTCAAGGAACTAGAAAAAACTCTTGACCTAGACTCTGTGCAGCAGGTACCCTTCAAACGGCCTTATTCAGAAGGAGAAGGGACCTCGGCCTCAAGGACTGCACCAGCCACACAGGCACCTTCCACAGCAGCACCAGCTACAGACAAAGGGAAAGGCATAATGGGTGCTGAAGAAGAAACCGTGAAAGAAAAGTCTGCCCCTTCAAGTGAACAGCAACAAGGGCAGCAACAGGAATAGCAACAAGGGCAACAACCGGAGTAGCAGCAAGAGCAGACTCCCCCTCCACAAACTGAGCCACCAACAGCTCCAATTCTGCAGACCCCAGCACAAGAGGACAGGGGTACGAAAAGAGTCAGGGAAGAGTCCACTCCTGCTAGTGGATCCTCCCAGCAACCCCAGACCAAGAGGCCAAGAGCTGATTCCCCGGAGGTAGAAGACATCACTGAAGAATTCCTTGACAGTACAAGGAAAAACAGGGAGGGCAGCCAGCACACAGGGACAAGCTCCTTTCAGCAGGAGCAAGGATTACAACTTAGTTTGGAGGTGTCCTCCCCCTCCCAGCAGAGCAAGAAGCCCAAAGACACTAAGGACTTCTTCAAGCAAATAAAGGCACAGAATGACCTGCTGAGGGTGGAGGTTTATAAACAATTTCTCAATGCCACACCAGCCCAAAAGGAAAGGCTAATGTCAGTATATGACATTCAAGAGGAGAAAATGATCCTCAGCCATTTCAAGCCTACAGTGCCCCATCCAAAATCAGCAGCAGATTATGTGAAGACAAGGGTGGAGGTCCTAGCCAAAGACATCCATCCCATGGACCAGATTGAACTCCACAAACAGAATGGAGAAATGGTCTATGCAACCTTGGTGGAGAGGGCAACCTTGGCCCATGAACTGAAGGAATCACTAAAAAATACCAACACTCAGTTGGATTTTGAGAGAATGTCCTCCCTAGCCAAAGATAACAGAATAAAATCACTTGAGGACATTATTATCGACCTGGGACATGATCCTAAGGATCCAAAGGGTGTAAAGGCCCTTATGAAGAAAAACGAAGACGACCTCAATGCATTGAAGAAGAGGTTAAAGCTGCAGCCCACAGAGCACCCTCAAACAGCAGAGCTACAAAAGGTAAAACAGGCTGATGAGCAACTGGACCTCATAATGCAGCTAAATCAAAAGGTCCTCGATTTGGAGAAGGAGCTTGAAGGAACATTGCAAGATAAACAGGGAGAATCTACATCCCAAGCTCCTCCAACTACTTCAACCACTGCAACAACTACAGAGTTGGCAGTGGCTCCCACAACAGAAGCATCAGCAACAACAACAACTCCAAGTTCCAGCGCAACTGTGGAAGAATTAACCAAGGCCATTAAGGAAATGGAGCTCCAGGCAATTGAAATAAAGAAGGCCAAGGATAAATTGGCAGAATTAGATGCCAAGTATGACAAATCAAAAGTGACCGTGGTAGAACAAGGCAGAGAAATAAAGGCCCTAAAAGAAAAGATAAAGGCCTTGGAAAAAGAGCTGAATCTGGAAAGTGCCATGGCTGAAATAAGGAGAATTCTATGGGCCAAAATTGGCCAATCCATCGATAAACAATGGAGGTCAATTAAAACTATACATGAGCAGATGGATTTAATTGGCCAAGCACAAACAGAAATTCAGAGGGCCAAAGCAACACTGGGAGACAAGCCTGAACAGACAAACAGAATGATAGATTTCCTGAACAGGAAAGAAAAGGAGGAGCTGGCAGCCATTGGCATTGTCAACAGGACAGAGGCTGTCCTCACAGCCAAGAAAGTACTCACTCTCAGGAATTATGTACAGACTATGGAGAGAAAGTGCTTTGAAATACAGGCTGAGGTGCATAAGTACCAACACAAGATGGAAGCACTGCAAGCAAAAGGACTGCCCAGCCTACTAAGTGGTACAGGAAAGCTGATCTCCTGAGATCAATTTGCTAACAGGATGGCTGCTTATATTGAAAACCAAATCACTGCATCTGGCAGTACCTCTCAGGAAACAGGGCCTCCAACAGGACAAAGCTTATATAATAAACTTGAAGGCCTGTTTTTTATTGAGAGTGATGTGAAGCACCTTTTTGAAATTCCTCCTAATTTTTACAGGTATACAAAGGCCGATGTAACTTTAATTAAGATTCGAAGACATCAAATGCCTAAGGAATATTGGTGGCAGGCAATGCTTCAAATTTTTCCATGGTAGACTCAGTTGCTCGGTCATTGCCATCTCCAGCTCACTAGAAGACAAACAACAGGAAAAGGTTAGCATTTAAGGCAGCTGAAAAGTGACTCAGCACATGTACAACGACAGCTAGCCCAAAGGATAAGAAAAAACGCATATCTTTGACAGCTTATCCTCAGCCGACTCCAACAGCCACCAAGTCAACAGTCTCTGACCATTTTGACAGCTAAAGCATTGAAGAGTTATTACAGCATTAACTTTCTCAGCTACAATGCTCCAGGAGTTGCCATAACATCAATGAGCCATTAACTCATTTCCTTGATATTTTTCATGTAAATTTTGTATATATACCCCCCTTAGTAATGTATAAGGGGTTGGTGATTTTCACTTTGAGGCAAATCTATTGTACACTTTCAGATTGTCTAATACAAAGGGCTGGACCAGCTCAGTGATTTCCTGGAAATTTGATGTCTTGCTGATGCTTTAAGTGCTGTTGTAGAATTCTTGTGTTGTCTGATGAAATAATAAGTTTTCCTTAATCTCTGTTTGTTTTCCTATGTTTATTAAATCATACTTATGTTTCATTGACTAGCAGTAAGGAAAAAGAATAGTGCATGAATTGTCTGGTTACACCTTGTGCTCAATTTTTACTGCTGTAAATGTTTTTCTTCAGAATTAACTATGGACATGAATTCTTAAATGCTCATGTTTTTATTAATTCTATAATGTGAATGTTGTCTAGAAATTCTTCACTGCTTCTAAATAACACTCTCACTTCTTTAGCATACCAGTTTATTGGAAGATCCTTAACTGCCTTTCATGAACTAGACACATCACACTTAATCACAATTTCAAAGCATTGTTTCTCAGACAGTTATCCAGCTCTGCAGCATCACTACTGTATTAACACAGCACACCAAACTACCGAAGGACCACTGACTCCATGCCCGATGGCCTAGAACATATTAGTGAACACATATATATCTTGTTTGAAACCATCACCCAACCAAGTCCAAAAACAAACCTCGAGCATCATAGCTAGCGTAAAATTCTTCTCAAAACAGAGACAAACCATAAAGAGAGAGCCCTCTCTGATTACAATTGGGCTAGAAACTGTAATCCAAAGATTGGTTAGTGGTTACCCCGACCGTATTCCCTTGGGAGTCAAAGGGAACAACCTGGGTGTTAACATAATTGGCGACTCCACTAGGGACAAAGCATATTATTTTTCAACTGTGGTCTGTCCATAGACTGTGGTTCTAAAAAGCTTGAGCAGTCCCTTAAAACAGTTCTAAAAATATCCTAAAATATCAAAAACAAGCTCAGAAGCTGGCTCCTAAAAGGGAAACTAGACACACTAGGTCAAACCTTGACCCCAATCCACCAGCTATTTTTGAAAATCCTAATACAATCCCCAAGATCATTAGGAAGCAGCAGGAACAGGAGACCCTTGCTGACTCAAGTCCTGAGACAGCTCATCCAAACCCTGTTCCAACTCCAATCAAGGTTCTATTTCGGTCTAGCCTTGATTCCCCCAGTTCACCGTCCACATCTCATAGTCCTCCTTTTACACCTTCATCCACTGCACATATTCCCTTGACCAACACTCTAGTTTCCACCTTTCCCACCACCCCTGTTGTACCAGTCATTCATGCTATCCCAGTTATCCCTATCAACCCTATAAATCCTGCAAATATGGCTAATAGATATGCACCCCTGCAATTACCTGCCAATGCTCCAGCTCTACCTCAGGACTATCAATCCAAGATCTCATATTTTGACTCCACTGGCCCTTTCACAACAATTCAGCATGCCAGAAGGATGCAAGACCACTTTGAGAACTATGAAATAGATGATGACAGTGTGAGAATGAGAGTCTTTGTTCAGAGCCTCACAGGGGATGTAAGAACTTGGTTTAGATCACTGGCTGCAAATACCATCACAACTCCTGATGACCTTTATCAAGCCTTTACTAAGATATGGGAGAAAAAGAAATATCCCTTGCACATACTTGGTGAATATGACACAATCAAACGAGGTCCTCAAGAGAATGTGTTGGAGTATTGTGCAAGATTTAATAATGTATATAATGCAATACCACAGAATTTAAGACCTCCCCCTGATTTGGCCTTGTACAAATTTCCTGATGGTTTTGACCCTGATATGGCATATCAATTAAAAGAAAGGGCACCTGAAACCCTTGAAGAAGCCCAAAAGGTTGCTGTCACAGTAGAAGCTAACCTGATTTCCAAAAGAAACAGGGCAAGATTGGAAAAGAGAACCACCTTCAAAGAAGAACCCTCAGCCTTTGATAAAAAACTGGATGCAATACTCACTTGTATGAAGAGATTGGGTGATAGAGTAGAATCAGTTGAGAGAAAGTCATCATGGGAAGCACCATAAAATAACCCTATCAGAAATCTAAATTTTAGGAGAAATCAAAACCCAAACACTGGCAAAACCGGTTCTGATCCAGACATAAGGCCTCCTTTCCAGGAAACTATACTGAGGCATCTACTTCAAATGAGCAAACAGATGACACCCACATTAACCTAATGGGCCTGAATGATGAGCAGTAAGTTTTCTTGAGTCAAGAGGATCATAAAGATGATGACATTCAGCAATTCCAAACCAGGTCAGGTGAGTCATTTGACTTTAAACAAGGATATGACACAGCTGTTTACGAAGTTCATAAACAATATAAGCTAAGAAGCATAACCATAAATGTGACACACCCTGACAAGACAAAGGACACTCCGTAGCCTAAGAAAACCACTGTCACACAACCAAGTGACAAAACTGGCCCAATCACAGATGAGGTAATAGTTGAGGAAGTAACTGAACAACAGCCTATGGCTACATCACCCTTGCAGCCCAATCCAAGTAACACTTCTCAAGAGGTCAGTAACAAGGACAAGCTTAAAGATCAAGATAAGAATCAAGAAGAAAACCTAGTGAACAAGGAAAAGGCTGCCACCCACAACACCAAGATCCAATCTGAAAGACCCTTTGACTTAGAAGCTGAAATTGGCAAATTGAAGGTAGTTGTCCCTCTTTCAGAACTAGCCAATCATGACATTTATAGACAAAAAATCAAGAAGTCCCTTCAGCTAACTCGTAATAAAGATAATGTAAATGTGTTAGATGACACCCCATAATTTCTTTTCGGTCCAGAAGTTGATGGAAAAACAGCCGTTGCAGGTATCTTACCTTTTTATGTTAGTTTACATGTTCATGATAAGATACTACACAATGCAATGTTTGATTCAGGTGCCTCTCACAACTTGATGCCCAAATCAGTCATGGAAAGATTGAATCTAGATATTACAAGACCATATAAGGACCTATTCTCATTTGACTCCAGCCAAGTCAAGTGTCTAGGCTTGATAAAAGACTTATGTGTGTCCTGTTATCACTTGGAACTATAGTTCATGTATATAAGGTTGTCCATAAGTTTTATATAAAGCTTTGAAGTCTTGTGAATAGGTTTATTAGTATATGTCAATTTGAAATTTGAAATTCAAGAGGTATTGATGTGAATTCGTGTAAAGGAAAAATCATTAGACACCCTCCATCATTGTTAGTTAAAGCATGTCATGTCATTGGTACTTTGCGCAGTTTCGCAGCGCGGGTTTGATGTCATTGGTACTTGCGCAGTTTCGTAGCGCAGGTTTGATTGGTCAGTTTAGCTGTGAAATGATGTTTTCGTGTTTTCGCAGCGTTCTGTTTGTCAGCGATTTCGTAGCGCATCTTGTTAAATTTGAACTGCCCGCGCTACGAAATCGGGGTTTCAGGGTTTTTTGTAGCGCTTTTCCTTTGAATGTCAAATCCGAGAGTAGTGAGTCATAGGTCCGTTCATGATTGTCAGTTCACATCCTCTCCATGTCATGACAAACCATTATTCCGCCATAAGGTCCGAAGTCATGTATTTGAGTGTTAGTTTAAGGGATGTTACAAGAGATGGTTATATCATAATGGGTTCTTCATATTATGTAAACATGTTTGCTGTATGAGAAGCCCAAGTTCTTATTTAAACGGACTACTGCAAGCGAGCCTGCACTCCAAAGTCGAAGTTTGTTTTCATGCTACAAGCTACCATTAGTTTCCTGTGTAAAAATATTCAAAGTAGCATGGAAAGGAAGGAACACCGATCTAGTAAGTGTGTGAGGACAGAGCCGGAGGGGTTAGATGTTACTCTCAGGAATGAAGGTGTAGCAAGAGCATTTCAAAACGCTGGCTGCTGGCGGTTTTGCGAAAAATTGAAGGGAGGACATGCAGAAGTGACAAAGGCTTTCGCATTAAATTTCACTGGACTGAATTCGAAAGTGGCAATGTTAGAGTTTCCGGTGTCTCCTGAAGTTATTTCCACTGTCACTGAAATTCCGAGGGGTGGCCAAGAATGGTTCAAAAACTTCAAGTTCGACATGAGTCCCTGCAAAGAGTTTTTGAAGGAACCTTATGTAGATGAAGACCTCACCAAAGCAGTGCCAAGGAGTTATATAAAAGAGAATTATGCTATGCTCTTGACATGTATCCAGAAGTACCTGACATGTGAGGGTAGGTACAATAAAGTTTACTCCTACCACTTCAAACTTCTGTTACATTTCACAGGTAAGGTTTCTATAGACATACCTTTCTATTTGTTCAGGAGCATTAGCAAAATGTGTGATAAGATTCAGTTAAAGAAAGATGGTTGTGAAACATCCCTTTTTCATCATGGTCTAGTAAAGTTGCTGGTGTTGGATAGTTTACAAAAAATTGGCAAAGATTGGGATTCATTTGTGTTTATGGCCGGTTTCCCAAGAAAAACAGGCCTCACTCCATTACCTGTGAGAGAAAGAGAAGAAAGGAGTGAAGAACCCACTTTGGCTGAACTTAGAAGAGAAGTGACAGACCATAAGAAGCCTAAAACTAAATCAAGGAAATCAGAAAAGTCTGTGGCAGCTAAAGAGACACCAGAAGCATCAGTGAAGAAAACTCCTAAGCCATTAGTTAAAGAGACACCTGAAGCATCAGTGGAGAAAACCCCTAAGTCATCATCAAAGGAAACACCTCAGTCATCAAAGCAGAAGACTCAGAAAAGGAAGGATGAAGCTAAATCCAGTGAAGTTGAAAAGATTTCAAGGGTGAGAACTAGAGGTCAACTAAACAAGGAGAAAGGAAAGTCAGTCCCTGTGGAAGAAAGTCCTATTTCAAAAGGTAGTTTAAATGACTTACTTGAAGCCATTGAACTAGAGCAAGATCATCCAATACAAATTGAACCACTAGAATTTGAGCAAGATCACTCGGTGCAGCCAATGCATATTGATCTAACTCAGTCCTCACCTGAAAGTTCTAAAAAATCAAAGGCTTCTAAAAGGTTGAAATTTGAAGAGCCAAGTAAAGAATATGCCTTCAAGCCACGCAGACCAGTTACAAGAAGGCAAATCAAAGAAGTGGAGAAAGCTCAGAAAGAGAAGGCACCTTTAAAAATGCCTAGGGCAGAGGTACTTGAAGTTTTCACTGGAATAGTTCAAGCAACCAAAAGCAAGAACAAGGATAATAAGGTTATCATCAGTCAAAGTGGAAATGTTATTGCTATTAAGAAACAAGCTGGAGCAACAAAGGAAGAAATACCTCAGATTAAAAATGTTTCTAAGGAAAGAGCAGTAAGGTATACAAATTATAAAAAGGCTGTAATGAAAGGCAGAACAAGTTTGATTAGTCAAGCTGACTCAGTATCTGATGCATATGTGTGGACAATGCCAGCTCTGAAGCAGGAAAAAATCATGAAACAAATGAATACAAGCTTAAGAGCAGAAAACAAGGTGTTAAAGGAAGAAGTTAGCAGCTTGAAAAGGAAGCTAGGCAAACTAGCTAATTGATTCAAGGGGAAATTTGCCTTTCAAATTTTGGTTACCATCATTTTGAAACTTTTTGAAACTTTTTGAAGTCCTGACACCTGTGTAAAATGGCTGAAGAAATCACAGAGTTAAGTCATTGTTGCTTTAAGGTTCATATGCTTAGTTTTGATTACCTACAGCAGTTTCGTAGCGCGCTACGAAACTGCTGTAGATGACTGTTTATGTGAAAAATTTGAAGATTGAATGCTGAGGTCAGCAAATCTTAAAGGGATGACTCGAGGCTAGCATGGGGATTATAGAAAGTCATTCAGATGTTTAAAAAGGTGCCAGGTGTAAGTATTCAAGGAAAAGGCGAAATTTTGTCTTTTGTTAAAGTTTTCACTTTATCTCCGAAATTTTAGGGTTCTGGTAGGGTTGCCGAGGTGTGGAGTGGTACACCTGTTCAGTTATGGGATGGCCAGATCATAAGTTTTCTTCCATCATACGGGACTATTAGAGGATTAAATGGCTTGAAACATGATCTTAAATGCATGAACACTAATGGGAGACAGAGACCGTGAACATAGAGCACAGATTCTTATTTGTTGATGAATCATCCACATATCAGGCATCCGAAGCTGCTCATCCAGTGAATGTGCTTCCAGTTTGGTTTGGCTATTATTGAAGTGCTACAGGTGTCAAGTTTCAAGAACGCATCAATGTACACGAGGAGATAGACTTGAAGTTTCAATGGAATGGAATCCTCTGTTTTCGTAGCACAATACCTTTTGTAATTAATTAGTTTGTTTAAGATATAGATAAGGTAATTAATGATAGAATTCCGAGCTCCCTTCATGCTTGTTGAGGAGTCTCAGGTAGTAGTATTTTGGTTTGCTATATATAGAAATGACTCTGATGTAAAAAAGGTTGGACATTTTATACAAAAACAGAGTTATTTGGGCCATTGTAAGACTTGTGACAGTAATAGTAAAACAGTGTTGATTTCTTCTCAAGATTCTCGATGGATTATTGTGTTCAAATATAATGATGGTGTTTTATATTTTATGTTCTTTTACAGCCTTGTTGTAACACAATCACTCAGAATTCATAATCTTATGCTCTGACTTCCTGTGTGTTTGGCAAGCTGTGGTTTTGATGGAGTATGTTTGACATTTAATGCAAAGAGCCTTGACTTCCATGAAATGACTATGTTTTTCTTGTTTACTTAGTGTATGAGACTCCATAGCCCAATGAGAACCAGTTTGACATATATCCAACCAGCTTTTGCTTTCATGAATGAGTAAAGAGTTAGCCATCTGTTGTAGTGAAGGATTTTTATCAAGAGTTTGTGAGAGAGCCCTCTCTGATCAAAGAGGCTAATCTTTGATCTAAAGTTAGGTTGAAAGAGTTACATGAAATCTTGCTTGGTTGCAGCCCTCAGTAGTGATTTTGTGATAACATGTCCCTTGTTCAGTACCCAAATAAAACAATCCTCATGGATGTTGTGGTTGCTGATATCCCACCCAAATATGGGATGCTGTTATCAAGATCATGGGGGGCTAAACTCCAAGGTTCCCTACAACTAGACATGTCATATGCAACCATCTCTGTCTTTGGGCAACCAAAAAGACTATACAGAGAAACACTTATGAAATACATGGTCAGCAGTGAAGAAAAACCTCAAAATTTTCCCATATATGCTGTTCATTCTGATATAGACTCATATATTCTTTTCAATGACAATACAGGTCTTACAAATAATGATGTTGAAACCAAAACATTTGAACAAGATCAGGGCATTAATGAACAAGTTGCTGCTCTAGAAATCAAGCTAATTCAATCAAGTGATCAGACTGTCCTAGAAGACAAACCAGGTGAAAGACCAGAGCTTCAACTCACTATCCCAGATCACAGAGAAGTCATTAAATCTCCCCTAGAAAAAGAGAACCTATGGTTTCTAGAATTTGATGGGTCAGTTAACAAATTAGGGGCAGGAGCTGGGGTTTGGATACATAACAAGAAGAACAATCATGCAGAAGGTCGAGCCTATAGACTAAATTTCAGATGCACTAATAACATGGCAGAATATGAAGCTCTCTTGCTAGGCCTTAAGCTAGTAAAATCATTACAAGCCATAAAAGTTTCAATTATGGGAGATTCAGACTTGATTATCCAACAGGTAAAGGGAAATTTTGTTACTAATGATAAAAGACTGAGATCTTATAGATATGTTGCTGCTGAACTACTACAGTCCTTCACTGAATTTCAAATTACCAAGATTCCCAGGACCCATAACCTGCATGCTCATAGCTTGGCCACATTTGCAAGCACCTGCAAGTTACCTTTTGAGCCCCATCATTGCTTTACAGCTGAGGTAAAACACAAACCTTCTGTCCCAAACAATGTCAAAGACTGGTAAGTATTTGAAGATGATGCACAGATAAATAATTTCCTGACCCTGCAACAAGAGTTTGCAGGACTAAATATTGACATTGAGGGAGCAAGTCAATCACAAATACCTGAGGGAGCAAGTCAATCACAAATACAGAGTAAACAGAATAAAAAGCCAATATCACCTAAGACAGCTCACAAAATCCTACATCCAACAATTTTCAACAAAAACAACATACAAGAAATTCAACAAATCAGTTGTGAAGAAGTGGCTGATGCTGAGGCTGAAGTGATACAATTGAAAGACAATTTTCTTCCAACAGGCCTAACTCCACTAGAGGACATCTTTGATTCAAATGATGTCCCAAGAAAACCAAAAATGCAGCCCCTTAACTCTGCCATTGAAGAATGCAACATTGGAACCATTGAAAAGCCCAAGATAATAAAATTATCTGCTTCCCTACCCCCTAATCAAAAGCCCAAATACATTGACCCTTTCAAAGAGTTTCAAGATGTCTTTACATGGAGTTATGAGGACTTAAAATCATATGACACCTCTGTTATCCAACACACAATCCCTCTCAAGCCAAATCAAAAGCCATTCAAGCAAAAATTGAGAAGAATAAACCCCATGCTTCTCCCTGCAATTGAGAAAGAGGTACAAAAAATGTTCAAGGCTGGTATCATAGCACCAATCAGGTTTTCTGATTGGATCTCAAATTTGGTACCTACAAGAAAGAAAACTAGTGAAATAAGACTCTGTGTTGATCTTAGAAACCTAAACCAAGTATCCCTCAAAGACAACTATCCCCTACCTAAGATGGATCACATTCTCCAAAGAGTGGTAGGAGCATCAAGGATCTCATTACTGGATGGATTCTCAGGTTTTAATTAAATCCTAGTGCACCCTGATGATCAAGACAAAACTGCATTCACAACCCCATGGGGAACTTTCAAATATGTAAAAATGCCTTTTGGATTGAAAAATGCAGGGCAACATTTCAAATAGCAATGGATATTGCTTTTGCCAAGGAGATTCATGACTTTCTTGTCATTTACTTAGATGACCTTACACCTTTCTCAAAATCAGACCAAGAACACTTGAAGCACTTAAGGCAGATTTTCTTAACATGTAGGAAATATGGAATTTCCTTGAATCCCAAGAAATCTCTATTTGGTTTGGAAGAAGGTAAGCTGTTAGGGAATATTATTTCAAAGGATGGCATAAGAATTGACCCGGACAGGATACAAGCTATCTTACAAATTCCCCACCCAAGAAACATCAAAGAATTGCAAGCCTTCTTGGGTAAGATCAACTTCTTGAGAAGGTTTATCCCTAACTTAGCAGAATTGATCAGATTACTGAATAACATGCTAAAGAAGGACTCAAAAGTGAAATGGACAGTTGAAGCAAATCAAGCCTTTGAAAGTATAAAATTGGCCCTTACCCAAACTCCAGTTTTAACAAATCCTCAATTTGACAGGGAATTTATCATTTTCTCTTTTGCCTCCCAGCATACTATTGCTACTGTTTTATTACAAAAATATGACCAAGGGAATGAGAAACCCATTGCTTTCTTTAGTAGAGCCCTTAGAGATGCACCTCTGAAATATCAGATCATGGAGAAACAAGCTTATGCTTTGGTCAAGGCCATTAAAGACTTTAGGATTTATATCCTTTATTCCCATGTTATAGCTTATGTGCCAAGTCCCATTGTAAAAGACATACTCACTCAAGAAAATTTAGAGGGCAGAAGAGGAAAGTGGATTGCCAACATTTTGGAATTTGATATTGAGATAAAGCCTACAAAACTAATAAAAGGGCAAGGTTTGGCCAAACTAATGACAGAAGCAAACTTCCAAGCCCTAGACATAAACCAGCTGGACAATGAACCAGAGCTGGCGACTCCAAAGATCAATGTAGCCTTTGAACAATCCCCTTGGTACTCTGATATATGTTATGTGTTACAAAACCTGTGTGCTCCACCAGGATTGTCCAGAACTAAGTGTAGGTTCCTAAAAATGAAAGCTTCAAGATTTTGTGTCATGGAAGGCAATTTGCTTTGGAAAAACCATGAAGGTATACTGCTAAACTGCCTGATTGAAAATGAAGCTAATAATATCACCAAAGAATTTCATGCAGGTGACTGTGGTGGACACTTGTATTGGAAGTCCACCGTGGATAAAATACTGAGGGCTGGTTATTATTGGCCCACTGTTTTCTCTGATGTCAAGAAATTTACCACCTCTTGTCATAAATGTCAAGTGTTTGAGGGAAAGAGAAAGTTACTGCCACTTCCTTTGAGGCCTATTGCAACAGAGAGACATTTTCAACAATGGGGCTTGGATTTCATTGGGGTAATTCACCCTTCATCTTCAGGCCAACATAGATGGATTCTAACAGCTACAGACTACTTTACTAAATGGATTGAAGCTGTTCCATGCAGACAAGCAAATGATTCCACTATCATTCAGTTCCTTGAGACTAATATTCTTTCTAGATTTGGTTGTCCTGATAAAATAATAACAGACAATGCTGCTGCCTTCAGATCTAAGAAGATGGTGAATTTCTGCCACAAATTTCACATTACCTTGGGCCATTCTACTGCATATTATCCCCAAGGAAATGGCCTTGCTGAGTCATCAAACAAAAGCCTTGTGAACATCATAAAGAAGGTATTGGAGGAAAATAAGAAGAATTGGCATAAGAAGCTTGTGAATGCCTTATGGGCAGATAGACTAACAACCAAAAGATCAATTGGGATCAGCCCATATGAGTTAGTTTATGGATTAGAAGCCAAATTTCCTTCATCACTGGGAATCCCTGTCATGAAATTACTTCAAGAGAGTCAAGCTGAGCCAAATGATATGCAAAGAAGGATAAATCAAATAATATGTTTGCAGCAAACTAGAGACCAAGTTTACAGCAGAGTTCAAGTTTTACAAGAAAAGTTAAAGAAAGCCTTTGACAGAAGGACTAAGGCAGAAGATTTTAATGTTGGAGACAAAGTCCTCAAGTGGGACTCAAGAAGAGAAGATAAGGGAAAACATGGAAAATTTGATTCCCATTGGAGAGGACCATTTTTTGTTCAAGCAGTACAAGGAAACAATACTTATTTCCTTAAAATTCTTAATGAAACTGATTTGGATGAAGGTCCTGTGAATGGCAGGATGTTGAAGCACTATTTTGACTACTATCCATGAGTGCAGCATAAGTTTCCCCTATACATAATCAGCTGTATATATTCTCTTTTAGCAGGTAAATAGTTCAGTTTGAGAAGTCACTACAAATAAGCAGAAAAGGGGCTTTTCATCCCAGAAATTCCACAGAGGTAATAGCCTCTAGTTTTGAAATACAGAGCAGCACACTTCAAGTTTTGGTAAAAGCAGTCAAGGGCTAAGGCATTCTGACCTGCTGTTCTTCGATTTTCAAATGGAAAAGCCATCCCCATGTGGAGCCATTGTTAGCAACCTATACCAATAGGTTTCATATTTCATGATTGGCAAAGAAAGTTCCAAATATGCTCTGCTTTGGTGATACAAAGATCCCATATTTCCAAAAGGATACAAGGTGTGTATATAGCTTCATGTTGATTAAGTTTTGATGGATGGTCCAAAAGCCTAATCTAGATCATGCCATGTTTCAATTTTTCTGTTGTAGAATAGAGAAAGAAGTCTGTCCAAACTGTTTAATCTTGGCAGACCAGTAGCTTAGGTAGAGAATTAAGGTTCCCAACTGCTTAATCTGGGACCTTGGAAGAAATAAGGGTAGTTCTAGATAGAAAATCAAAAGAAAAGCCAAAGAAAAGAAAAGGTACATAAGGGTCTGCAAGTCTAAGTGCACCCTCCATGAAGAAACAAAAAATGTTAGGCAAGTAGATGGGTAGGCAGATGGGGTTGCAGAAATGTCATTCCTTACAATTCAATGTGTGCTAACCTATTCACAAAGGAATATCAATGGATTGAGAAGGTCTTCTTCTCCATCATGTTGCAGCAAAACAAAGAAGCATGACTAACTTCCTTTTCCCCCTTTTTCACCTTCATTACTAACATCCCTTCATCAGTGGTGTTCATGAAAGAACTTGAGGTTTTATGCTGGTTCTTATTTCTTTAAGAGCCACATTTCTTGTCTAAAAATCTTTTATTTTGATCTACTCTCTAAACTAAGTTGCTTTCATATAAACTTAGTGTTTCACCCTCTCATCCCTTCCCCCCCCTCATACTGACCCCTAACTTCTTATTATCTAAATCCCTTATGTTTCCCTTTCCCCCTACTATTATAACACCATGGTGTATAAATCCCAAGCATTGTATAAATATCCTCCCTTTTTAGCACTATAGCTAAATAAGTTTGTCTAAGGGAGACATTAGTCCACCAGGGACTATGGTCAACCCTGTCACGGGATTGCTCTAACCTCTGGTTGGAGTGATAACCTCCCCCTAAGCCCTCACCTTCCATCTGTTCAAAAAAATTCCATAAAAAACCCCCTTTTCCCTCTGCTAAAACCCACTTTTAACCTCTTTTTCCTAAAGATCAACCCAAAAAACCCAAAAAACCCGAAAAAATCCCAAAAAAACCACAAAAGCCCATAAACCTATAGTCCCGCGCCAAATTATTGGATTGATTATTTTAATGGCTGGGCGGGACCCAACCCAGAAGATGCGCGACCGACGGCAGTACCCGCCAGCCGTCCGATCTCTGCTGCCCCCGATCCAACGGTGGGCGGTCAATCTTGCTCCCCGACTTGCCTCCCTTTAACGTCCGGGGAAGGGCGGTATTGGGCACCGTACCCTGGACGCGTGGCAGGCGCTGGGGTTGTTCGGAGCCCCCCTCCCCGATACCGCCTATCACCAAAAGCGGTGCGGGGAGACCGCTTACCGCCTTCCCAAAACCGCGCCTCCCACACGTCATCGCTCACGTCACTGTGACGTCATGACACTCCGCCCGCCCCCGCGCCCCATGGCCCTCCACGTAGGCCCGCCCGCCACCGCATCCAGCCACGATGGCCCCCACGTCAGCGTCCACCTCACCCTCCGTACTGGGCC
Organism: Pinus tabuliformis; assembly: GCA_031772625.1. Taxonomy (NCBI): domain Eukaryota; kingdom Viridiplantae; phylum Streptophyta; class Pinopsida; order Pinales; family Pinaceae; genus Pinus; species Pinus tabuliformis. The sequence goes on along the minus strand of CM062818.1, from coordinate 992,551,781 downwards.
CGCCGTGACGTCATGCTGACGTCATTGGCAGAAAAAGCGCCAATGATCCTTTTTGCCCAAATTTGCCGTTATTAACGCCCAAACTAGCCGTTTGCGGTCATTTTCATGTGAAAAAGACGCTGCTACTATCGACCTGTTGCCGCGAAATTACCTCCAGCCATCCAATTTGAAGATTGCGGCCGCTATAAGTGGGAAATTCAGCCGCAGTGAGCTCCCCCGTTCGGCCCGAAGGCGTTCCGTGCATGTTCTCCAGGTATTCACCACAAATTCCCTGTTTCGCCCCTGTGCATACCATTTCTATGTGAATTCCCCATAAGAATCATTTAAATCCTAAACTGCACACTGTTTGTCACAGAATTTTCCATCAAATCTACCTGCATTACCCTTCGCCCCGACAATTCTGTATTAAAATGATAATTCACGGTCGAAGGTTATAATTTCGGCCCCGAACTTGCCCGGCATTGTTCCCTTTTGCCGGGTGGAGGCCCAAGTTTGTATCTCACCAAATTGAAGCCCACTCACCCTCTACAATCATCCTCATAAATTCACAATCCCTGTGAATTTACTAGCAAACAGAAAAAACAAGTCTGCCAAGCCTGCCTTTTCAACTTTGAGGAGAATTTCAAGTATTGTCTGTTAAGCCTGTCACTCAAATCTTTGAGGAACCTTGCAAACCATTGTAATAACCTCAGTTAAATTCAAACTGCATAATGGCTGCTCCTGCACCCTCAGCCCTCAGTGTTGCTCCATTAAATCCACCAAATAAAGACCTGGAGTCCTTGCCTCTTGCTGACAAGGACTACATCATTGAAGACTTTGTGGGTAACAGGGACTTTCTGCAGACCTTCAGGAAATTGAGAGAGGACTACCTGAATGGTCATGATACATATGGGATATGGGAGTCAAACCTGCCATACTATTGTCTCCCCTCTGTAAATGTTTTTCCTGAGATCATTCGCCTATGTGCTGAAAACTATGATGTGCAGCAAATAGCCATTAAGTCTCCATCTGGGAGCATCCTCTTTCACATCAATCCTGAAACTATCAATAAGATGCTCCACTTTGATCAAACTGAGCTGTTGTTCCCCTTTTCCATGAATTATCTGCTGGACACTGGTGCCAAGATGACCAGTGAGGATATTCAGAAGGTCACCAGGACATTTGTGAAACCTGAATGTCAGCCTACAGGGCCTCCTCCCTACTTGGATGTCTATTTTACTGAGGTAGGCAGAATGTTGCTAGACATGATTGCTTATGTGTTGGGATACAGAACCAGTGAGCATGTGGATGAAACAATGCTGGTATTGCTAGCTGCTTACAGCCCAGGCCAACCCCCTGCCCACAAATATAACTTTGCCAAGTTCATAGCTAACAAGATTCATGATCAGCTGTGCAAAGTAGACAGACAGGGTGTATTCAAGTACTCATCCTATATCTACCACCTTTTTATGTACTATCAGTCTGAGGCTTTTCCATGCTACATCAAAAAGCTGGACTATAAAGGGGAAAGAAGATCTGTTATCTTCTGGACATCTGTCTATCACCAAGTCCAAACTTCACCCTATTCCTATTGTGAGTTTGTTGACCAATTTGTATACCCTGTCTCTTGCCTATTGATGAGGTCCCCTCCTCCCAGAATATCAACTGAGATACAGAAAGCTCTGCAGCTTTCCAAAAAGTACAAAATAGGTGATTGGTACCTGTATGAGAATCATACAGTCATCAAAGTCTATGGCTGTGAGCTCTGTCCATACAGGCTCCCAAAATATGTGCCTATGAGGATATTTTCCTTGGAGTATTACAGGCAATTGATTCAGTCTGACCTCACTCACTTCCACAGCTCCAAAAAGAAAGCCCACCTCAAGTTCAAACGCCAGGTGGGCCCTTTCATCATGAATAAGAAAGAAGGATGGGAAGATGCCGACCTAATCCTCAAAGACAAATACAAGCTGTCATATAGTTTTCGGTGGGTCCCTTATGACCCTGAAGGCTTCATCACTGCTAGAAGAATCAAGTACAGGCTTCTAGGTTATAGGCATTGTAAATACCCACATACTGAAAGATATGCCAACCAGCAAGAATGGCAGCGGGATACTCTAATTGAAAAACTAACTGAAGAAGAGACAATGTTAAAGAATTTCAAGGAACTAGAAAAAACTCTTGACCTAGACTCTGTGCAGCAGGTACCCTTCAAATGGCCTTATTCAGCAGGATAAGGGACCTCGGCCTCAAGGACTGCACCAGCCACACAGGCACCTTCCACAGCAGCACCAGCTACAGACAAAGGGAAAGGCATAATGGGTGCTGAAGAAGAAACCGTGAAAGAAAAGTCTGCCCCTTCAAGTGAACAACAACAAGGGCAGCAACAAGAACAGCAACAAGGGCAGCAACCGGAGCAGCAGCAAGAGAAGACTCCCCCTCCACAAACTAAGCCACCAACAACTCCAATTCTGCAGACCCCAGCACAAGAGGATAGGGGTACGAAAAGAGCCAGGGAAGAGTCCACTCCTGCTAGTGGATCCTCCCAGCAACCCTAGACCAAGAGGCCAAGAGCTGATTCCCCGGAGGTAGAAGACATCACTGAAGAATTCCTTGACAGTACAAGGAAAAATAGGGAGGGCAGCCAGCACACAGGGACAAGCTCCTTTCAGCAGGAGCAAGGATTACAACTTGGTTTGGAGGTGTCCTCCCCCTCCCAGCAGAGCAAGAAGCCCAAAGACACTAAGGACTTCTTCAAGCAAATAAAGGCACAAAATGACCTGCTGAGGGTGGAGGTTTATAAACAATTTCTCAATGCCACACCAGCCCAAAAGGAAAGGCTAATGTTAGTATATGATATTCAAGAGGAGAAAATGATCCTCAACCATTTCAAGCCTACAGTGCCCCATCCAAAATCAGCAACAGATAATGTGAAGACAAGGGTGGAGGTCCTAGCCAAAGACATCCATCCCATGGACCAGATTGAACTCCACAAATAGACTGGAGAAATGGTCTATGCAACCTTGGTGGAGAGGGCAACCTTGGCACATGAACTGAAGGAATCACTAAAAAATACCAACACTCAGTTGGATTTTGAGAGAATGTCCTCCCTAGCCAAAGATAACAGAATAAAATCACTTGAGGACATTATTATCGATCTGGGACATGATCCTAAGGATCCAAAGGGTGTAAAGGCCCTTATGAAGAAAAAAGAAGACGACCTCAATGCATTGAAGAAGAGGTTAAAGCTGCAGCCCACAGAGCACCCTCAAACAGCAGAGCTACAAAAGGAAAAACAGGCTGATGAGCAACTGTACCTCATAATGCAGCTAAATCAAAAGGTCCTCGATTTGGAGAAGGAGCTTGAAGGAGCATTGCAAGATAAACAGGGAGAATCTACATCCCAAGCTCCTCCAACTACTTCAACCACTGCAACAACTACAGAGCCAGCAGTGGCTCCCACAACAGAAGCAGCAGCAACAACAACAGCTCCAAGTTCCAGCGCAACTGTGGAAGAATTAACCAAGGCCATTAAGGAAATGGAGCTCTATGCAAATGAAATAAAGAAGGCCAAGGATAAATTGGCAGAATTAGATGCCAAGTATGACAAATCAAAAGTTACCGTGGCAGAACAAGGCAGAGAAATAAAGGCCCTAAAAGAAAAGATAAAGGCCTTGGAAAAAGAGCTGAATCTGGAAAGTGCCATGGCTGAAATAAGGAGAATTCTATGGGCCAAAATTGGCCAATCCATCGATAAACAATGGAGGTCAATTAAAACTATACATGAGTAGATGGATTTAATTGGCCAAGCACAAACAAAATTCAGAGGGCCAAAGCAACTCTAGGAGACAAGCCTGAACAGGCAAAAAGAATGATAGATTTCCTGGACAGGCAAGAAAAGGAGGAGCTGGCAGCCATTGGCATTGTCAACAGGAGAGAGGCTGTCCTCACAGCCAAGAAAGTACTCACTCTCAGGAATTATGTACAGACTGTGGAGAGAAAGTGCTTTGAAATACAGGCTGAGGTGCATGAGTACCAACACAAGATGGCAGCACTGCAAGCAAAAGGACTGCCCAGCCTACTAAGCGGTACAGGAAAGCTGATCTCCCGAGATCAATTTGCTAACAGGATGGCTGCTTATATTGAAAACCAAATCACTGCATCTGGCAGTACCTCTCAGGAAACAGGGCCTCCAACAGGACAGAGCTTATATAATAAACTTGAAGGCCTGTTTTTTATTGAGAGTGAGGTGAAGCACCTTTTTGAAATTCCTCCTAATGTTTACAGGTATACAAAGGCCGATGAAACTTTAATTAAGATTCGAAGACATCAAATGCCTAAGGAAGATTGGTGGCAGGCAATGCTTCAAATTTTGCCACGGTAGCCTCAGTTGCTCGGTCACTGCCATCTCTAGCTCACTAGAAGACAAACAGCAGGAAAAGGTTAGCATTTAAGGCAGCTGAAAAGTGACTCAGCACATGTACAACGATAGCTAGCCCAAAGGATAAGAAAAAACGCATATCTTTGACAGCTTATCCTCAGCCGACTCCAACAGCCACCAAGTCAACAGTCTCTGACCATTTTGACAGCTAAAGCACTGAAGAGTTATTACAGCATTAACTTTCTCAGCTACAACGCTCCAGGAGTTGGCATAACATCAATGAGCCATTAACTCATTTCCTTGATATTTTTCATGTAAATTTTGTATATATACCCCCCTTAGTAATGTATAAGGGGTTGGTGATTTTCACTCTGAGGCAAATCTATTGTACACTTTCAGATTGTCTAATACAAAGGGCTGGACCAGCTCAGTGATTTCCTGGAACTTTGATGTCTTGCTGATGCTTTAAGTGCTGTTGTAGAATTCTTGTGTTGTCTGATGAAATAATAATTTTTCCTTAATCTCTGTTTGTTTTCCTATGTTTATTAAATCATACTCATGTTTCATTGACTAGCAGTAAGGAAAAAGAATAGTGCATGAATTGTCTGGTTACACCTTGTGCTCAATTTTTACTGCTGTAAATGTTTTTCTTCAGAATTAACTATGGACATGAATTCTTAAATGCTCATGTTTTTATTAATTCTATAATGTGAATGTTGTCTAGAAATTCTTCACTGCTTCTAAATAACACTCTCACTTCTTTAGCATACCAGTTTATTGGAAGATCCTTAACTGCCTTTCATGAACTGGACACATCACACTTAATCACAATTTCAAAGCATTGTTTCTCAGACAGTTATCCAGCTCTGTAGCATCACTACTGTATTAACACAGCGCACCAAACTACCGAAGGACCACTGACTCCATGCCCGATGGCCTAGAACATATTAGTGAACACATATATATCTTGTTTGAAACCATCACCCAACCAAGTCCGAAAACAAACCTCGAGCATCATAGCTAGCCTAAAATTCTTCTCAAAACAGAGACAAACCATAAAGAGAGAGCCCTCTCTGATTACAGTTGGGCTAGAAACTGTAATCCAAAGATTGGTTAGTGGTTACCCCGGCCGTATTCCCTTGGGAGTCAAAGGGAACAACCTGGGTGTTAACACCTTCAACCCAGTTGTGCTATCTAAAGGTTCAGCTCCAGCTAAACCTTAGTCATTTCTTCTCGCGCCTCACACACCCTTGCTGCTAGTCTGTGGATTTGCGCCTTTGCTGGTGCGTCTGCTGGGATGGCCAACTCAAGGACCATCTGACAGGCTTCTTCTAGTACCTGTACCATCTGCCTGTTCTGCGACACCACTTCATCATGTTGTAAGCTCAACTTCTCCATGTTGATCTTTTGCTCGCTCAACACTTACAATGCGCGGCTCTCCCTAGCCCGTAGTTCTGCAGTAATCCCATCCTGCAGAATGTATAATGTCTCCCATAGGAGTACAACCATGTTGATCCTGATACCCTTCAGTGTGCTAATCATAGGTTTGTTGGCCTCATTTGTTGTCACCAGTGCCCCTTCTGGCAGCAATATTGTATTTGTTGTCCAAATGCATAGCATCTGTTTTGCTACAGTTGTTCCTACTGTGAGGCTGGTTGAAAGGGTACCAGCCTGAGGAGTACGCACCTACAACTGTTGAAGTTGTTCTTTGAGGGCCCCAAAAACAATATAATTCTCTTGTGCGAAGTTCTAGAGGGCCTCGGAGGTGATGTCGCACACCGTCTCGCTGATGTCATGCAGATCACCCTCAGTAAGGGTGATCGGGCTTATAGACAACTTTGATGCCTTAACCTTCTTGCACGGCCTAAACTGCTCACTCAGGCACTGGTGCTTCAGTTGTGTTGACGCAGTTTGTGGGTCTGTGCCACCCTCCTCTTCCTCTACTTCTTACCCATGCGAAGGTGACTTTTGGCCCTCGCTACCTTCTCGGATGCCTCTTGTGCTGCTGCTGCTGCTATAGCCTTTTTCTATTCTGCTGCTATCTGTGCAGTGTCCCACGCCTCCTGTGCTTTTGCTACTACTACTTCTTGCCTTCTCTTCTCTACCAATTGCACCATGCGTAGTTTGTCCTCCTTTTTCTTCTTCTGTGTCGTAGACTTCTCCATTGTCGCGATGTCTGGGGCATGCCACTTCAGCGGCCATGTCTCTAGTACATAAAAAATTAAGTCATTCATGGCTACAAATGGTAGCTCTCTCCATTTCTTGGTCAGGTCCTTGTGTTCTCTGATATATATGCTATGGAGGTCTGCTTTAAATTCTGCAAAACTCTGCAGGCTATTGTAGATAGTGGATGATAATTGTGGCTTGTGATTAATCCCCATTCTAATGTTCATTTCCATGAACACCCATAATATCTTACTATCACGGATCCGGTTCGCATCCTTTATGGCCCAAAGCGAAGCATACTTCGTGGCCTCCAACGGATCCCTATCAATTGTGGAGAACTGACTATCCTCCGATAATTCCCTTGCCATGAGCACTATGGACAGTGGAAGCCATGCATAGTGGAATGTGTTTCCTTGTTCCTGGGACTCACAATAATCTTCTAGTAACTCTTTACATAAAAACTCAGACTAGTTGAACTGGAGCCCCTCCACGCACTGCTCAACAAGCGCCACCACCAGCATGGGTACCTCATTTGCGCAACACTTGTGCATAACGTTACTCGCTAGTATTTGGGTCGCCATTTTAACTGCTTTGTTGTTGATGATGGATATGGCGTAGCCCCTTTTCTTCTTCTCCAGTTTATATTTCTTCTTCATGGCCTCTGTAATGGTCAAGTCACTGCTCTTCCCCTCCGAAATGTTTGCGGGGTCCTCTCCTTTACATGGAAGCCACGTAATGCAGTGAATTAAGTGGTTCGTGATGGTGATGGGCTCCTCTAGCCACAAACATCCACCGTGCACATGGGAGAGCAGTTGCCTGATGATGAATATTGTTATTGGGGCATGATGGAAATGCAGCACCCAAAGCAAGTTTACTAACAATGCCTTTTCCACTCCACATAACCGCTTTCACGGTTCCAATTCGATAACAACCCCCCCCCGCGGTGTTCTACTTGGGCTTCATGAACTGTGCAGTTTATAAATGAGGGAACTTCTCATCGTTAGCGAGATCCCAATCATCAAATTTCAAGCTAGGCACCCATCCTAGGTTCGTGCCCTCAAAGATGATGTCATTTGGGAGGAGCAGAGTCTGGAGAGAGCTCTTGCTCTCTTCGAGATCCTTGGGCACTTTTGCCTTCCCCTTCTACGGGGTGATATAGGTGGGAAACTTTATTGGAGGGTGTGTAGGTTGAGTTGCTTCCTCCATGCCTTCATCCTCATCTTCTTCAATTACAAGGTTCTCTAGGTCTTCCTCCTCCTCGTCGGTTTCCAAGTTGACGACCTTCGCTTTCTCCTCCATCATTAACTAGTGCGCAGTGGGTTTTGAGGGGACACATGTACTAGAATCATCAGTTGTTTTTCTTTCTTCAGCCTTGGTGTGCACGGTGATTTAGGGATTTCTGCCACAATCCCAACAACTTCAAGGGCGTCCCCCACAGTTAGGGCCTGCGCAGCCTCTTCGGCAATCATCTTTGCAATTTCCATAACTTCCTTAGATGTTGCCATCGTGTCCGTCCAAAAATCTATCACTCGCATAATTAGGGGCTCAATCAATGCTCTTCACAAATCAAACAGGGCTCTGCTCAGAATATGCGAGGTATACAACAGCTCAATTCGCAAATGACCAAGTGTTGTTTGTTGGGCAGCCCTTTGTAATTTATAGTGCCTTTTGAAATTGAATTCAACCGTTCCCCCCAAATCTGGTTCATTAATGCTCCCTTAGTAGTAGATTTTCCCAAATCTTGCCCATAAAGCGCATCTTAAATGCCTATCACCTGCTCCATTTGGTCTCAAGTCAAGCATCACATCATGAATAGTGACTCAAACTGTCAGTTTATAGCCCACCCGCGCGGCAGCGCAGCCCCCCTTGTGCGGTCGCGAACCTTGTGACACTTTGCTTTTGTGTGCAGCTATCGGGCAGAGTATTTTATAGTCCCACACCTCCTTTCCACTGCCTGGAGTGTTAAGACTATACTTCCCATGGTTAGTCAGGTGGTCATGCCACCTGTATAGGGTTTCATCCGGTCATCCATCAGTTTCCCTGGCAAATGACCACCTTACATTGTTATTGGCTGTGTTGTGCACTTTATCATTGGCATCGTGCCACCATGGTTGATCCATTTAGTGATATGTGGTCCAATCCAAGGCATTAGGCTGATCAATTCTCGGCAATAGTCCCCAAATTTGTCCATGTGATCCAGATTTAAACAGGAACGCAACAAATTATAGAGATAACCATATACACAAAGATGCAGCGGAAATAATACTTCATTTCATTAATGGAAAATACTGAAATATGCTTACAACCAGAAATGGAAATAAACCAGCTAGGGCGATGGTAGCTTATCTCTGAGAAGAGATGTGGTGGCTACATGCCTCTGAACTGTGTTACAATGAGGCTCGAAGGCCTATTTATTGTTGAGAAACAATGGAAAAACCCTTAACATTCCAAAACCTAACCCTAGGAGATGAAACGCCAAACTGTAGGCCCCGTTTGGGGTAAATTGGTACATCAACTTCCCGGGGTCGTAAATTTGGCATATGATCTCCGTTTGACGCGTACAATAGCTCATTAGAAAGATCTATCCGAGCAATATCATTGTTGGAACGGGCAACATCGGTCCATTCCATGGACCCTTCTTGCCCTCGGATTCCCCAAGAAACGTCGTTTAGGGCCTCAAAACGGCTCCGGAAGTTCAAGACCTGAAAAACTGCTAAAAATAGTAAGTTGTGCTACAATTAAGGAAACTGAAAATGCTGAGAAAGACAATGGTGGGGGTCCAGGTGGACTTGGCAGGTGGCCACCAATATCCACCTAGATCATTCCTCCCCCCTTAGGAAGCAATGGTCCCCATTGCGTTGAGCTCCTCCATGAGATGAGGAAACTTCTGCTGAACTTGTTCCCTGGTGAGCCACTTGCCCTGTTGAAGGAGTTGGCCTGCTTTGACAACTCGATACAGTTGGATATTCTGTTGGCGAGTGTTCTTGATCTGTGTGTCCATGATTCGATCAGTTGCAGCTTGTTCCATGCAATCTGGATTTAATTCTGTGGGTTTGAGCTGTTCTGCAATGTCGGATGTGTCTAGCAATGGTGGAAAGTATGGCCGAAGGCAGTCCACATTGAACACTGGGTGCAGGCCAAGGAATGGGGGAATGCTGAGCTCAAATGAATTGTCTCCCATAGCCTTAGTAATGGTGTAAGGACCATATCGGAGTGGTCTCAATTTCCGATAGGCTCCAGTAAGGCGTTCCTTTTGCAAATGCAACCAGACTTTGTCGCCCACCTGAAACTTGTGTGGCACCCGATGTTGATCATGTCGCTGCTTGTACTTGGCATTTGATTTCTCGAGAATGTCATGGACCTGCTGGCAAATATGTTGGATGCGCTCAATGAAGCTGGTGGCCTTATCTGTTTCGGACTGGACATGAGCTGAATTCATGTGAGTAGCTGCAAGTGGCATGGCCACATCAATGGGGCATAGTGGCTGGAATCCCAAACCCACCTGAAATGGGCTATGGCCAGTGGAGCTGTGAAGAGCTCGGTTGTAGCTGTGCTGAACATAGGGGAGGCTCTCGTCCCATGTGCGTGGATGCTTTGAGTTATACATGCGCAGAATGTGCACAATCATCCTATTGACAACCTCTGTCTGGCCATCAGTTTGAGGATGGAAAGCTCTGGACTTCGTGAGTTTGGTGTCCAACATTGACCAGAGGCTGGACCAAAATGTGCTGAGAAACCGACTGTCCCGATCTGAGATGATAGACTGTGGGATCCCAAAGTGCACCCACACTCGTTCAAAGAAGAGTTTAGCAGTGGCTTCTGCTGTGATATTCTTCTTGCAGGCCACCATAATGGCCATCTTCGAGAACTTGTCGACGACCACAAAAACACAGTCATTTCCATGCTTAGTGGAAGGAAGTTCTGACATGTAATCCATGGAGATGGATTCCCAAGGTCGACTAGGGGTAGGCAACGGGGTATAGAGGACTTGCTTCTTAATGGTCGGTTTGGCAATGGCACAAGCAGTACATGATCGGATGTACTTCCCAACATCCTGTCGAAGATTCGGCCAATAGAAATAATTTTGCAGTACTGCCATTGTTTTCTCGACCCCGAAATGCCCAGCAGCCCGACTGTAGTGTGCTTCCCAAATCATCTTGGCACGCTCGCTTGAAGGAACACAAAGGTGACCGAGGTGGCATAATAGGGCATCCTGGAGGTGAAAATCTGTAACATGCCGACCCTCCAAGAGTGTCTGGTATGTGTGGCTGAATTCTGGGTTGCTTTTGTAGAGAAGTGGCCAATCAGAAGTCTCGTGCCCACAAGAGTTGAGCACGGTGGTCAGCGCCATGATCGGTGGTCGACTGAGGCAATCTGCAACATTATTGGTGCTTCCCTTTTTATACTTGATATTCAAGTGAAACTGTTGCAGGTATGTAGACCACTTCTGATGGCAATCATTCTGCAATTTCCCTTGGGTCTGTATGAACTGCAGGGGTCGGTGGTCTGTGTGGATGACCGTTTCCTTCCCCAAAATGTAATGCTTCCATTGTCGGCAGGCCTGTACAATGGAATACATCTCTTTATCATAAGTGGGGTACTTCCGGACTGTGTCTGAAAATGTTTCACTGTGATATGTCACTGGATGTCCATGTTGAGTAAGGACTGCCCCAATAGCATAGTCAGAGGCATCTGTCTCGAACTCAAATGGTTGTTGTAAATCTGGTAACGCGAGTACTGGTGCCGTGCAGAGGCGATCCTTCAACTCCCTGAATGCCTTCTGTTGAGATTCAGACCAAAAGAATTTTGCTTTCGCCCCTCCCTTGGTGACTTGACTCAAGGGCCAAGAAATATGAGAAAACCCCAGCACAAACCTGCGGTAGAAGTTGGCAAGACCTAGAAAGCTGCGGAGCTCTGTTAGAGTGGTTGGAGAGGGCCAATCCCGAATGACTTGGACCTTGGCTGGATCGACATGCACCCCCTGTTCATCAATGATGTATCCCAGATACTGAACCTCAGTCATGCCAAAAGTGCATTTCTCCAAATTGGCACATAACTTGTGTTGCCGCAGTGTTTGGAGAACCTGTCGGATGTGGTGGAGGTGCTCTTCCCAATTCTGGCTGAAGATTAGAATGTCATCCAAGTATACTACTACAAAGGAGTTGGTGAATGGCCGCAAGACATCATCCATTAGCCTCATAAAGGTTGCAGGAGCATTCGTCAATCCGAAAGGCATGACCAACCATTCGAAAAGGCCCTCCTTGGATTTGAAGGCAGTCTTCCACACATCTGAGGGTTCGATTGGTACCTGGTGATATCCTGACTTCAGATCGATCTTGCTGAAATATTTCGCCCCCTTTAGTTGGTCTAGGAGGTCATCAATCCGCAGGATCGGGTACCTATTACGGACAGTGATCTTGTTCAGCACCCGATAGTTAATACAGAGTCTCCGCGTCCCATCCTTCTTCTATACCAACACGATCGGGCTCCCACAGGGCGATGAACTTGGACGGATGTGACCTTTCTGCAGGAGCTCCTGAATCTGCCTCTTGATTTCATTGTTCTCCAGAATGGAGCGCCGATAAATTGGTCCATTGGGTAGCGGTGCACCTGGGGTCAGATCGATGGAGTGCTTGACTTGACAGTGCAGAGGAACCCCTGCCGGGGAGGTGAAGATGTCTTCGTACTCCTCCACAATCTTGTCCATATGTAGCTGTCGTGCAGAGGGACCCTGTTTGGAGGCCGCGACCACTGTCTTCTTCTTCCCTTGAGGGCGTATCATCAGGAAAACAAATTTCCTGGTTTTGGAAATGATCTTACTGCATTGTTTTGCAGTAATCAAAGAGATGGCGGCAGGTGGTGCTACCTCTGGTATCCTGAACAACTTATTTCCCAATGTAATAATAACAGCACGGGGCCTTGATTCATACACAGCATGTCGCTTCCACAAGTATGGTTGTCCTAGTAATACATCACAAATTTCAAGGGGAGCAATGTCACACAATACCTCATCCGTGAAGGGCTTGATGTTGTATGGAAGGCGACACTGCTGGCTCACGCGAAGATCTCGCCCTTGGTGAAGCCACCCAATGGTGTATGGTTGTGGATGTGCTATGGTCAGTAAGCCCAACCGCTTCACGACCTCTGCCGAAATGAGGTTCTTTTGACTCCCGCTATCAACAATGAACTGTATCGGGGAGCCCTTTACCCACATCTGGGAGTGGAAGAGACGCTCCTCCTCCTCTGGATCTTCGGGTTCATTTTTCTGGATCTTTGCGGTAGCAACAGTGGCGCTGGGATCCGCATCAATGATCTGCTTCCCTTTTTCATACCCCTTATCGGGTTCTGACTCAGAGTCGGAGCATGCATCTGATTCTGAAACCTTTAGCTCAGCCACCAGTGACTGCTTGGCCCGACACTCACTTGTGTTGTGAGTGGAGCTCTTATGGAACTCGCACCATTTTCCAGTGTCCTTTCTCGGCTTCGCAGCATTGTTCTTTGCTTGCAGCTTCGGCTGGTTGTCTTGGGCTGTCCCGCCTTGGCTCTGTCCTTTGTTCTGTGGTTTAGGGGCACCTTTCCCCTGCTTTGGATTCGCAGATCCAAAGTCTCGCTTCTTTTGTTTAAACTTCTGCTCGACCTTGACGGCATATCGGTATGCTGCGCCGAGCGAGGGGATGTTTAGGAATTGTATTTCTTCCTGGATGTACTTGTATAGGCAGCCATGGTATTTGAGTATCAAATGTTGCTCCGAATCCTTGATACCCAACTTTGTGCGAAGGGTATGGAAAATATTGGTGAACTCTGGCACGTCTTGGTCCCTTCCCTGCCGCAGCGTGGTCCACTTTATGTATTCATCCTCATAGCTTCCGACAGGGTAGTACTGCTCCTTTATGGCATCCCGGAACGAATCCCAGGTGGGTGCGGCTGAAAATAGTGAGCCAGTACTTTCATCCTTCTGCTCGTAGTAGGTTTCCCACCAGTCCTTGACGTGGGGGGCTGCTTTGAGAAGAGCAAAAACAATCTTTTCCCGACTCGAAAATTCATGAACAGAAAAATAACCCTCTAGCAGATTTAACCATTTATCTATGGCATCGGCATCTATCTGACCCTCGAATATGGGGATTTCAAAATTAACTTGTACCTTAAAGGGTGTGGCGTTTCTAGAGGAGCTGCTGGAAGCCGATGCGCCGCTTCTGGGTAGCCGCTGAAGGATCTGGGCAAAGCTGTCCATCATCGCGTTCCGTTGTCGCTCGAGCGCTTCTTCGAGCAAGATTTTGATGGGATCTCCTGCCCCCTCGTCTTTCTTCTCATCCGCCATGGGAGGCCGTCGGGATTTGCGAGGCCGGTCTTGCAAAGTTTCAACCAGTTCAAGCCCTAACTCCTTATATCCCGACCTTGTTGGGGACATGCAAAGAAAAATAGAGAAAAAGCAGACCGCTCTGATACCACTGATCCGAATTTAAACAGGAACGCAACAAATTACAGAGATAACCATATACACAAAGATGCAGCGGAAATAATACTTCATTTCATTAATGGAAAATACTGAAATATGCTTAGAACCAGAAATGGAAATAAACCAGCTAAGGCGATGGTAGCTTATCTCTGAGAAGAGATGTGGTGGCTACATGCCTCTGAACTGTGTTACAATGAGGCTCGAAGGCCTATTTATTGTTGAGAAACAATGGAAAAACCCTTAACATTCCAAAACCTAACCCTAGGAGATGAAACGCCAAACTGTGGGCCCCGTTTGGGGTAAATTGGTACATCAACTTCCCGGGGTCGTAACTTTGGCATATGATCTCCGTTTGACGCGTACAATAGCTCATTAGAAATATCTATCCAAGCACTATCATTGTTGGAACGGGCAAAAAACGTCGTTTAGGGCCTCAAAACAGCTCCAGAAGTTCAGGACCCGAAAAACTGCTAAAAATAGTAAGTTGTGCTACAATTAAGGAAACTGAAAATGCTGAGAAAGACAATGGTGGGGGTCCAGGTGGACTTGGCAGGTGGCCACCAATATCCACCTGGATCACCATGTGATCAGGCGCACCTTTCTGTGTCATCCTAGGTTCATTATCAAGAAAACCCTTCTTGATCCCATCCTCTAGCTTCTTGGCTTCTGCTTCCAGCAGAGCACTTTTCCCCCTTAATCACACCCTATCGTTCATAAGTTCTTGGAGCCTAAGGTCACCCTGTCAGATTTCTGCGTCAGGTCCCAAGTGTTCTACTTCGTTCAACTACACAACCCCTTCTTCCAAGGTTCTACAAACTGTCGTATTCAAGGATAATTTTAGGGGCGAATGTTCGCCCTTTGGCGAAATTAAGGGGTTTTAAATTTTTAGTGGGCGAATATTTTGTATCATAGTACATTTTTACAAATCACCTCAAATAGCCCACCTTATTTTAAGGGAGAGGGTAAAAAAGGTAAATTTAGCCCTTGAAATTAGGACTTACAACCTTCCATTCGTCCATTTTCAAGAATAGGTTTTATTTAAGTGAATCCATTCACCCATTTTCAAGAATAGGTTTTATTTAAGTGAATCCTATGGGCCAAATACCATATTTATAAAAGAGGTATGGTAAATTAATAAAAATATAAATAAATGAGAGGTATGGTAAATAAATAAAACATTTTTTATATTTACTCCATAAGTCACCTTATATACATGTAAGGGTGTTAACAAATAAAAATATAAGTAAAGTGGAGGTATGGTAAATAAATAAAATGTCTTTTTATACTTACTCAAAATGTATGGTAAATAAATAAAAATATAAATAAACTAGACGTATCGTAAATAAATAAAACCTCTTTTTATATTTAGTCCATAACCCTCGTTCTATTTATGAAGGCTCAAGAAAGAGGTTTTATTTAAGTGAATCCTATGGGCCAAATACCATATTTGTAAAAGAGGTATGGTAAATTAATAAAAATATAAATAAACAAGAGGTATGGTAAACAAATAAAACATTTTTTTATATTTACTCCATAAGTCACCTTATATTTAGGAACACTCAAAAAATGGGTTATATTTAGGTGAAACTTATGGCCAAAATACTATGGGACAAATACCATGGACTAGATTGTTATTAATACCATGCAAAAAACCATTATTAACCCTAATATTAGAATTAATAAAAATAAAAATGGCACATGGTATTGACCCATGGTATTCACCAAAATGGCACATGGTATTGACCCATGGTATTCACCTGGAATGTAGCCTATTTAAATGGGGGAATTAAACCAGCATGTAGCCTATGCTAAGATTCACTAGGACTTTACAAAGGTTTATTATTTAGTGAAAGACTGGCCAAGATCTTACAAGATTTTATAATTGAGTAAAATATTCGCCATGCCTGGTGAGAGATTCGCCAAAAAATTATATATACATATTATATTATTGATAAAATCGCCTTCCATTTTTCCTATATACCATGGAGATTCGCCCATTTATTATATTTATAAATTTAGGGGGGGTTCTTAAAATTTTCCCTGGTCGTATTTGTCGGTGCTGCTATGTGCGGACTAGGCATTTTATGCTCGATGAGGATTACAGTGTTCCCTCCATACTCTAGCCTCAGAGGTGCCTATGCCATTAGTTTCTTGCACATGGTCCTATAAGCACATACAACCATTGGTACACGTAGGTCCCAATCAGTCCGTTTCACACTGTGTACCTTGTTCAGCAGTTCACAGACTTCGTTAAAGGCTTCTGCGTGGATAACCTTCTGCGCACTTGGTCTTTCCATATTCCATGGTTCTAACCGAAGGGGTCATTCGTGGCATTTCCTCGCCTACACATGCTTACTGCTCGTGTCTCATAATGTGAAGACTGTGTGCATCCGTGCAAGTTTCGTACCATATGTCGTACCCATTTGGACAGGTGGGCGCGTGTATCGTTTTTTCCGACAATATTGTATGTTCATTTCATCTGAGGCTTTCCAAAATGTATGGGCATCATCCCCGTACATTTGCACTAGTCCTTGAAGCTTCCTTGGTGCATACCCCACCAACTTGCGAGCATAGCGTGCAGTACCCATTTCAAATCTTCAAAATGTTGTTGTTCTAGCACCTCTCTTTCGAATCTGTTTAGGAAGTCATTCACCTCACTTACCCATCATACGTAGGTAGATCCCTTACCTCCATTGATACACAGTGCAACAATCTCATCATCATGTTATAGTTCAGTGTGGTTACCTTGTGTAACCGGTTCTACCATTGTTCTATTCCCTCATCCGAATCCGATGTGCAGGAGTTTTCATGCTCCTATGAGATTCATCCATCCATGGTTGGATTCACCCAGTCTTGTTCTCACACGGTTATCTTGTAGATGTAGTCCAAATCATTGTCGCTATCGTAGTCGTGCACTGGCTCCATGTAGTGTGATCCTTCTGTAGGGTTCAAAGGTACAACTACGCATAGAGACTTTTTCTCAAAAATCATCTTGCACTTCTTCAGATTTATCATCCCATTCATGTCAGTGGCCCCATCTATTCCTAATAGCGCAGGATAGGGATTGTTGTCATCAACAATCTCTATCGCTTCGAAGTCTGCTGACACTTTTGATCTTTTGATATCCACTGTGATTCCCTGGAATCTTCCCATAGGTAGGATCTTTTGCTAGTTTTCCATTCACAGTTGGATAGGAGACCATTGCAACATAGGCCTTCCCATGCACTCCCATGTTTTCTTTGGCAAAATGTTCACATTTGATCCTAGGTCGAGAATCACTTGGTCCATCTCATATTCTCCAATCTGTGTTGTCAATCTCATCTCCTTTCCCATCCTCGTCGTGTGCTTTCCAAGCTTCTAGACTATGCGCACTTCTCCTGGCTCGTTCCCAACGCATCTATTTATGAGTTCCTGTAGCCCCTTTACAACCTTGCTGTCACGCAACAACTTCATGCATGTTTCCAAGAATGTTGTGAACCTTAATGGGTCCATTTTCAGCTCAATTCTGTCTTTGCTTCCTGAAGTGGAGGCATAAGTGAAGCTCTTTATGACTTCCATGAAAGTTTCCTTAGCGTGCTCCACATCAAACTCTGGTTCTTTTGTCAGAGCCTTGCGGACCCAAGTACTCTCTTTAGGCTACTTTGCTTTGTCATCCCCAGTCGTAATTCCACTTTAGAGCACAATATTCACATTAGGGTCTTCTAATGGCTCAGACCTCATCATTTGCAGGTTCTGAGTTGGGGGAGGTTGGAGTGCTCCTTTATTGCGCAACCTCACTATCATTGTGGGACAATCTTCCATCTCATGATCAAACAATGTACAATATAAGCATGATGACTGAGTTGGATTCATACAATCGTGGGCATAATGTCCTTGCTCTCCATAGTTGTAACATATTAGTTGTCTGCGACCTCTTCCAGGTCCTCCTCCACCTCAGCCTTGTTCGTGCCCCTGAAATCTAGTTCGCGCCATCCATGCATTCTGGTCAAGGGGCCACATTTCAGTTTGAACTTTGTAGGTAGCATTCTAATCCATCATCAGCTCATAAATTCTACAGGTGCACTCATCATGTCCCACTGATCTACAAAAATTACAGAACAACTGATATGAAGTCTACGTGTACTTCTGCAATAAATGGAAGTTATCTATAGCATGCTTTCCTCCTATTTGACAGATCGCACACCACAACGTAGGCACTGCGCTAGGTCCTGCTTATGCCTCCGGTCCTAATGGCATTGGTTGTCCTCCCACGAGGTAATTCATGAACACTAGGAAATTTCCTTTGTCATGTCCCTAACCCTTGCACTTTACGCACCATACCTCGTCATGCACTTTTGGGCAAGCTATCTTGTCTTGTTTCAAACTCTGCATCTCAAGGCACAAGTTTTTCAATTGCATGTGAATCTGTTGAACTCCCAGGTTGGGATCTTGTATCAGGGTCTCGTGAAGTCTCATTGCAATCTCCAAGGCCTCGAGCTGAGTTTTCAGCCTCTGTTGCGACAACACATTCCTTAGATACGACATTAACGATGCTACAAACCATTCACGGTGTTTTCCATCCGTCAACGTCATGTTAGCTTCACGAATTGTGCACTTCAATCTCTGATCCAACTCCCAAGGGGTCTCTCCTGGTAGCATTGTGATTTCCTTGAAGCTAATGATCGATTGCGTCTCTAACTTTTGCCTACTAAATTCTTTGTTTAGCGTAGTTTGGATATCTGCGATCCCCGCATTCGGATTGTCATTGGAATGCTTAATGTACCAAGTCAGCACGTGATCCTGCAGAGTGCTAAAAAACTTTTCCTTCCTTATATTGTCATCTATGACTCCCTACGCTTACCATACAGCCTTTATCACGAACCAAAACTAGTCCAGATCTTCACTTCCTACTCCCTTGAACACTGATAACTTTATCGCGCTTTCCATATTAACTTGTGGTGGTGGCGAAGGTGGTATGAGCAAAGATGGGGGTGAAGTCGATGAAACTGGAGGAGGTGTGGGTGGGGGTGGTATCTTCAGAATCCTCTACCTTACCAAATTGATCGCACTTCTTGTTGAGACCTTCAAGGGATTTTCTTCGTCCCCTCATGGAGGTGAAATCAAGGGGCTAGTTTCTAATTCTACACTACCTTCGTTTCTGTAGATTCTCCCACTTCGTGTAGCCCCAAACATCAATTTGTTTGCATAACCTGCTTTTCACATAGTATCATTTTAATCCAAGAGTTCAAAGACTTAACGTACTTACCTTTTGGTCCTTTAAGGAAGCATCGCTCTGCCTCGCTGTAGCTGACTGAAGTATCTACCACAAATTCAGTAATGAATCCTCCTATAATTCGATCAAGCCAATGATTAACAACGCATGCCATCTTATCCTCTAACGCTTCCAATCTGTGCACCACTTCTGGAGTCCACACAATAGGTTTGTCGAGCTTGCACCTTCCTTGGCTATCTGCTAACTTCGCGATCCATTCATATAGCTCAATTGGGAAAGATGCGAAGAAACTTTCGTGGATCTCTGTGTATAAGTAGCAGCCTAACCACTCTTATTTTGATAGTCGCGGATTCTTTTTTTCCTGCGCCGTGAACTCATGAATCTTCCTATCCAACCAATCCTCTATTCCTTTCTTTGTTGGATTCCAGTGATACGACATTAGACATCTCTATGTAGATCCCAGTCCCAGCAATGGAACCATTTGTTGGTTTGTTAATGTCTGACCTAGGTTCGGAGTTAAGTAGCCAAAAAAATCCTTGTACTACTGGCCCTTTCGGCAACAGTTTGTGGAGCACGGACTGAGGTCTCACCTAAAGTAGTATGGGGGGCGTGCTAGAATTAGGTTTCTGCACCCTTGAGATGTCTAAGGGTTTGATTTGGTCCAACTGCTAGTCCCTGCCCATAGGTTGCTTCACGCACTTCCCTATCCTTCGTTCCCTGATAGATTCACCTTCGTGCAACCCTAACCAAGGGTTGTGGGGCTTCCACACTGCTGGAGTAGTGCTCTGCACTATCTCCCTAAGTCACACCTGAGATCTTACTTATACTCCTACACCAATTAGTTATCTTCACGTAAATAGAAGCCTTGTGTTATATTTATTTATACAACACATTCATATAAGTTTACGTAGCAAATAAACAGTAAACTTGCAAATTATACCCAATAATACATAAAGAAGGAAAGGATACAAAAAAATATGGTAAAACTTCTCTTTATTAATTCTTCCCACGGTTACAGACTCGACCTGCCCTACGCACTTAGCTGCACGGGTCCGCGCACTTAGCTGCAGACTACGAGGCCTCTGTGCACACAGCTACAGAGCCTTATCCTACTCTACGACTCAAGGACACAACTTTACACTTTGACTCAATCCCTTAGACTCATAATCCTTCTATTGATTTCATGATTTATTTATTCTACATTTAGAGCCTCTCTCTATTTATACAATCCCATGTTCTGCAGACCATGGGTAGATCTTTCAAGCCAACATTACATTACAAAAACAAGGGTGGACAACCCTGTGACTCTATTATGACTTTTCTCTCCACGCCCACAAATCGCAGAGTCTTTATAGAGGACTTGGTCAAAACATGGGCTTTAAGCCCCAAAACATGCCTTGGGGGGATTCCTTGCCCAACACTCAATCAACTATAGTGAAGCAGAGAGGTGATTTTGCAAAGGACCGTGAGGTAAGTATTTAAGATCATTGAATACTTGGATTAAAATGTTGTTCTGTGAAAAACGGGTGATGCCATTACCTTGACGTTTGGAGCTAGGTGTTGGGTCCCTATAATACTAGTGATTACCCCATTACTATTGTAGTTGTATCCCTTATTAATATTGTTGTGCCCCTATTTTCCCCATATTGTTATTGTTGTGCCCCATAGAATCCCTCTATTGTTATTTTTGTGTCTTTATATTATTATTGTTAGGTCGTCTGGGTTATATTGTGACTCCTTAGACTCCTATATATAGAAAGGAGGTTTTTTCATTTGAATCATCCAAGAATTGCTCATTTATGTAATGTAAAGGAGTTTTCCCCCTCGAAGAGGCTGAATTCTAAGGCGTGGATATCTATTTTCTATCTTTTTGTGAGCTGGTTTCATAACATTTGGTATCAGAGCTTTGGATTCTAGGGTTTTGCTGCTCCAAACAGGTCATCGTGGAATTTTCTCTATAATTTTTTTTTTCTGCGATGTTTCAAAAGCTAAAAAAAAAGCCCATTTGATAAGAAATCGTGTTGAATCTCAGGTCAAAATTTCATAGCTTTTCGCATTATATTTGTGGAGATATGATCTGAGAAAGTTGGTCTTTTTGCAGACTCCTGAATTACATTCCAAACAGGTGACCTGGGGAAAATCATCATAAATTTCTCTCTGACCATCGGATTGAAATTTTGTAAGAAGGTACAGAAAGAGGACAAACTTTAGTTTTTTTTATATCTTTTTCAGGTCCAAAGGTTGAAACAGTGACTCGTGGCACGTCGTACAAGTTCGCTCTACTGAACTAGTCTATAATCAGGTCATCTTGGGAGATTGTGCATAACTCTTCCTTGGAGAATCCAACTTGGATCAGACTAGCGGCATCGGAAAGAGGACATAGAGGGCTACTACAGGTCACAATTTCAGAATTGGATGATCTGAAATTGCAAAGATACATCAGATTCAATATCAAGCTTCTACAAAGTGAAAAAAGGTGTGTAGTTTTTTTTAAATTTTTGCATAAGCTTGGTTTGAAAAATTAGTTTGAATCGGTAATTGATGCCCCAAGGAAAGAAAATGCAAACACCGAGTAAGCAACCTTAAAGCTCTAGCATGAATTATGAAGAAAAGGAAGAAATGCAACATGATATATCAAAATTACGAGACCAAGTGCAACAAGTGTCACTTGCACAAAAAGCAACAGAATCTAAGATGGATGGTTTAAGGAAAGATGTAGAAGCTCAGATGGATGGTTTAAATAAAGGTGTAGAAGCGAAGATGGATTGTTTAAAGAAAGGTGTAGAAGCTAAGATGGATGGCATGGAAGCTAAGATGAATGGCATGCATGCTAAAATTGATGGCATGGATGATAAGATGGAAGAATTGAAGATAAATATGAATAAGTTGCTACAAGAAATGGTCACTAATGGTGAAAGGGTAGTAAAGGAAACTCATGATTATAACAAAAGAAATGTTAATAATGATTCCATAGACTCTAATGTTGGATCAAAGACCCACCATATTCCAAAAATCGATTTGAGGAAGTTTGATGGCAAGGATCCCGCAACATGGATATTACAGATGGAACAATTTTTCGATCTCAATAATGTGCAAAACACACAAAAGGTACGTATTGCAACTTTACATTTGGAACCAAATCAGTTTGTATGGTATCAATGGATTTGCTCTTGTAAACAAATTATCACTTGGGCAATTTTTACAGAAGAATTGACAACACATTATGAGGATACAAAAAGCAACACTTTTTTTAACCAATTGATAAGTCTCAAACAAAAGGGTTCAATAATGGAGCACATTGAGGAGTTCCAAAAATTGAACATAAGGGTAAAATTATTCTAGAGGAGCATAGGATTGATGTGTTCATAGGGACTTTAAAGGATAATATCCAACATGATGTTCGCATTTGGGAACCTGATTCATTAGAGAAGGCATTCAGGTTAGCAAGAAAAATGGAAAGCAAAATTATGGCAACCAAGAAGCATACCACTCACAACTATAAAGATGGAAGTATTGTTGCCCCTAGTCTTCCACAACCTATAAGGTTGACACCACAAAAATTGGAAGAAAAAAGAGCAAAAGGGCTTTCTTACAGTTGTGATAGAAAATACACTAAAGGTCATAAGTGTGCTGAGAAGAAATTATTATACATAGATTGTGAAGAGGAAGAAGAAAAGGAGCAAGAAAGGTCAAAAGAAGAGGATATACTCCAGGAACAAAGCCTAGATAAAGAAAAAATGAATTCGACCATATCTTGTAATGCATTGGTAGGAATTACCACTCCTCAAACCATCAAGATAGAAGGACAAATCAAGAAGAAAAAGGTAATAGTGTTGATTGATTCAGGAAGTATCCACAATTTTATTCGTTGTAAGGTAGCAAAAGAATTGAATTGCTTCTTATATCTAGCACCAGAGTGTCAAGTAACGATTGCAAATGGAGGAACAATAAATTGCTCTGGAAAGTGCCATAATATCAAGCTATCGATGGGAGAATATGTATTGACTAGCCCAATGCTTTCCATTCCAATGGGAGGTGCTGATGTTGTACTAGGAGTCGAATGGCTACAATCCTTGGGTACAATAGCTTTTAATTTTTTCAACAACTTTTCATGAAATTTTCTGTGGAAGGAAAGGAAGTTGAATTAAGGGGTATTGCAGGGAAACCGGGAAAGATAACCAGCTCTAACAGTATGACAAAGCTTCTAAAGAAGGAACAAAGAGGTGTAATTGCACAATTATGTTCACTAGATGTTTCCACATTGGAATCATATATTTCTCCAGATCTCCAAAAAGTCTTGGACAATAATTCCAAGGTATTTGAGACTCCCAAAGGTCTCCCACCTATTCGTGATCATGATCATGCTATTCATCTGATTCCAGGAAGTGTTCCTCCAAACATCAGGTCATACAGATATCCCTATGCCCAAAAGAGTGAAATTAAATGTATGGTTGCATAAATGCTAGAGGTTGGTATAATTCAATTGAGTCAAAGTTCTTTCTCTGCTCCAGTAGTATTGGTGCACAAGAAGGATGGATCATGGCGTATGTGTCCAAATTATAGGGGGCTCAACAAGCTCACTATTAAGGATAAGTTTCCCATTCCTGTCATTGATGAATTACTGGACGAATTGCATGGATCAATTTACTTCACCAAGTTGGATCTTCATTCAGGATATCATCAAATCAGAATGAAGACTGAGGACATTCCAAAAATAGAATTTAGAACTCATGAGGGTCATTATGAATTTTTGTTCATGCCTTTTGGCCTTACCAATGCACCTTCAACATTTCAAGGTTTGATGAATTCCATTTTCAAAACATTCCTTAGAAAATTTGTGTTAGTATTTTTTGATGATATACTAATCTATAGCAAGTCTTGGAAGCATCATGTTGAACATATTGACAGGGTGCTACAATTATTGGAGGAGAAACAATTATATGCAAAAGGATCAAAACGTTTCTTTGGAGTACAAGAGGTGGAATATCTGGGTCATATTGTATCTCATCAAAATTAAATCCATTAAGGAATGGAAAATCCCCACATCCATAAAGCATCTGTGAGGATTTCTCGGGTTGACAGGGTATTATCGCAAGTTTGTTAAGAATTATGGGAGAATAGCAGCACCTCTAACAACATTATTGAAGAAAGATGCATTTTCATGGACTATAGAAGCAACAAAGGCCTTCTAGCATCTTAAAGAGGCAATGTGCCAAGCACCGGTCTTAGCTACACCCAACTTCACAAAAACCTTTATTGTGGAATGTGATGCTTCAGGAAATGGAATTGGTGTTGTTTTAATGCAAGATGAAAGACCCATTTCTTCCGAAAGTCGTCCAATCAAGGGAAAGTTTTTACACAAAGCTATTTATGAGAAGGAAATGTTGGAAATACTCCATGCACTTAAGAAATGGCAACCCTACCTAATGGGAAGACACTTCAAGGTAAAAACAGATCATGATAGCCTTAAATACTTTTTAGAACAAAGATTATCCTCTGAAGAGCAACAAAAGTGGGTCACAAAGATGTTGGGTTATGACTTTGAAATCATCTACAAAAAAGGGAAGCAAAATGTGGTGGCAGATGCACTCTTAAGAAAGGATGAGGATGTGGAAGCATTGTTGTGCGCCATTTCTATTATCCAACCAGATTGGATAAACGAAGCAAGGGAGGAATGGAAGAATGACGAAGAAGTGTGGGCACTTATTCGAAAGTTACAACAAGACTCCAATACATCTGATACATTTAGCTGGAAAAATGATTCATTATGGTACAAAGATCACTTATACCTCTGTAAGAATTCCTAGCTAAAACAAAAGATTCTTATGGAATTGCACACTTCTCCCTTAGGAGGGCACTCATGATTTTTAAAAACTTACCACAAGGTTAAGAAGGAATTTTTTTGGGAGGGCCTTAAATCAGATATTCAAAAGTTTGTGGCGGAATGTTTGGTTTGCCAACAAAATAAAGTTGAAACAATTAAGACACCGGGTCTATTACAACCTTTATCCATTCCAAGCCAACGTTGGTAGGAGGTTTCAATGGATTTTATCACAGGTTTACCAAGTCTGAGGGAAAGAGTGTCATCATGGTGGTAGTTGACGGACTTACCAAGTATGCACACTTTTGTGCATTATCACATCCATTTAAAGCCAGTACAATTTCTACTGCATTTATGGAAACAATTCAAAAGCTACATGGAAACCCAAAGATTATTGTAAGTGACAAAGATCCCATTTTCACTGGAAATTTTTGGAAAAAATTATTTTCTTGTCTTGATACTCAGTTAGCTCATAGCTCATCTTATCATCCTCAATCTGATGGGCAAACTGAGATAGTAAACAAATGTTTGGAAGAATATCTTCATTGCTTTGTATCTGATAAACAGACACAATGGGTCAAATGGTTGCCTCTAGCTAAATGGTGGTATAACATTTCCTTCCATACAACAACAAAAATGACCCCATTTATGGCATTTTATGGATATCAGCCACCATCCATCACATCATATTTAAGAGAAAATTCTAAGGTTCAAGCAGTGGAGCATCACATCGAACATCAACAACATGTCCTCCAACTCTTAAAGGATAACCTCATGTTGGCACAAAATATAATGAAACAATAGGTAGATCAACATTGCAGTGAAAGAAGTTTTGATGTAGGTGATTGGGTATTCCTATGGCTACAACCATATAAGAAAATGTCCCTCAAGCAAGCTAAGAAGGATAATAAATTATCACCAAAGTATTATGATTTGTACAAGGTGTTGCAAAAAATTGGTACTATGGCATACAAATTGGAGCTTCCTGCAGCTTCTCGATTGCACCTAGTTTTCTATGTTTCATGTTTAAAGAAGGTTACAGGCAAAAAGCTCCCAGTTCAAACAATATTGCCAGAACTTGACGAGGAAGGAAAAATTATATTGGAACCAGAAGCAGTCACAGAAACAAGAACTTGACAGTTACGAAATCGATCAATTTTGGAGTATCTTATCAAGTGGAAGAACTTATCCGCTGAAGATTCCACATGGGAGGATGAGAATTTTATACAGAAGCATCCAGAACTACTGAAGTGTTGAGGACAACACTTTTTTGAAGGAGAGGGGCATGTTGGGTCCCTATAATACTAGTGATTACCCCATTACTATTGTAGTTGTATCCCTTATTAATATTGTTGTGCCCCTATTGTCCCCATATTGTTATTAATGTGCCCCATATAATCCCTCTATTATTATTTTTGTGGCTTTATATTGTTATTGTTAGGTCGGCTGGGTTATATTGTAACTCCTTAGACTCCTATATATAGAAAGGAGGTTTTGTCATTTGAATCATCCAAGAATTTCTCATTTATGTAATGTAAAGGAGGTTTCCCCCTCGAAGAGGCTGAATTCTAAGGCGTGGATCTCTCTTTTCTATCTTTTTGTGAGCTAGTTTCATAACACTAGGCGATGTGGATGATTCTTTAGAAATCGCGAAATTGGATCAATTCTGAATTATATTCCATTGATTGGACCTCCTTTAAGTGATGAAAAAGGGGTGGAATGAACTCCATCATGAAGCATTGTTCAGCTAATCACTCAGGGGATTCCTAGAGTAAATCATCCATCCATCCACTCCACCTCCACCTCCACCTCCACTGCATACACCTTCACCCACACCTACACCACCACCAACCGCATTCAACATGGCAAACATGATGAAGATGCTGATTTTCAAGGGCATAGAGTGAAAATACAAAGCAATTTTGGTTTGTTTCGAATGTTGTTTGGACAACACAACAGATTATTGATGACAATATAAATAAAGCACAATTGGTTACCGCTCTGCAGGATTGCACGCTAACTTGGTATATTAATTATTATTCTGATAATCGTCTTACAACGCTAATAGAGACTAAGGCAACTTTAAACAAGGAGTTTAGTAAGCCTAAGTTTGACTCAGAGTCAGTAATTGGATTCAAAGAAATCATGATGAGGGTTGATGAGATGCCTTGGGATTTAGATCAAAGGTTGAAGTATCAGATTTGAGAAGCTAACATGCAGCTCACGGATAGTCAGCATCACGAAAGGTTTATAGCTTCGCTTCTGCCCCACCTGAGAATTGCTCTGTAACAACAGAAGATAGCAACACAGACATAAGAGATTAGGGCGGTAATATTCAAAACGCCGATGGAAACTATGGAATGGACCCAACCAGATTGGAGCACCCAGCTACGCCATGTGCTGGAATGCTATAATGTGACCGCTAAAAAGGAGGATGAAGATTCGAGAAACATTAATATTCCATAGGAAGAAGGGAATCACAAAGTCAAAGTCCAACAAATAGAAAACCCAGACATCTCCACACCATTGAAGACAAAGCAAGTAACCATTTGCACTGAAGCAGAACCAAAGTTAGCAAAGATTGGAGATTATTGGGACGATTCTATCATGGATAAAGTTGCTGAGTTATTCTATGAATACTAGATCTCTTCCCTAATATGTTTTTAGATTTGAAGGGTATAGTTGGCGATTTGGGAATTATGAAGATCACTTTGAAGCTGGAAGCGAAGCCTATTAAACAATGGTCGTATCAGCTTAATCCTAAATACAAGGAAAAGGTTCGCCAAGATTTGGATAAGAGTAGAAAGGCAAAGTCAATAGAAGCGCAAATTTTTCAGTCCACAAAAGTAGTAGCAGTCAAAGACTTTGATGACAGATGCATCATAATGATTCAGGTTGGATGTTTTTTTGTTTCTAGAGTTGTTGTAGCAACAACGCTAGAGAGAAGTGTTGCATGCAAAACATTCCAAAGGTTCGAGATCATATCAAGTTGAATTCCTTTCTTTTTGAGAGGGAGTGTTGAAAATAGAAACAAGAAATGTTAAAAATAACATCCAGAAATTCCAATTTAATTTTTCCTTGAATTAAGTTGTGAATTAAAATTGTTATTCTTTTCTCATAGAAACTTGTAATAGTTAACTAACTTAAGTTGGCTTAGTTAACTTAGGAATTTCGAGTTGGAAGTCTTTTGGAAGTCATGTAGTGTTCTCCCTAAATTTTAGGGGTCCAATATGAGTTTAGATTGAGTTTTAATTATATAACTCAGGTTATTGAGTTATAGTCAGTTAAACTCGTTCTATCTGTTTGTTGAACTAGCAGAGGATTAACAGTCAGTTGGTGCACTGGTGCATCCACAAGTGCAACTCCAAATAACTAATGATTAACTCATCAGAAACTCATGCATGTCAAGTCTGAGAAGGACCCATTTGAGGCTATAGTGCAGGGACAATGTACTATCAGTTGTATGATTTATTGAGTTGTAAATATGATGCATGCAATCATAGAAGGACCTAATTTTGGATTGCATAGTTATGGATGAGGAATTTCCCTTTAAATACAGGCTCATTCTCTCAGGAATTGTGCAAATAATTAGAAGCTTGGAGACTTGGAAATTTGGTTAAGTATTGGACAAAGGAAGTCATCAGGCAGAGGATATGAAATACTTGTGTAGGTTAAGCTCACGGTTGAGCAGAACATATTGTATTCATCCAAATTCTTTGACGAAGGGTGCAAGGAAATAGGGGCTTAGAGAGCCGCAAAATTGGCTAAGTGTTGGTCAAGAGCTTGCTTGTGAGTTGAGGGTTGATTATACTGAGTGTTGGGATTCTTCTTGTGAGAACAAGCATTATATTATCATCTTGGATTTCTGATTTAATGCAATACAAATAGTGTGGTTTTGAGTTGTGGTTTTCCTGAGATACTTATTGTGTTATGTGCCATTGATTTGTCTTCCTATTGTTATTATTGTTTTCATCAATATTTATTGGCTTATGCTGTTAAAAGTAGAAGTATATTCTTGTCTTTTTCTTTAGTAAATTGCATGATCTTGTGAATCTATAGAAAATTATACAAAGGGTGCATGCAAGTCTGTATGGGAAGTAATGAGGTAAGGATAAGCCTATTTTGAGGGGGGTTTTGGGTGACGAAGAGATCTGTGGTAGGTTGCAGGCCTAACCACCTCAAAAAAAAGGCATCGTAGGATTTTGTGGGGCTATAAGGAGCCCCGGAACAATAACCCACATTAAGTGCATCTCTCCTTGCCTAGGCCACATATTTTGGAGGGTTGTTTATGGATTGTTGAGTGGGTTGAAGGGCTATTACAGATTTCCTTAACAAGAACAGTCAAGGGACATCAGGAACAACAGACTTGGAGGTCCGCATTAGTGATGTGTGTCAGGTCAAGTGTGTGACCAATATTGGATAGATTGTATTGCAGCCTGTGGAAGCCAAGAAGGGAGGGTTGATGTGGAGGTTAGAAGCCCTAACTAGTGGGAAGTTTCACAGTGAATATTGGAGACTAGATTTGTGCAATATTTCCTCTATTGCAAAGCAAAGAACAAATGTGGAGAAGTCTATGGGCATCCAA
This sequence comes from Pinus tabuliformis, assembly GCA_031772625.1. Lineage (NCBI taxonomy): Eukaryota > Viridiplantae > Streptophyta > Pinopsida > Pinales > Pinaceae > Pinus > Pinus tabuliformis. The sequence goes on along the minus strand of CM062818.1, from coordinate 992,522,181 downwards.
TAGAACGGTCTCTTAGGTGTGAGGATTCCCTAGCTAGGTGCAGATGATACAACATGGAATTGGTCACTAATGGATTGTTGGAGTGTAGCGTGAGAGTGGACCAAGTGTGAACGTGGATTGGCCACTTATGTTCTGTTGGAGGACAGTGTGATAGTGTCCAAGTTGGGGCCTGTTGTGCAACACCTTGGTGGACAAAGGTAGTTTCTAGAGTGATAGTTGTTGAGGTCAAGGGTTGATGAACTAGAGGAGAAGTTATGGAGCCAGAGACTTGTGTGTGGAGAAGGAATTCTATAGCAGATGGTGGGCAGTCTTCCTAGCCCGTGTTCATTGTGGGAGAGGGACATCTTGTATTGATAGGTGGAACCCCTCCATGCCCTATGTTTGTCTTCAATGATGCAGCATAGGAATGCCATAGTGGGTTGAAATCCCTAGGTAGACGAGGAGCAACACTGGGCATATTGAGAGTTGTTCACAAATGGAGTTGTGAACAACTCGATAGGAGTCTCGATGTGTTGTACCCTTGATAGAATAAGACACAACTAGAGAGCAAATTGAAAGTTGAGGTTTAGTGGCCAGTTGGACTTGGAGAATTGATAGATGCTGGAGCTGCAGATTGAGAACCGAAGGACTAAGCAGGTATAGGGTACGAGTGAGGGGAGCTAAGAGAATTGATTTCATCAGACAGATGGTCAGAGTATCTTGTTCAGGATAGATTGGTTGTCAATGTAGTGACACCAAGCCCCAGTTTGTATTATTGTACTAGTGGATGTATGAGGGCCATTATCCCTGGTACAAGAGGCCTAGACTGTTGTATTACATCATTTGGATTAATATAAAGAAGTTGGGTTAAAAATTGTAAAAATTGTCTATATTATGTGCATGTGTGATTTACTATTGTTTATATTTCGTTGTGCAAAGTAGTATCGTTATGATTCTTGCTTTGATAGCATCAGATATTTTAAGACTCTATCCCAGACACCAAGGTCATGGAAAAACAACATGGTATCAGAGCATATCTGAGCTACTTTGAGTGACAGTGAATCATAGTTTTCACAATGAAGAAACTCAAAGGGAGTTGTGGGCGTATAGATCATGGAGCAGAGGTTTTAGCTGAAGACATGGATATGTGGTCTTGATTTCCTTGGCAGCAAGATTGGCTGGGAGTTCCGGTGGATTGGTGGTGAGCCTAGTGAACAACATTTTTTGTAGGGTATATTGTTGATCATGGACTTCCTTTGATTTTTCATGGATGGTTGGGACAACTCGAGGTTTTCTTTGGCATGGATGAGATTAGGTTGATCGAGATGGTTTCGTGTGATGGAATTCAGATTGGAAGGCTAGATTCCTCATCGGATCATGATGTTGCATATCCAACATTGAAGGGATTTGCGTGATTGGTATTTGATCCAGGAGGATGAGTGCTTGCAGGACTAAGCCGATGGAGATCATGTAGGCTTAGAGGGAGTATAGCCTTATAGGAAGTAGCCCTATGGAGGTTAGGAATCTTGAGGTTCGAATGTGATGAGGCAAAGGCACTACCAATATTGTTGGATTCATTCTATAGGGTATGATGCAATGATGGATGTCAAATGGGCTAGTGTCATTGGAGATGATGATGGTTACTTCCTAGTCTTGGAAGTACCTCCCTCACTAAGAAGGAGTGTTGATTTTTGTCTAGCTTTGGAGGTAATACAAGCCCTAGGGTTCAGAAATTGGAGGGAAAAGCACCAAAAGTACGCTTGTTCGCTTGGAACACAAGCATGGGGTTTTTCACCCATCAAGATTTGGGCCAAAACCATGAATAATTTGAGCATGAAAAAATTTTAGGTGATATAGAGTGGTGTGTTGATTCCAACGCTTCAAAAATCACCCAAATCAGAGATCTAGAACTTAAGTTATGAATTTTTGAATTTTTCATTAGTATTTCGACTGTCAATTCATGTATGCTTGAAGAGGATTCGTCCAACAGACATGACCCTTCATGAATTCATTGGAACCCTTGGATTTGGTATAGATAAAAGGTGAGGGAGCATTCATGTGGACATATAGGAGGACAACACAGCTAAGAGAGTATCTCTAAAATTGGACAAGGAGGAGGCAAATAGGAAAAAAGGGATGAAGCACATGTTTATGGGAGGCCGAGTTTTGTTTTAGTGTGGAATTATGTGTGAGGAAAAGTTGTAGCTCTAGGGAACATTTCATGGCAGAAATGATTCGGATTTAAACAGGAACGCAACAAATTATAGAGATAACCATATACACAAAGATACAGCGGAAATGATACTTCATTTCATTAATGGAAAATACTGAAATATGCTTACAACCAGAAATGGAAATAAACCAGCTAGGGCGATGGTAGCTTATCTCTGAGAAGAGATGTGATGGATACATGCCTCTGAACTGTCTAACAATGAGGCTCGAAGGCCTATTTATTGTTGAGAAACAATGGAAAACCCTTAACATTCCAAAACCTAACCCTAGGAGATGAAACGCCAAACTGTGGGCCCCGTTTGGGGTAAATTGGTACATCAACTTCCCGGGGTCGTAACTTTGGCATATGATCTCCGTTTGACGCGTACAATAGCTCATTAGAAAGATCTATCCGAGCACTATCATTGTTCATGGGACCACGGGCAACATGGGTCCCATGTTGCCCTCGGATTCCCCAAAAAACGTCGTTTAGGGCCTCAAAACGGCTCTGGAAGTTCAGGACCCGAAAAACTGCTAAAAATAGTAAGTTGTGCTACAATTAAGGAAACTGAAAATGCTGAGAAAGACAATGGTGGGGGTCCAGGTGGACTTGGCAGGTGGCCACCAATATCCACCTGGATCATTCCTCCCCCCTTAGGAAGCAATGGTCCCCATTACGTTGAGCTCCTCCATGAGATGGGGAAACTTCTGCTGAACTTGTTCCCTGGTGAGCCACTTGCCCTGCTGAAGGAGTTGGCCTGCTTTGACAACTCGATACAGTTGGATATTCTGTTGGTGAGTGTTCTTGATCTATGTGTCCATGATCCAATCAGTTGCAGCTTGTTCCATGCAATCTGGATTTAATTCTGTGGGTTTGAGCTGTTCTGCAATGTCGGATGTGTCTAGCAATGGTGGAAAGTATGGCCGAAGGTGGTCCACATTGAACACTGGGTGCAGGCCAAGGAATGGGGGAATGCTGAGCTCAAATGCATTGTCTCCCACAGACTTAGTAATGGTGTAAGGACCATATCGGAGTGGTCTCAATTTCCGATAGGCTCCAGTAAGGCGTTCCTTTTGCAAATGCAACCAGACTTTGTCACCCACCTGAAACTTGTGTGGCACCCGATGTTGATCATGTCGCTGCTTGTACTTGGCATTTTATTTCTCAAGAATGTCATGGACCTGCTGGCGAATATGTTGGATGTGCTCAATGAAGTTGGTGGCCTTATCTGTTTCGGACTGGACATGAGATGAATTCATGTGAGTAGCTGCAAGTGGCATGGCCACATCAATGGGGCATAGTGGCTGGAATCCCAAACCCACCTGAAAAGGGCTATGGCCAGTGGAGCTGTGAAGAGCTCGGTTGTAGCTGTGTTGAACATAGGGGAGGCTCTCGTCCCATGTGCGTGGATTCTTTGAGTTATACATGCACAGAATGTGCACAATCATCCTATTGACAACCTCTGTCTGGCCATCAGTTTGAGGATGGAAGGCTGTGGACTTCGTGAGTTTGGTGTCCAGCATTGACCAGAGACTGGACCAAAATGTGCTGAGAAACCGATTGTCCCGATCTGAGATGATAGACTGTGGGATCCCAAAGTGCACCCACACTCGTTCAAAGAAGAGTTTAGCAGTGGCTTCTGCTGTGATATTCTTCTTGCAGGCCACCATAATGGCCATCTTTGAGAATCGGTCGACGACCACAAAAACACAGTCATTTCCATGCTTAGTGGAAGGAAGGCCTGACATGTAATCCATGGAGATGGATTCCCAATGTCGACTAGGGGTAGGCAACGGGGTATAGAGGCCGTGCTTCTTAATGGTCGGTTTGGCAATGGCACAGGCAGTACATGATCGGATGTACTTCCCAACATCCTGTTGGGTCCCTATAATACTAGTGATTACCCCATTACTATTGTAGTTATACCTCTTATTTATATTTTTGTGCCCCTATTACCCCCATATTGTTATTTATGTGCCCCATAGAATCCCTCTATTGTTATTTTTGTGGCTTTATATTATTATTGTTAGGTCGGCTAGATTATATTGTGACTCCTTAGACTCCTATATATAGAAAGGAGGTTTTGTCATTTGTATCATCCAAGAATTGTTCATTTATGTAATATAAAGGAGGTTGCCCCCTCGAAGAGGCTGAATTCTAAGGCGTGGATCTCTCTTTTCCATCTTTTTGTGAGCTGGTTTCATAACATTTGGTATCAGAGCTTTGGATTCTAGGGTTTCGCTGCTCCAAACAGGGCAGCGTGGCATTTTCGCTATAACTTTTTTTCTGTGATGTTTCAGAAGTCACAACAAAAACCCATTTGAGAAGAATTGTCTCTGAACCGTGGGTCCGAATTTCAGAGCTTTTTGCGTGATATTTTCGGAAATATTATCTGAGGAAGATGGCCTTTTTGCAGACTCCTGAATTACATTCAAAACAGGTGACCTGGGGAAAATCGTCATAACTCTCTCTCTGAGGATCGGATTGAAATTTCGTAAAAAGGTACAGAAAGCAGACGGACTGTAGTTTCTTTTATGTGTGTTTCAGAATCAAAGGTTGAAACAGTGACTCGTGGCACGTCGTACAAGTTCGCTCTACTGAACTAGTCTAAAAGCAAGTCACTGTGGGAGATTTCACATAACTCTTACTTGGAGAATCCAATTTGGCTCAGACTTGTGGCATTGGAAAGAGGACACAGAAGGCTACTACATGTATCAATTTCAAAACTGGATGATCCGAAATTACAGAGATCCATCAGATTCAATATTAGGCTTCTATAAAGTGAAAAAAGGTGTGTAGTTTTTTTTTTATTTTTTATCTAAGCTTGGTTTAACGGAATTCAAAGGGCATAGTAAAGCATTATTATCGATAACTGATGCCCCGAGGAAAGAAAATGCAAACACCTAGTAAGGAACCTGAAAGCTCTAGCATGACTCATGAAGAAGAGGAAGAAATGCTACATGATATATCAAAATTACAAGAACAAGGCAACAAATGTCACGCTCACAAAAGCTAACAGAATCTAAGATAAGTGGCGTGGAATATAAGATAAATGGCGTGGAATCTAAGATAAATGGCATGGAATCTAAGATAAAGGGAATGGAAGCTAAGATGGAGGATTCGATGGTAAATTTGAAGATAGATTTGAAGACAGACATGGAAGAATTGAAGAACTTGCTACAAGAAAGGGTCACTAATGGTGAAAAGGTAGTAAAGGAAACTCATGATGAGAACAAAAGAAATGTTAATCATGATTCCATAGACTCTAATGTTGGATCGAAGACTCACCATGTTCCAAAAATCGATATGAGGAAGTTTGATGGCAAGGATCCCGCCACATGGATATTACAGATGGAGCAATTCTTCGATCTCAATAATGTGCAAAACACACAAAAGGTACGTATGGCAACTTTATATTTGGAACCAAATCAGTTTGTATGGTATCAATGGCTTTGTTCTCGTAAACAATTTATCACTTGGGCAATTTTTACGGAAGAATTAATAGCACATTATGAGGATACAAAAAGCAACACTTTTTTTAGCCAATTGATAAGTCTCAAACAAAAGGGTTCAATAATGGAGCACATTGAGGAGTTCCAAAAATTGAACATAAGGGTAAAAGATATTCCAGAGGAGCATAGGATTGATGTGTTCATAGGGTCTTTAAAGGATAATATCCAACATGATGTGCGCCTTTGGGAACCTGATTCATTAGAGAAGGCATTCAGGTTAGCAAGAAAAATGGAAAGCAAAATTATGGCAACTAGGAAGCATACCATTCACAACTATAAAGATGGAAGTGTTGTTGCCCATAGTCTTCCACAACCTACAAGGTTGACACCACAACAATTGGAATAAAAAAGAGCAAAAGGGCTTTGTTACAATTGTGATAGCAAATACACAAAAGGTCATAAGTGTGATGAGAAGAAATTATTCTACATAGATTGTGAAGAGGAAGAAGAAAAGGAGCAAGAAAGGTCAAAAGAAGAGGATATATTCCAGGAACAAAGCCTAGATGAAGAACAAATAAATCCGACCATATCTTGTAATGCATTGGCGGGAATTACCACTCCTCAAACCATCAAGATAGAAGGACAAATCAAGAAGAAAAAGGTAATAGTGTTGATTGATTCAGGAAGCACCCACAATTTTATTCATTGTAGGGTAGCAAAAGAATTGAATTGCTTCCTATATCCAACACCAGAGTGTCAAGTGATGATTGCAAATGGAGGAACAATAAATTGCTCTGGAAAGTGCCATAATATCAAGCTATCCATGGGAGAATATGTATTGACTAGCCCAATGCTTTCCATTCCAATGGGAGGTGCGGATGTTGTACTAGGAGTCCAATGGCTACAATCCTTGGGTACAATAGCTTCTAATTTTCAAGAACTTTTCATCAAATTTTCTTCAGAAGGAAAGGAAGTTGAATTAAGGGGTATTGCAGGGAAACCAGGAAAGATAATCAGCTCTCATGGTATGACAAAGCTTCTAAGAAAGGAGAAAAGAGGTGTAATTGCACAATATGTGCTCGCTAGATGTTTCCACATTGGAATCATCTATTTCTCCAGATCTCCAAAAAGTCTTGGACAATCATTCCAAGGTATTTGAGACTCCCAAGGGTCTCCCACCTATGCGTGATCATGATCATGCTATTCATCTGATTCCAGGAAGTGTTCCTCCAAACATCAGGCCGTACAGATATCCCTATGTCCAAAAAAGTGAAATTGAACGTATGGTTGCAGAAATGCTAGAGGCTGGTATAATTCAACCGAGTCAAAGTTCTTTCTCAGCTCCAGTAGTATTGGTGCACAAGAAGGAAGGATCATGGCGCATGTGTCCAGATTATAGGGAGCTCAACAAGCTCACTATTAAAGATAAGTTCCCCATTCCTGTTATTGATGAATTACTGGATGAATTGCATGGATCAATTTACTTCACCAAGTTGGATCTTCGTTCGGGATATCATCAAATCAGAATGAAGATTGAAGACATTCCAAAAATGGCATTTAGAACTCATGAGGGTCATTATGAATTTTTGGTCATGCCTTTTGGCCTTACCAATGCACCTTCAACATTTCAAGGTTTGATGAATTCAATTTTCAAACCATTCCTTAGAAAATTTGTGTTAGTATTTTTTGATGATATACTAATCTACAACAAGTCTTGGAAGGATCATGTTGAACATGTTGACAGGGTGCTACAACTATTGGAGGAGAAACAATTATATGCAAAAAGATCCAAATGTTTCTTTGGAGTCCAGGAGGTGGAATATTTGGGTGATATTGTATCTCATGAAGGAGTTAAGGTAGACCCTAGCAAAATTAAAGCCATTAAGGAATGGAAAATCCCCACATCCATAAAGCATCTGCGAGGATTTCTTGGGTTGATAGGGTATTATCGCAATTTTGTTAAGAATTATGGGAGAATAGCAGCACCTCTAACAACATTATTGAAGAAAGATTCATTTTGATGGACTTCGGAAGCAACAAAGGCCTTTGAACATCTTAAAGAGGCAATGTGCCAAGCACCAGTCTTAGCTACACCGGACTTCACAAAAACCTTTATTGTGGAATGTGATGCTTCATGAAATGGAATTGGTGCTGTTCTAATGCAAGAGGAATGACCCATTGCTTTTGAAAGTCGTCCAATCAAGGGAAAGTTTTTAAGCAAAGCTATTTATGAGAAGGAAATGTTGGCAATACTCCATGCACTTAAGAAATGGCGACCCTACCTAATGGGAAGACACTTCAAGGTAAAAACGGATCATGATAGCCTTAAATACTTTTTAGAACAAAGATTATCCTCTGAAGAGCAACAAAAGTGGGTCACAAAGATGTTGGGTTATGACTTTGAAATCATCTACAAAAAAGGGAAGAAAAATGTGGTGGCAGATGCACTCTCAAGAAAGGATGAGGATGTGGAAGCATTGTTGTGTGCCATTTCTATTATCCAACCAGATTGGATAAACGAAGCAAGGGAGGAATGGAAGAATGACGAAGAAGTGTGGGCACTTATTCGAAAGCTACAACAAGATTCCAGTACTTCTGATACATTTAGCTGGAAAAATGATTCGTTATGGTACAAAGATCGCTTATACCTCTGTAAGAATTCCCAGCTAAAACAAAAGATTCTTATGGAATTGCACACTTCTCCCTTAGGAGGGCACTCAGGATTTTTAAAAACTTACCACAGGGTTAAGAAGGAATTTTTTTGGGATGGCCTTAAATCAGATATTCAAAAGTTTGTGGCGGAATGTTTGGTTTGCCAGCAAAATAAAGTTGAAACAATTAAGACACCGAGTCTATTACAACCTTTATCCATTCCAAGCCAACGTTGGGAGGAGGTTTCAATGGATTTTATCACAGGTTTACCCAAGTCTGAGGGAAAGAGTGTCATCATGGTGGTAGTTGACAGACTTACCAAGTATGCACACTTTTGTGCATTATCACATCCATTTAAAGCCAGTACAGTTTCTACTGCATTTATGGAAACAGTTCGAAAGCTACATGGAAACCCAAAGATTATTGTAAGTGACAGAGATCCCATTTTCACTGGAATTTTTTGGACAGAATTATTTTCTTGTCTTGGTACTCAGTTAGCTCATAGCTCATCTTATCATCCTCAATCTGATGGGCAAACTGAGATAGCAAACAAATGTTTGGAAGGATATCTTCGTTGCTTTGTATCTGATAAACAGACACAATGGGTCAAATGGTTGCCTCTGGCTGAATGGTGGTATAACACTTCCTTCCATACAGCAACAAAAATGACCCCATTTATGGCACTTTATGGGTATCAACCACCATCCATCACATCATATTTAAGAGAAAATTCTAAGGTTCAGGCAGTGGAACATCACATCGAACATCAACAACAAGTCCTCCAACTCTTAAAGGATAACCTCGTGTTGGCACAAAATAGAATGAAACAACAGGCAGATCAACATCGCAGTGAAAGAAGTTTTGATGTAGGTGATTGGGTATTCCTACGGCTACAACCATATAAGCAAATGTCCCTAAAGCAAGCTAAGAAGGATAATAAATTATCACCAAAGTATTATGGTCCGTACAAGGTGTTGCAAAAGATTGGTACTATGGCATACAAATTGGAGCTTCCTTCAGCTTCTCGATTGCACCCAGTCTTCCATGTTTCATGTTTAAAGAAGGTTATAGGTGACAAGCTCCCAATTCAAACAATATTGCCAGAACTTGATGAGGAAGGAAAAATTATATTGGAACCGGAAGCAGTCACAGAAACAAGAACTCGACAGCTACGAAATCGATCAATTTCAGAGTATCTTATCAAGTGGAAGAACTTATCCGCTGAAGATTCCACATGGGAGGATGAGAATTTTATGCGGGAGTATCTAGAACTACTCAAGCGTTGAGGACAACACTTTTTTGAAGGAGAGGGGCATGTTGGGTCCCTATAATACTAGCGATTACCCCATTACTATTGTAGTTATACCCCTTATTTATATTTTTGTGCCCCTATTACCCCCATATTGTTATTTATGTGCCCCATAGAATCCCTCTATTGTTATTTTTGTGGATTTATATTATTATTGTTAGGTCGGCTAGATTATATTGTGACTCCTTAGACTCCTATATATAGAAAGGAGGTTTTGTCATTTGTATCATCCAAGAATTGTTCATTTATGTAATGTAAAGGAGGTTGCCCCCTCGAAGAGGCTGAATTCTAAGGCGTGGATCTCTCTTTTCCATCTTTTTGTGAGCTGGTTTCATAACACATCCTGTCGAAGATTCGGCCAATAGAAATAATTTTGCAGTACTGCCACTGTTTTCTCGACCCCGAAATGCCCAGCATCCCGACTGTAGTGTGCTTCCCAAATCATCTTGGCACGCTTGCTTGAAGGAACAAAAAGGTGACCGAGGTGGCATAATAGGGCATCCTAGAGGTGAAAATCTGCAACATGCCGACCCTCCAAGAGTGTCTGGTATGTGTGGCCGAATTCTGGGTTGCTTTTGTAGAGAAGTGGCCAATCAGAAGTCTCGTGCCCGCAAGAGTTGAGCACGGTAGTTAGCACCATGATCGGTGGTCGACTGAGGCAATCTGCAACATTATTGGTGCTGCCCTTTTTATACTTGATATTCAAGTGAAACTGTTGCAGGTATGTAGACCACTTCTGATGGCGATCATTCTGCAATTTCCCTTGGGTTTGTATGAACTGCAGGGGTCGGTGGTCTGTGTGGATGACCGTTTCCTTCCCCAAAATGTAATGCTTCCATTGTCGGCAGGCCTGTATAATGGAATACATCTCTTTATCATAAGTGGGGTACTTCCGGACTATGTCTGAAAGTGTTTCACTGTGATATGCCACTGGATGTCCATGTTGAGTAAGGACTGCCCCAATAGCATAGTCAGAGGCATCTGTCTCGACCTCAAATGGTTGTTGTAAATCTGGTAACGCGAGCACTGGTGCCGTGCAGAGGCAATCCTTCAACTCCCTGAATGCCTTCTGTTGAGATTCAGACCAAAAGAATTTTGCTTTTGCCCCTCCCTTGGTGACTTGACTCAAGGGCCAAGAAATATGAGAAAACCCCAACACAAACCTGCGGTAGAAGTTGGCAAGACCTAGAAAGTTGTGGAGCTATGTTAGAGTGGTTGGAGAGGGCCAATCCCGAATGACTTGGATCTTGGCTGGATCGACATGCACCCCCTATTCATCAATTATGTATCCTAGATACTGAACCTGGGTCATGCCAAAAGTTCATTTCTCCAAATTGGCACATAGCTTGTGTTGCCGCAGTGTTTAGAGAACCTGTCGGATGTGGTGGAGGTGCTCTTCCCAACTCTGGCTGAAGATCAGAATGTCATCCAAGTATACTACTACAAAGGAGCTGGTGAATGGCCGCAAGATGTCATCCATTAGCCTCATAAAGGTTGCAGGAGCATTCGTCAATCCGAAAGGCATGACCAACCACTCGAAGAGGCCCTCCTTGGATTTGAAGGCAGTCTTCCACACATCGGAGGGTTCGATTGGTACCTGGTGATATCCTGACTTCAGATCGATATTGCTGAAATATTTCGCTCCCTTTAGTTGGTCTAAGAGGTCATCAATCCGCGGGATCGGGTACCTATTACGGACAGTGATCTTGTTCAGCGCCCGATAGTCAATACAGAGTCTCCACGTCCCATCCTTCTTCTGTACCAACACGATCGGGCTCCCACAGGGCAATGAACTCGGACGGATGTGACCTTTCTGCAGGAGCTCCTGAATCTGCCTCTTGATTTCATTGTTCTCCATAACGGAGCGCCGATAAATTGGTCCATTGGGTAGTGGCGCACCTGGGGTCAGATCGATGGAGTGCTTGACTTGACAGTGCAGAGGAACCCCTGCCGGGGAGGTGAAGATGTGCTCGTATTCCTCCACAATCTTGTCCATCTGTAGTTGTCATGCAGAGGGACGCCGTTTGGAGGCCACGGCCATTGTCTTCTTCTTTCCTTGAGGGCGTATCATCAGGAAAACAAATTTCCTGGTTTTGGAAATGATCTTACTGCATTGTTTTGCAGTAATCAAAGAGATGGCGGCAGGTGGTGCTACCTCTGGTATCCTGAACAACTTATTTCCCAATGTAATAATAACAGCACGGGGCCTTGATTCATACACAACATGTCGCTTCCACAAGTATGGTTGTCCTAGTAATACATCACAAACTTCAAGGGGAGCAATGTCACACAATAACTCATCCGCGAAGGGCTTGATGTTGTATGGAAGGCGACACTGCTGGCTCACGCGAAGATCTCGTCCTTGATGAAGCCACCCAATGGTGTATGGTTGTGGATGTGCTGTGGTCGGTAAGCCCAACCGCTTCATGACCTCTGCCAAAATGAGGTTCTTTTGACTCCCGTTATCAACAATGAACTGTATCGGGATCCCTTTACCCACATCTGGGAGTGGAAGAGACGCTCCTCCTCCTCTGGATCTTCGGGTTCATTTTTCTGGATCTTTGCGGTGGCAACAGTGGCGCTGGGATCTGCATCAATGATGTGCTTCCGTTTTTCATACCCCTTATCGGGTTCTGACTCAGAGTCGGAACATGCATCTGATTCTGAAACCTTTAGCTCAGCCACCAGTGACTGCTTGGCCCGACACTCACTTGTGTTGTGAGTGGAGCTCTTATGGAACTCGCACCATTTTCCAGTGTCCTTTCTCGGCTTCGCGGCGCTGTTCTTTGCTTGCAACTTCGGCTGGTTGTCTTGGGTTGTCCCGCCTTGGCTTTGTCCTTTGTTCTGTGGTTTAGGGGCACCTTTCCCCTGCTTTGGATTCGCAGATCCAAAGTCTCGCTTCTTTTGTTTAAACTTCTGCTCGACCTTGACGGCATATCGGTATGCTGCGCCGAGCGAGGGGATGTTTAGGAACTTTATTTCTTCCTGGATGTACTTGTGTAGGAAGCCACGGTAATTGAGTATCAAATGTTGCTCCGAATCCTTGATACCCAACTTTGTGCGAAGGGTATGGAAAAGATTGGTGAACTCTGGCACATCTTGGTCCCTTCCCTGCCCCAGCGTGGTCCACTTTATGTATTCATCCTCATAGCTTCCGACAGGGTAGTACTACTCCTTGATGGCATCCCGGAACGAATCCCAGGTGGGTGCGGCTGAAAATAGTGAGCCAGTACTTTCATCCTTCTGCTCGCAGTAGGTTTCCCACCAGTCCTTAAAGTGGGGGGCTGCTTTGAGAAGAGCAAAAACAATCTTTTCCCGACTCAAAAATTCATGAACAGAAAAATAACCCTCTAGCAGATTTAACCATTTATCTACGGCATCTGCGTCTATCTAACCCTCGAATATGGGGATTTCAAAATTAACTTGTACCTTAAAGGGTGCGGCGTTTCCATAGTAACTGCTGGAAGCCGATGCGTCGCTTCTGGGTAGCTGCTGAAGGATCTGGGAAAAGTTGTCCATCATCGCGTTCCGTTGTCGCTCGAGGGCTTCTTCGAGCAAGATTTTGATGGGATCTCCTGCCCCCTCATCTTTCTTCTCGTCCGCCATGGGAGGCCACCGGGATTTGCGAGGCTGGTCTTGCAAAGGTTCGACCAGTTCAAGCCCTAACTCCTTATATCCCGACCTTGTTGGGGACATGCAAAGAAAAACAGAGAAAAAGCAGACCGCTCTGATACCACTGATCCGGATTTAAACAGGAACGCAACAAATTACAGAGATAACCATATACACAAAGATACAGCAGAAATGATACTTCATTTCATTAATGGAAAATACTGAAATATGCTTACAACCAGAAATGGAAATAAACCAGCTAGGGCGATGGTAGCTTACCTCTGAGAAGAGATGTGATGGCTACATGCCTCTGAACTGTCTTACAATGAGGCTCAAAGGCCTATTTATTTTTGAGAAACAATGGAAAACCCTTAACATTCCAAAACCTAACCCTAGGAGATGAAACGCCAAACTGTGGGCCCCGTTTGGGGTAAATTGGTACATCAACTTCCCGGGGTCGTAACTTTGGCATATGATCTCCGTTTGACGCGTACAATAGCTCATTAGAAAGATCTATCCGAGCACTATCATTGTTGGAACGACCCCAAAAAACGTTGTTTAGGGCCTCAAAACGGCTCCAGAAGTTCAGGACCTGAAAAACTGCTAAAAATAGTAAGTTGTGCTACAATTAAGGAAACTGAAAATGCTGAGAAAGACAATGGTGGGGGTCCAAGTGGACTTGGCAGGTGGCCACCAATATCCACCTGGATCAAGAAAGGAGGTATTAAGGAGAAGTCTTAACTCTAAAAGAAGGTGTGGATTCATTAAAGGGCCTAGCCATAGGCGTAGAGGGATCCTTGAGTGTATTTTGGAGCATCCTCGTGGGCAGAATTCTCTGACCTAGCCGCAACAAAGAAGGAGGGGACATCATGGGAGTTTTAGGGCTATTAGAGCCTCTTTGTATCTTCGTGAAGGGATGTTCTATGCTTGATCTGGATTTAAACAGGAACACAACAACTTACAGATATAATCATAAACACAGAGATGCGGCGGAAAAACACTTCATTTCATTAATAGAAAAATACTGAACTATGCTTACAAATAGAATGGAAATAAGATAGCTTGGGTGATGGTAACTTATCTCTGAGAAGAGATGTGGTGGCCACATGCCTCTAAACTGAGTGTAAACATTTTTCAAATAAAAAATTAAATCAACATATTGAGATTCAGTGTTGATGGGGCATACCTATGTGATTCAAACATTATTACCTAAATCTTCATCAGTGGAAATGCCATAAGCTCCAGTAATTAATCTGCAAAAACCTTGACCTCTTACTATTTTAGCTAGTTTGATGTCTAGGTCATATTCTTGCAAGGTAGTAACCCAATTTTCACTTTTCTCTCCTAATTCTTCCTGGATAAGCAATAGTTTAACTATAGGGAAAGGAACAATTACTTTTGCATGTAATTTTAGGAGGAAAGGCCTGAAATGTTTTATGGACTTAAAGACTACAAAGGCTTGCTTCTCAACCTCCGAATAACTTATCTTAGCTCCCTACAAGTAGGAACTAAAGAAGCAAATTGCAGCTTTAATTTGTTTTTCATGAGGTTGAGTCAAAACTGTTGCATAGGATTGTTTGGAAGAAAAATTATAAAGAACGAATTGTTTGGAAAAATAAGGAGTTGATAACGAAGGGGAATGAATGATTACCTGTTTTATTGACTCAAATGCTTTTCTTTCGATCAGTCGCCATTTGAAAATTGACTTTTTCTTGATCATATCGTGTAAGGGAAGTACAATTTGAGAGAAATTTGGGACAAATCTTTTAACAAAATTAATCTGCCCAAGGAACGATTGCATGGATTTTTTGTTGTGTGGAAAGGGGATTTTAGATATCACCTTGATTTTATTTGGATCTATGTAGATTCCTTCTTTAGAAACAATAAAGCCTAGAATTTTACCTTCATTAAGAGAAAAAAATTACTTTAGAATTTAAGGAGATTCCAAATTTTCTACATCTTTCAAAGATCTATTTTAAATCATGTAAATGATTAATCCTTTGTTTAGAATAAATTCTAATGCAATCTAAATACAATTGTCTTAGTGATCAAACCTCTGAATAAATATCCATAGCTCTTTGGAAAGTAGCTCCAGCATTAATCAGTCCAAAAGGAATTTTTTGATAAGCATAGGTCCCCCACTTAGTCATGAATGTGGTTTTCAGTCTCTCATCTAGATGTACAAGAATCTGATTATAACCTGAAAAACCATATAAGAAAGACATTAGTTCAAAACCAGGAACAAATTGTAAAATGTGTTCCATTGTAGGTAAAGGAAAGTTATCAGTTTCACAAGTTTTGTTTAAATTTCTGAAATCTATAGAAATATTAATATTTCCATTCTCATTTCTAATTGGAACAAGGTTTAAGACCCACTTGGAATGTCTATCTGGGAAAATGATTTTAGCTTTGAGAAGCTTATTTAGTTGATTCTTAATCTGAGCTTCCAAGTTAGGGTGAATCTTCTTAAGCTTTGTTTGAATTGGCTTGACATCTGGTAGCATAGGAATGTTGTGCTCAATAATGGATGTGTCATAGGTTTTAAGATCATCCTAATTCCATGCAAACATATCCTTGTATATTTTTAACAAATAAATGAAAGAAAATCCTTCATCTGGTGAAAGTCCAAGGCTTAAATTGATGTTTTGAGGCTTATGATCAGATCCTAAGTTAACCAACTTAAATCTCAAAGTCGAACTTTGAAGCTTGCAATTAGTTAACTTTTTGAACCTATCTTTTAGCTCATATAAATCTTTCAATTTCACTATAGGTTTAGGTAAATAATTTTCCTCAAAAGATTTATTCAGTTGTTTGTCATGACCATCTTCATCAATAATCTGATCAGATTAAGATCCTTCAGATGTTAGAAAACTTAAGATGTCATTGTCATCTTTAAACACATGCCAATTAGTAATGTTGTATGGGATGGAGGTGAAAAATTAATTTAATAGAAAATATATCATGCTGAAATATTTAGGTGGAATGAGTTTGGAAGCAACGTTTGCTAGGAGTTCAACACTAGCATTTTGTATTCTAGGGATAGGAGTTATGTTGAATGCAGTGAAATGAGAAATGAGGTCTTGGATCAAATATTGGTAATGCTTAAGGTGACTAGAAGCACAATGGATGTTGTTTCTAACTTTTTTTATAACAATATTTGAGTCACCAAAAACTTTAAGGTATTTGATATCAAGACTAATGGCTTTCTGTAAGCCATGTACCAACGCTTCATATTTTGCAATGTTACTGGTACAGTCAAATTCCAATCTGAAAGCCATCATAGTTTTTTCTCCAGAAGGGTTAACTAATATGCAACCAACTCCTTTACCTTCATTAATTTCGATCCATCAAAATAAAGAGTCCAAAATAAACTATCATGCCTATTTAAAAGGTTTTCTACAATATTAATACACTTAGATGAGTCTGTTTGGGAAAAAAAATCAATTTGAGATGAAACATAGTCAACTAAAAAGGGAGATTATTATGCTTGAAAATTGCCCAAGAAATATTCAAAAGAGTAACTTCCAAGAATATTTTTTGTAAATACTACTGGTTCATTATCCTCATCAAAATCGGTAACTGAATATTTCATGTGTTTTTCTCTATCGACACACATTTGATTAGGTTTTCCATTGTAGTGAAACTACATGTGTGACCAATCAGTTGCAAAGTAAACATGTAGTTTTTGAGACCAATCTCTACTTAGAACTAGACCATAGAATTTAGAAATGTCTACAACTAATATATCTATTATTTGACAAACCTTTGAATAGGAAGATAATCTTATTAAAGCATAATTCATTTCTCCTAAAACTTTGACTTTTGTGTGATCTAATTGAACAATATGAACAACATATTTTTGTGGTGAAATATTTAATCTAAGACACATCGCATAAGGCATGACGTTTGATGATGCACCAAAATCCACTAAACAGTTATGAACATTCTTGTTAAAAATCTCAAAAGTCAATAAAAAGGGAGGAGTATGGGAATTTGATCTATCTCCAATCAAAATGGAATCTGATGGGTCAATTTTATCTAAAGAGACATTAGGAGGTTTTCCTTTCCCTTTTGAGGCCTTTGCAGTGACAGTAGTAGGCAATGGAGATGCAGGAACTGCATTCAATTCTTTAAGTAAAATCTTCTACTGTTGTTTTAATTTACTAACCTCATAAAGAGAAATGTTGGCTTTGACCTTTTTCATGTCTTCCACAATATTATATTCCATAGTATTGAATATTATCAAAGTCTTAGATGAAGAAGGATATTTATAAGTAGTTGGAAGAGAATATAAAGAAGGAATAGAAGACTTCTTAAATACACCTTTTTTCCTTAGTAGGAGGAGTAGGGGAATACTGTTTTTTATTTTATAGAGATGGGTTAGCAAGTCCTTTACTTCTAGTACTCACTGGTAGGTCCTCTTCTTCTTCATTTTTTGAAGTGGTTAGGACAAAATCCCATAAACCATGAGATTATACTAATTATTCTTCTTGGGATTATTCAGCAGATAAGGTTTATTCTTCCTCTTCATCATCCTGTTCAGATTAAGCATTTGATATAATGGCAGGTGGTTGTGACTGTGATGGTTGATTCCTTTTGAAAGGTCGAAATGACTTTTTAGAGGATTCAACTACTTGGTTTTTAAACTCTACCATTTCATTAGACATTGTCTTTAGAACCTTTTGTAACCCTTCCAAGTCGAAAGGATATTTGGGGGCTTTCTTCTTGGATTCATCCTTGAAAGTAACATTTTTGGTTTGCTTTCTTTCATCAAGAGCATTTTTCTTCTCAAGAGAAAGGATTCTCTTTTCCACATATAGAGCTTCTTTCATGTTATCAAGTAATATTGTTTTATTGGATCTATCTATGAACATAGCAATGTCTAAAGGAAGAGCAGAAATATACCATTGAACATGTACATCAGTCCTTGGTCTAGAAGTGTCTGGGATTTTATTCATAAATTTGTTGAATCTAGAATTAAAATCTTTAATTGTTTCATTTGGATTGGTCTTAAGATTTGATAATTCATTAATCAAAGTGGCAGTTGTTCAGTCATCACCAAAGTTTAAAAAAAAATGCTCTTCTCACATATCCCTATTTGTTATTGATCCAACAAGAAGAGAAAAATAACAAGATCCTGCAAATCCTTCAAATGTGTAGGGAAAAAGTCTGAAAATGAAATATTCTTCTATGACTCCATTTAGATTGATGACTAACATGAAATTATGAAGATGTTCCTTTGTAGGGAGGCCGTCATCAGGATTAAACTTAGGAAGCCACCTCTTTGGGTGTTTGGGAAGAGGGTGTAATGGTGGATCTATCTGTACTGCGCCAGGGTTATCCCATGGTCTTTGGGCTATTTTTGGAGTACAAGGAGCGTAGGAAGTACTAGAAGATGTGGGGTATGATTGAGATTAAGAAATTGAAGAAGCTTCTCCTATAGTGCTACTTATTATAGTTGCACTAGATGATTGTGGTTGAGGAATGTGAGTGGATGGGATGAGAAGTTGATTAGAAGAAGGTAAAGAGGTAGAGGAATAAGTAGGACCAAGAGAAGGAGTAAGAGGGGGAGATGACGATCTAATCTCTCCAGTAGAAAAGTGAGTTTTTGTCGTAGTTTTCTTAAAAGTGAGTTTTTTTCTTAGTTTTCTTTCTCTGATGAGTGGGTAATGGGAATTCAAACGGTTTAAATCCAAGTTTTTCACTCTGGGATCTAGTTAATACACTGGAAATTTCTTCCAATTTTTTAATTAATGTCTGAACTTTAGGGTGCTTTGTAGGTATTTCAGAAGAATTTTTTCCCACTGAATTTGGAAGTCTACTAGGATTTTTGGTGTTTGTTTGAACAACTTCAGATCTTGGGTTAGGAGATTTTGAATGTGATCTAGAAGTTGGTGGTGATTTTGAGGGAGACTGACTCTTAGAATGACCTTTTAATTTAAGAGTGGATCTTATTACCATCCATAGTCTGAAGGCCCTCCTTCTAGTGCCAAAAATTTTGAACACTTGAAATTCTTTGCCTCAATATTAGGGAAAGCCACTTGGTTGGGAACTTAAAGCAGCTTCTTTTCTGTTTGGAATAGTAGCTTCGACTGGGTTTATGGGACCAATTTCCCTTAATAAAATGTATAAAAATGGATGAGATACATAAGTGTGGGGTTAATGATGTAAATGAAACTAAGAAATAAAATTAAAATATCTATCCCGAGAAATCTTTCTCTATATATGTGACTTTATAAAGATCTCATATTTAATTGACAATAATATAGATCATCAAGTCCTTTATGAGGTTAAAACGAATGAAGATAACTAATTTAATCAAATAGCTAGTTAAATTAGTTGATGAAACTCATTGCACATATAATATATCGTTGTTCATGCATATACTTAAAATATTTCAATCAAACACATCAATAGTGATAAATGCTTAATTTCTTGCAAAAACATATATGATAAACACAATTAAAATAACCATTCAATCTCATAAACACAATACTAATACACAGATAGTAGTACCTGATATAAGTTGACTCTTCTCATAATGAAACAGTAATGGCTCTTCTTTATATTAAGATCACTTCAAGTTAGAATAGTGAAAACAAAAATATTTCTTCCCAAAATTCACAACCCCTTCTTCATATAAATGAAGGGGATTTATAGTTTCTAGTGAAAATACAAATATAGTAAAGTACCATAAAAGACTGGAGTGGTTTTAACAAACCACACTTGAAATAAAGTAAAAAGACAATAATAGATTTGAGTTGTAACAACTTGACTATCGCTGAGATGAAGGTTTCTCTCCCATTCACTATTGAAGTTCACATATATTTTTCATTGGATTTAATTCAAGTGGATGATGAGGTTGTGTTAGTCCTTACAATCTCCTAGGCTGAAAAGGAAATCAACAAGGGTAAAACCACTTCATCTCAATAGCTAGCCCTAATGAGCATGAGAGGGATCTCTCTGAGTCTCTTATCAGTGATATGACTTTAAAGTAAATGGATTTTAGACTAGATATGAGTATTTTTTTATTTTTTTGTGAAAATCTGGTTTTTAAGGATTTGCTAAACTTAGTGTTTGGGGCCACAAGTAGGTATAGGCTATGGGAATGCAAGAGAAAACATAAGAAGGAGCTAGATATCATAAGCCATGGTGTAATTTGGGTATTTGTTAGTGTAGTATAGAGGATATAGTGTGGAAGAAAATAATGATCATAAATAAACTTGATTTCATTAGCTTAGGAAGACAAAACACATAACTATGAAAACCAGATAATAGAGCTTGAAAAACAAGAATTCTGAATATTTTATCACAAGGAATTCATAGAAAGAAGAGATATAATGTAGATAAAGATGTTTATACCATGAGAAAACAAATAGAATGAATTACATGCACCATGAACTCACTGGGCTAGAGTTCCTTGAAGATAGCTACAACCTGTATCTGTATTAGCTGAAAGATTATTACAATGCAAGCCTCCTTCACAAAAAATTAAACCTTCTTCTCCTAAAGTGAAATGATACTTATAGACTCTCCTAGACCACTTTCCCACCTTCAGGGGTCGAATTCCTTGGTGGAGGAATTGACTCCAAGATTCTCTCAACCAACAGGTGAGAGTGAGAAGGTACAACTCAAACACTTCATGAAGAGTTTGTTTAGGTGTTTTCTTCTTTTATGAGGCCTAATAAACATCAAAAACAACCTATGATGTACATTTATTCATGCCTACATCACCTAGCATCGTAACTAGGGCCATTACATAGAGAACCTTGACTTTGACCAAGTCAAATTAGAAACTAGAAATTTTACACAGTGAAATTTTCCAAATAAAAACACAGAAAGTGCAAAAGTGCAACACCAACTTCGAGCTGATTTTTAGGCGCCTTCCAACGGTCAAAATGAAAATCTGATAGAAAGGTCAACTAGCCCTTCAAATCTAGTTTCCAAAATAGTTCGAATTTCTAAATTGGGAGCAAGGGAAGACCTTCAAAAATCTATTCTCCCGAGGTTGCTCTAGAAGCGTAGCACCTGTCAAAAAATGTTCCAGAATGCTAGTTTTTTGCCATTTTTTTGCATTTTTATCCAAAACTAAGCCCCCTCTGCAACATCTGGGCAAATGGGTTTTTAGAGGATGGAAAGGCCTTTCTAAAAATGTATACTTTTCCTCAAATGGAGGCCTAAGGAAAAATGCAGTGCCTTGGCGTTGCGCTTTTGGAGCAGCTGAATTTCTAAATTTATACCAAAATTTCTCAAAAAACTCAAAATGCTCAGAATTTGCTCAAAATTGGACGGAAGGTGTAAAAATAGGTTTTTTATAGCTTCATGGAGGCTTCATCAAGCATCTCCAAGTTTTCCTCATCCTTTTGGTCTTTTTTGGCCTCCTTGAACTTGTTCTCAAGTTGTTTTACCTTGACATTGACGATCATGTTTTGAGCTTGATAGTGATGTGCCATGTGTCTGAGAAATTGATTGTCTTTGTTTTCCTTCTCAAGGAGCTTCTCCAAGTGTTCATTCACCTTATTAAGCCAATATTACTTATCTTGATGAACTTATAGGGCAATCCTTTCTTCTAGGTCAAGGTCCTCATTAAGAAGAATTTGTTCTTGTTCCTCTTTCAAAGCTTTCTCGAGGCCTCTTGTTCTTGGTATTTTCCTTTTACTTCTCACCTCTGATGCTTCAGGCTCACTTAATGTCATTATCTCCTTAACTTTGCTGACTTGTGCAATAACTTGGCTTTTTCCTTTTCTAGGATCAAGTCCTTTTCTTTGAGTTGATTGTCTTCTTGTTCAAGGAAAGATATGACATATTTTTCTCTTTCCAAATTTATTGCTAGCTCCTTGATTTGATAGTCCTTATCCCTATTTGTCTGTCACATGTTTGAAGTCTGATCCTCGGCCTCTGAATCAACCATTTCAAACTCATGCTCAACTGTGTCTTTCACTTTTGCTGTTGGTTCCTGCTTTTTCGATGAAGAAGGCTTGGCCCCTTTTTATCTATGAGAATAAAACACAAGCCTCTGGCCCTTCTTATACAATTTAGTCACCTCAGGTCTGGCTATCTAAATCTTCTCCACTAATTTTCTAGAGGACCCCACCTCCATTTGAATGAAAAATAAATTGTGAGGTGTGAATGGAAATGAAGTGATGTGAAGGTGGATTTCGACAAAATGATAGAGGAGGTTTGAAAAAGGTGGATATGAACTTTGGAAGCTGATGAAAATGAGTGAAGAAATAGTGGAAGAGTGATTTTCTTTCAAGGAGGAAAAACAGGGTTTGTAATGAAAAATGCCTAAAAACCTCTACGAATGAGCTAAGGTTTTACTTTTTGAGAGGTAAAAATTTGTTTTGAGGTGAATTGAATGGTTAAAATGGTTTAGTAAACATGTACATAGGTGTAGGAAACCATTTTACATGTTTTAGAAACCAAAAACTAAAGATGGCCATTTTCACCTTATCATTTCCCATGCAAATTTCACTATAAACCATAACTTGAAGAATCATTTACATGAGATGAATTTGGAAAATCAAAATGGGGATAATGATGGTGTAAATATTTGTCCCTTGGCTTATAAGTCAATAAAATAAATCTTTCAATTGAAAAATTGACATTTGGGAGAGTTTTGAAGGATTTCTGGGCACTCTGTCCCACGCGCAGCGCAACGTTCCTACATGTAGCGCCAAAGCGCAGTGCAGTTCATAGAAGCGCAACACCATCTTCCAAACCACTTTTGGAGGCCTTAAAATATTCCAAATTGAGAGCTTGATATCTTGTTGGAAATATCTTGAAGTATTATATAAGATGGAAACCTCAAGTATGTAATTTGGACACTCCATGAGGGAAAAAAATTGATTTTCCCAGGGTCACTCCAAAACCTCAGGGTTTCTCTGACAATAGAGAAGCTCCAACTTGCAGAGCAGTTTTGGATGTCTTTCACTAATCCAAATGATGATCTGAAGGTACCATTGGAAAGCTTAGGATATCTAATAAACAATAGAGTCCTTAAGAACTGCCAACACCTTCTCCAAACCCTTGAAACACTGTCTTGAAGTCAAGCTATCCAGAAATCATTAACTCTCTTGTAGCAAGTGTATTTTGGGAATTTCTTTTAAATAATAACACCTGTGCATAAAATGAAGGATGTTTTTGTTCCTTGGAATATAATGGACAAAAACCTCTTTCATTTTTGTAAACTTATTCTCCATTGTGTCAGAAACATATTTTGAAGCAAACACGTCCCTATGAGAAATGATGAGGCGAGGTAGTGTATTGCAACATTGTCTTATTTGAAATTAAACATTACCTTTACCTTTATTTTTCTTTCCCTAAGCTTCTAAGTCCATTTACCCACTTAATAACATGATGGACATACTTTTGGCAACATATGGTATCGTGATGACACATGAAGTGAAACCCTATACCATGACCTAAAATGAGGAATTTAACCATTTCATGACCCAAGACATTTAAATGAAGATATGATAACTCGAAGAAGACAATGAACATGATGACTGATGAAGACCATGAGTAAGTGAAGGGAGCAGTAGTGACCTAGACACAATAACCACTGACCAAATTTTTATTTGAAGACTCACTGAAATGACAAAAATTTGACTTGACACCTTAACAACACCTTGTAAGAGCATATTTGATCACTGGCAATAGGTTGAACTGACTGACACTAACAGGTTGTATGTGCATCCATGCAATCAATATCGCATCATTGAGTGCCGAAAGCAGATGGGTGGTCATGTTGGAGAGACACCTCAACATTATCCACTGAATATGAGGTTTAACTAAGAAATTCCATTGGCATTCCAAGTCAACCTTTCATAGATTATTGATTTTCTCAGCCCTCTTCTTCAATGATTCCTACCATGTTTTAGTTAAAAATTTTACATCGAGAAAAGTATTCTCAAGGTAGTCTGAAATCACGTTGGCCTGTAATAAACTGTCACTGATTGATTTGGTGAGATTGTTTGAAATATCCCTGGCAATGAAGATTTCCATTTTTGCATGCTTGAGTTTTATTTCCCACTCTTAGAAAACAATATCTTTCTTTGATTCTTCAATTTTATGAAGATATGTTGATCCTCCCTCAGGACATCTTGTCAGTTTATCTAATCTAGAATTTTCTCCTCAACTTCCCTATATTGTGTCCTCATATCGGAAAATTAATTCACTAATGAATCACTTGATTGACATAAGTCATGGATAGTGGCTAATTTATGACAGAAAATAACTTGTTGTTGAGCAAGGAGATTGTTTAGTTCTCCTACTTCCTTCTTGAATTCATTTATCTTAGGATTCACCTTTAATTGCTTTATCTTTTATTGAAGTTCCTAGATTTAGTATCCCTGCTCTTCAAATCATATTCATATTGAATATTTAAATCATTGAAGTTCTTTTGCAATTCTGCAAGCTATGCTTTCCACTGTTGAGCAATTACTTGTTTTTCATTTTCAAAACCATGTTTTAGATGCATAATCCTTTTATTTTTCTTCGTTAGGATTTGTTGTACTCCAGAGGTTTTATCAATAGTAGCACTGGCATATGCTCCTGTAAATTATGAAAGCCTTCCGAGATCCTCAACAGGAGTAACTTGAGCATCTTTCTAAATTACTTCAAGTGAAGCATTACCAAGGACTAAGGCCTGGGTTTGTTAAATTCTCTTTCTTTTTCTCTGTCTTCTAACCACAACTTTATGTTTTGGACTATAAAACACATAAAGAGGAGGAATTTATTTAATTTCAAAATGAACTCAGAGGCCGGGAATACCAGGATGAATTCTAAATCATCAGTGTATAGAGGTTTATCTGAAGTCTATAGTAAGCGAGGTATTCCCTATAACTTCAGGGGTCTAGGTAATCTTCATATGGGATGGATTCTTCACATTTTTAGGATCTGTTTGTTTGGTGTATTACTCCCATATTGGATCTAGATTTTTGTCTGTTAGAGTTTCTTCTGCCTGAGAAGAAGAGGAAGTACCTGTCTCTTTTATCTGAGATACATTAGGGGTTGTGTTGTACTAACCGAGACTTTATCCTACACTGTATTTTGTTAATGGAGCTTTAATATATCCATAGGCAACTGAGTTGTCATTTTATTCTTGTATTGTTTAAACTAAACCAATTCCTCGTGACTTAAATGTGTTGTTGCTAGTTTCTCAACCTCTGAATAGATAGAAACTGATTCAAATAAATCATCAAACTTTTCTGTCTCATTCGTGAATTGCCTAAGTTTCGCTTGTATAGTGACATTCTTGGCAGTATCATTAGGATCATATTGTCTATTGGGAATAGTTGGGAAATTTAAACGTTGAATTTCTTCAATCTCAAGACTAGCATGCCTAAAATTTTCAAGAGCATAGACACCACATTGAATAGGAAAGGTAGGCCACATTGTCTTTTTATCATCTTTCATAACCTTTGAAAAGCCATTCCCTACAGTTTGGTAGGCTATCTCTTGGGCTAGGAGTTTATTGGGAACATAAAGGAGAAACACATGAGGGTTTGCAAGATTGCTGAATATCTGGATATAAGTGAAGGATTCTTCTCCAAACCATATTCCAATTGATAATAAATCATTGTTGGCTTCAGGTGAAAGTCTAGGAGCCCTCTCATTAAAGACACTTTGGTGGATGGGCAACATAACTCCATGGAAAATTTTATAGAAATGAGGCTGGTATTTGGATTCCTAGAGTATGTTATGATAGATATGAATAGGCGTAGGGTCTTCTATGGTCCATTTACATCCCATAGATGTAAAATTAGAGGTGAAACAAATAACATCCATTATATAGGAACTTATATAGAAGGGGGGAAGATTGTTCTCAGAAAAACTATGCATTTTCATATAATTTAGGATTTGGTTGCCTATAGTATCAGACAATATAGTTCGCCAATCCATAATATATCCATCTAAGGCAGCATCAATTAGGGGTACCCACTGGTCTGATAATTTCTGGGTATTAGGGTAACCATAGATTCTACACATCATAGTAGCTATATAACTTAATGGTCCGACAATGGGAGCAATAACATACATACCCTTATCCTTGTGCTTTTGTTTGTTGGATACCTTCTCCATCCTTTGATGAATTCTGATTGATCCTCATTTTATTTCATGATTTTTTCTATAAATTGCTTGTCGTATTTTTTTGAGGGCGACGATAGCTGATACATCTTTCTCAAATCACTACTGGTAAATGACCCAATAATTGTGTTCCTCTTAGTCATGAAATTCCTATCTGCAATATTCATATGGTCGATAACCCATTTAACCATATCTATATAGGGCATGATGTTGGGCCTAGTTTCAATCCTATGCAGGAATGAATTGGCAATGTTGCTATAAGTAGTTTCAGAAACAGGGATAGAATCCTCAATTGTGGTTGTTTTCTCTATCACCCAAGGTTCTTCATATTCAAAGAGTTTATAAATGGCTTCCCAGGAAGAAGTCTGGCATCGGGAGTGTAGGTTGTATCTGAGAATAATGTGTGCATTTCGGTAGCTTTAGGTGGAGAAGCAACTAGTTGTTGTTGAATAACGAGTTTCTTCCTAGGTTTTGTCGCTCTAAACATTTTATCTAAGATTTTCTTATCGGGACTGGCACTGGCCTGCAAAGGAAAACACAAGAGTAAGAGGATACTTTCTTAATTGAAGAATTCCATAGAGCGAATAACCAATTTCATATCAATATATGTCTTTTATGAGAAAAATCTAGTGATATCGAGCTGCAATAATGAAATAGTTTAGAACTTCGAAATCAAAAATTCATTACATTTGGACATTAAATGATAAAACACGGATTCACATGGGCTTTTTTACACGTTAGCATATTGGAGGATTATATTAGAGAAATCTTATGGTTGTGTCTTTGAAACATGTGATATTCTTACTTTTCGATATGATTTTATTATTAAAATGTAATGTCTAAAAAATATAAGCGGGAAGGGATATCGAAGATTTGATATCAGATGTTGGAAAGAGTGGCATTCGATTGGAAGTTTTGATATGGATAGAGGGATTTTTCAGAGTTTGGAGGATTGGGAATATCAGAGATTGGCAAGGATATCAAAGTATCAGATATATGAGGATATTAGAGTATCGATGATGTCATATATCAGAGGATGGGTGAAAAGAGATATCAGAGGATTGGGATATCAGAGTATTTAGAGTGATGATTATATTGAAAGCTTTGATATTTAGAAGCTTCGACAATGCTACATGGAAATCCTCTGGGGCCAGACCTTTTATTATTATATTTGAAAAGAAGTTTTTTATTACTTTTAGACTTAAAATATTTTAAAACTTTAATTGGGGAGGGATTTATTGCAACTTATCTTATGGGGCATGTTACAATATTTAAAATATTTCGATAAAGTTCTTTTGATAATAGATTTTAAACAAAATCCTATGGGTAGCTTATTTATGAATATGTCTTATGGGCCTAAGCTCTGATATGAAGGCTCCGATAAGGGAGATTTCTCATTTAGTCAATTTTTTTGGAAAAAATAAAACTAATATTGTCTTATTTTATTAAAACTAAGGGATTTTATACTAAATCAAAAGGGTCCCCATTATTTATTATTTATACTATTAACCTTAATGGGGGGTTGTTGAGTAGTATGACGTAACCCTTAGAGTTCTCCATCCTATTTGCGAAAACTTCATTACCACCATAAGCAATAACAACAATTTCCTGTCATTTGATGAACTTATTGGAAAACTCACTTAACAAGAATCTAGGATGATTTCAAGAGAGATAATTCAAAGCATGGAGAAGGAGAGTCTATTGCATTTGTTACTCAAGACAAGAAGAAAAAGGGAAAAGGAATACCATCTAGCTCAAATATGCTTTCTCCTAAGCCAAAGGACTCTAATAGAATATTAAGGGATATTGAATGCTATAATTGTCACAAGTGTGGTCACTATGCCCGCGATTATCCGAGAAATAGAGATGCTCTAAGATCTGACCAAAGATACAACAACAATAGGTACAATGATAGGAAAATTAATGATGATAGAAGAAGAAGAGAAGATGAAAAAAGGATAAGAGATGCTCTGGATGATTGTGAAGAAAGTCCCAATCCTCAAAAGAAGTCAAGAAACTCTAGGTATGAAAGTAACATAGATACTAGTCAATTCGAATACATTTTTATTTCAACCCTTTCTAGTTCTTCTACTTCGGATTTGTATAATATCTATCTCATAGATAGTGTGGCTTCTAGACACCTCTCTGGGTATAATGAAGTCCTCTCAGATTTGGTTGAGAGGGAGACAAGTTTGAATATTATTCTTGGGGATAACACTTCATATCGAGTGAATGGATTTGGTACTGTCAAATTTTATTTTGACTATGGAGAATCTATTATTATTCATGAAGTGAAGTATGTTTCGTAACTTAAGAAGAGCCTGCTATCTATTTTTTCGTTGGAAGACAAAAGCATGAGAGTACCCCTCATCAATGGAAAGGTCCTCTCCTAGCCAAAGGAATCCGGAATGAGAAATGATTTTACATTGGGATCTATAGTTGAATGACTCTATAGAGTCAATGGAAAACCTCTTCTAGCAATGGTCCATGACACTAATTATCAAAGTGATCGATGGCACCAAAATAAAAAGAAGTCAAGGGGACAATTCCCCTCTAGCATGATCAAGACCAATGATAATCCTGATAAAAAAGAAGTAGTTGTAAAATAACATGTTTGTAAGGATGTTATGGACAAAGAATAGATTATGAAGAATGATGTATGGTATTTTGTTCCGAGACCTAAAGGAAAGTCTAATGCAACTTCAAAATGGATATATAAGATAAATAATGAAGCATATGGAAGCACTGAAAAGTACAAGGAAGAAGTATGTGTTGAGAAACCTCATAGGTTTAAAGTACAGGATAGGAAGACTCACATTTGCAAATTGAAGAAAGCATTAAATGGTTTGAATCAAGCTCCCTGAGCCTAGTATTCCTGAATTGAGAGTTACTTGGTGAAGCTTAGATTCACTAGAATTAGTGTTGATCTGAACCTCAACCTCAAACATGTCCAAGGTATGAATTTGATTTTGGTTTTATATATTGACGATCTACTATTTATAGGTAGTGATCCTCTAATGATTGAGCATAAGAAGGAGTTGGCTTATGAGTTTTAGATGAAATATCTTGGTCTAAGATACACTTCAAGATATATGAGACTGCATGGATGCATTGATGATGATTGGGCTAGAAACATTAGTGACAGGAATAATACATCTAGGTGTTGCTTGGGATCTATGATGGTATCATGGATAAGCAGGAAATGAAATTTTATTACTTTAAACATGACGAAGGAAAGATACATTGTTAGCTTCGAAGAGTTGTTTGAGCAGGTCCTAGACACGACAATGATATATTGCGACAACAAGAGTGGAATCTGATTGGTAGAAAATTCCATATCTTATGAAAAAGTTGATAACATTGAGATCATATATCATTACATACATGACATGGTACAAAGAGGAACTATGAGACTCTGTCATACTTTGATGCATGAGTAGATTGAAAACATAGAGCAGCTTAGACTAATGGATGTGGCCCTCCTAGGTAAGGGTCTCTATTGATCGAGGACATTGAGTTATGCTCTTCACCCCTGTTTGAGCTCCCAAGGTGAGGAATTGAGCCTTAGATCTCTAAGGGTTAAGGGATATCTGGATTTGACATAGTATACCTTAGTTGGCATATTTCTTTCCCACCCATCTAGCTAATGGGTGTTGGTCGCTTGATTTAGGCGTAATCCTTACAACTTATGGTAAGTGGCATCCCACTCAAGCTAGATATGTAGGTGTTATACCACTAAATCTTGAGGGTTAAGTCAATAATATGAACAAATAATAGGATAGGACTGATACTTACCATTTATGGAAAGTGGTATCCCTCCTATTATCACTAGATAGTGGGATAAGCAAGATCCGTACCTCATAAGGTAAGTGGCATCCCTCATATTGTCTATAGGTTTCCCAAGTTATAACATTGTCTCCCTACTGGAAAATATTCTCAGGTTGTAGCATTAGGATCATGCTATCAGAGATTCCATGGGTTGTAGCATTGGGCTGCCCACTAGCAGAAATTCTTGGGTTATAGCATTGGGCTCACCGGTGGCAGAGATTCCTGAGTGGGAGTAGTAGCTCCCCGACGGATAAGAGGGTGGTAGTTGTAGCTCCCCTATGGTTCTTCTTCTTTAGATTCGAGAATAATTTAGCAAATAGAGTTTAGCATAGATGATACATGATTTGATGACAGGATACTTGCGACAATCACATGATACAGTTGGAATTTCTCCCTAGATGAGAGGGAGTGTTAATTTGGAAGCTCAGTGACAAAATCCAATCATTGGAGTATATTCCTCTTTATAAGGGGACCAAAATTATCCTTTGAAGCTATAAATTTGGATAAGGAAAAGTGTATTTTTGAAGTCAAGCCCATAGGTACACAAATTATCAAGGTCGGCCTAAGGACAAACTGCCCCTCCAAAGTTGCATATAAATACAAGTGACTATAGGAACATTTTGACATCATCACAACAAATCATTATTCTCTCTCTTGCTTGGATTGGTTCTTACAAGTTTGAGGCAAAATTCTCTCTCTCACATGTGTGAGGTCTCTTAGCATCTTTAACTACAATGTTGAATTTTTTGTTTGGAAAACTTTGACTAGCTTTGACTTTGGTGATTCGGCATGATTTGACTTCTATATTGTGGGAAAATTTTTATTTGGAAAGGAAACATTGTTTGGCATAGGAACTGAGGAAATATGGGTTGTTTGACCACTATTAACCACAGATTTTGACTGTATATTTCTAACATGCATTGACCAGAGTTCTCCTCTCTCCGTTAGCCAAGTTTGACCATGGATTTCAATACTATTTTAACTTATCTTTTACCTAAATTCAAGGCCGAGTTGTTTGATCTTTGAATGAGTTGTTGGAATTCACTTTGAATATTGGCTAGTGGATTGATTAGGGTAGATTTGACTATTGTTGACTTTGACAGTATAGCAAATTTGACAGTTTGACTAAAATTGAATTTTGAAGCCCATATTGACTAGATATTGGTTTGTCAAAGTTTGACTTTGACTCTTATGGATTTGGGTTTATTGTACTCTTTGTTGAACATTTTATGATAATCTAATAGAAGAAGAATTTTTAAATGGTTTTTCCTTGATCTTTGAAAAAATCAATGCCTCTTGTTGATGTTCTTGATTGTCTCCTATTTTCATTGCATTTATTGTTCTATATTTAATTATTATTGATTATTGGAAGAATTAATTATTGTTGAAAAGATTTCTTGATGAATTATTCTATTGGGCTAAAGTAATTGACATAACATAGAGCAATGGAAAATTAACAAGAGTGAGTACATAGAAAAGGTGTTAGAAAGATTTATAAAAAGCCAATTAGTACACCTTTGGTTAGGCATTCCAAATTGACTTAGGGAGATATTTCCAAAGACATAAGAGGATATAGACTATGTGTCCAAAGTTCCATATTCATTAGTAGTTGGTAACTTGATGTATGTGATGGTGTGCACAAGGCCAAATATTATGCATGCAGTGGGAGTTGTGAGAAAATATATTAATAGTCCAAGTAAAGAGAATTGGAAGGAAATAAATTGGATTCTCGAATATTTGAGTGGTAATACCACTCAAGAATTATGCATTGGAGCTTTAAACATTTTTCTAAATGTATATGTTGACTCGAATATGGTAGGTAATATACATAGTAGCAGGAACACCACAGGGTATGTTTTTGTTGTAGGTAGAACAATGACAAGTTGGGTTTTGAAATTGCAAAGGGATTTTGCACTTTCAACAGTAGAATTAAAGTCTATTGTTGTTACAAAGTCTAGTAAAGAGATGATTTGCTACAAAGGGTCATGGAGGAATTGGGAAAGAAGTAAGATAAGAGCATGTTATATAGTGATAATGAGAGTTCCATTCATCTTGCAAGAAACTTAACCTTTCATTTTAAGACTATGCATATACAACTCAAGTAGAATTTCATATGATCAATTTTTAAAAAAGGATAATTGAAAAGAAAAGATACATACTAGCCAAAGTCGTGCAAATATGTTAACAAAAGAAGTTACCAAGGAAAAATTGATTTTTTGCTCAGTTTTAGTTGGTCTTCAAGCATGATGATGAAAATGAGAAACTAGTTAGGCAAAAAGTTGAAGCAGCATCCAACAAGTGTAGTAGTAGTGCTATTGCTATAATCAATCTCGAAGTGGGAGATTGTTGGTTGTGGACCCTAATTATCTTCTTGATTTAGAGTCCTTGTTTTTTAGTTGTGCTTGGAACCTAATTCTTATTGTGGGGTATAGGGGGCCTTATCCCCTTGCTAGTGTCACCAGGGGTTTGGGGGAAGCAACAAAAATTATTTGGATCCCCTCCCTCGTTAGTGGTATGGGTTTGAGGGAAAGGCCCCTTAAGAGATTTTTTTTTGTAAAAAACTTCTTGTAAAATATTGTAATTTCATAGTTAATCTAGATTGTTCATCATTAGGTCACAAATTTGACAATAGAAGTTATGTTATCTTTTTTTTTTTTTTTTTTCCATCGATGGAAACCCTCTTTTATGAGGGAATTATACTACGACTAAGTATTATTGATATACAATTGTAATTGAACAAGAGAGAAGTGGATGTTGCAATGGATGTGCTGCAGGTTGTAATACCTTCATTTTATTGGATAAGGAATAGCAATTTCTTCGTGGTTGTAGCCTAAATCAAGTATATTAGTGTCTCCTTTGTATTGTTTTATTCTATGTTTTATTTTTGCATTCATTTTGATTTTATTATTCTATGATTTTATGCCTACCAAAAATCACCCTTAAGGAAAATATAAATCATGTGGTAGGAAATCACTAATAAATCCTTAACTTAGAAAGTTATTTAGAGGAGTATATATAATACTAGTAGAGGTGAAGCATATTAAGGGGAAGAAGAAACCATAGATCATGTATATTGTCCCTACTCAAGAGAATTTTTTAAAGAAATAGATGTCTTAACATGAAAAAAGGATTTTTGGCAACGAGACTTAGTTGAAGAGTGCATCAAAAATTGGCATGAAAACATATGTATCAAAGGTTTTAAATGCCTCCCTCTAATAATATCATGGGGAATAAAGCTACCTGGAAACACTAGAATTTTAAAGATGTGTATACATCCCATTTTCAATCAACATTTCAAGCTAAGTTAGTTTTCTTATATTTCAATTATGACCCAATAACTTAACCCCTAAGAAAGTTAGACGATGTTCCCGTTGATAAATTTGGTGCATTGGGTTTATATTTAGTGTGCTAGTCAAGGCACCCCTCCAATAGATGGGGTTGGTGATGTTATTTCTTAATTGAAACCTACTTATCAAATTCAAAGTAGAATTAAGAGAAGGATCTAATAACTTATAGAGCTCTTTGTCATGAAATTAATTCTAAGTATGTAAAGACATCTAAAAAATGCAAGTGTTTGGAAATTCTATGTTAGTAATCAACTAGATGAATGACAAGAGCATAATAACAAATTTTGTATTGAACCCAATATTTTATGAAATAACTAAAAGAGCATAAAATAAAAATTATATTCTTTTAACTTGGCACATTTTGGACATGTCAAAAAATAATTTAAATGTGAATCAAACACAATTTCAAAGGAATGATTACAATTAGATAAGGTCAATGTGATATGGAAGGAAATCAAGAGACCATTTACTATAACTTTATTTATCCATTTTCATAAATAAAAAAGGGGACAACCAATTTTAAGATGTCAGGCCAACCTCAAGTGAAAACTCAATTCCATAAAGAGGACAAGGGAATTTAAAATCCAAAATATATTCTTCTACAATTGTATGAGCATATTCAACCTTGGACTACAGCTTGTGAAGACACAAGACTTTTTATTACACAATCTATTTTCTAACAATAATATTTTATAATGTATTTTTTCTCTTTCTTTATAAACATTTTGAATAGTTTATGAACAAATACAACCTTTGGAAATCGATAATATTGTAAATTCCTGTGAATATATTAAGTCATATTTTATTTTGTTTTCACATACACATCTTTCAAAAGTGTTCAATAACATATAAAATGTATCTTTCTCTTTTTTACAAATGAAATATATAATTAAGTGGGTTTAATAGTTGAAAATGTATATTCTTCCTCTTATATAATAAGTTTAAATGCTAAAAGAAATATAATATGTACACTTTTAAAAAGTCAAAATCAATTTATTATTTCCTCGATGGGGTGAGAAACATAGTAATAAACCCAACGCATGGAGGATGATGCTAGACACTTGGTCGATGATGCGTGGGTCAGTAAACCTGACCACTCACAGTGATATTTGTACATGGGATGTTAATTTTGGGTGTGCGAAACATCCATCAACCTTTATGGGAGAGGAATCAAATGAGCGATGTGGGTTATTTGGAAGGTGGTGAACATATGCTTTGGAAAATGTTTTGGCTATTGTGGTGGGTTGATGGTCGAGAATGGAGCCCGGGTTGCAGAGAGCACTCATGTGTTTGGCATCTTGAATGGGACTGGTGGCGATTCCACCATTAGTGTCTTTTCCTTAGCGTTGGGGATATTAAATTGGTTGCTTTCTTTCCATGTGGGTGCTTGCTCGATTCTTGAAGAAGGTTAAGGGTTTGACTCACTGCAACTGAGGCGGTCGGTGAGCTTAGCAGTGGGTGGTCGGGTTTTCGAGCTTTCGGCTCTATTCCAGCTCTTCATGGTTGCTTGATTTATCCCTTGAGTATCCATATAAATCTCTTATGGTGGGGAGGGGGTAGCATATAAGGAGTCTGGTTATATTTTCGTTTGTGAGGTGTTGGTGTCTGCAATTCATGGCTAATAATCTCCTTGTCAGTTTGGGTTCTTTGCATCTGGTAGTTCCCATAGTCAGAGCTAATAGTCTCCTCGTCAGTTTGGGGCCTTGGTGTCTGGTAATTACCATTGTTAGACTGGGAATTTCTCTTACTGTGGGGTTGGGAGGCTGCCCTAGATTCATAATTCGGGTCTGGGATAGTCTTTTTGTGCTTGTTTTGTCTTTTTCTGGAGAAGATAGTACTATGAAATGTATCCAGAGCCACGCAACGCTCCCTCCCTCCATTTGACCAAATGAATTTTTTCCAGGCTGAGAGGTCGAGTCTCTTATTTGTGGATGGCAATGGCGATGAACGCATCTCCATCCTCTGGTTGGGGCAGTCGCACCACTGGCAGAGTGGGTTGGGAAAATTCTCAGGGTTGTGGGGGACATAGTGGTTCGATTTTTGGTCTTGATGGTTATGGTGGTTCTTCGGTCAATTGTGGAGGGAGAAACCCACGAACTTAGAAGCGAGGTGGGGGTCGCGTCGAAGGGGAACTAGTAGCTAAGGGACAACGTGATGGCTTGGGTGTGGAGGCATGGTAGAACAACATTATTGTCTAGATACTTGTCAGTATTTGATTCAATATCTGTTGGAGTATTTGGAAACTTTGGAGAGGGTGTGGTAGGAAGAACATGTTGCACTCATTTCCACTTTAAACAAGATGCATTACTTTCAATTTCATGTTTGGAAATGGATCATGGTGGTCTGGCATGGCCATAATTGGATATCAAAGAAGGTGGAGAAGCTATATTCATGGATGGCGCACTTTGAGGAGCATGTACAATGTTCCTTCTACTCTCCTCCTCCATGGATTTCTCGGACAATCCTGCCCCAATTACTTCAGATGATTGATCATGGTTATATGTGTTTTACTTATTTTGCATATTGTCTTATGCTTTTGGCCTCCTAAGTTATGGATTGTGTCTCTAGTTGTCCTTTTGTTTCTTTTTCATATGTTGATCATAGTAGCCAGTAAGCTTGGTCGAGGTGAGACTACCTGCATTTTGAAACTGATGTACTCCTTTTTTTTTGAATGAATAGAACTTTGACTTACAAAAAAAATAAATTTATTATTGCATATAGGAGGACCCTTATCCTATAAACAAGAGAATCTCATAATCTCTTTACATTTTTTTAAAAATTATTCATATATATATCTTACACCTATCATTTTCAATCATTATGTACTATGTAGTATAGGTATTACATTAATTTGAATGATGATCTGATAATCACCCTATGAGTGACCTCAGTTAAAGAATTATTGAATAAAGGTATTACAGACTCATGTTCTAGTCTGTGTCCATGTTATTTAAGTAACAGATCGATCAGACTGCCAATACACAGACATTTGAAATGGAAAGATAGCAGAGAAATATAGTAAGAAAATACAAGAACACAAGAAATTAATAAGGAGTTCACCCTATCCTCCAGGGCTACATCTCCGGTCCAGCTTTCAGTGGCGGCCTTATTTTATTGTGTCTTAAGCAGAGAATTATAATACAAGAGCTCAATATGAGTCACTTGAAGTAGATTTGCTTGGTAGGGTGGTTCTTGGATTCCCCAAGCCACTGGAGTGCACAGACTCTATTTGCCTACCCACTCTATGATCGTCTGGTCTACAATGGAGAGAGCCTAATGTGGTGCTCAACCCAGACAGATCCTCTTTGGGATGGCTTGTATCTCTCAAGCTCTCTGGTGCTCAATGTTGCCTTTGGTCAGCTCAACCCTCTGTCTTCTTCTGCTTTTGCTTCACTGTCTTCTGTCTCTCTGTGTTCCATCCTCCTCTCGGGGTTTTGGTTTTTCTCTCTCTCTCTCTCTCTGATTAAATGTGTCTTCTGTCTCTTTTCATGGCTTTTAAGGCCATTTGAGCCCAAGACTGTTCAGTTCCCCTGTCGAATCACCTTCTACAGCTGCGGTTGGAGTTCCCTGGCTCGGCGTGATCATCAGCTCACAGGGAGTGGCCACATGTCCTCCTATAATGTGCCAGCCTGCTTCGTTGGTTCGATTCTTTAGTTACATTCATGGAATGAATCTTTCTCCACCGTGGCAGTGAAACGGACCTAAAATCCTTACAAATTGTGGCTTAATCCCTCGTTGATTCTGCTTCCCCCATCGAGCACGATCTCAGCCGTTTGATATGGATTCCCCAGATCCAATGCCATACGCATGTTTCACGCGGTTGACTTGCTTGACCTTTAGCGTGCGATCAATCGGCAGTTTTCTCTCACCTCCACTTGCCATGCATCGATTTCTGAGTGGGATCGCTTCTCTTTCATCCAAAACTGCTTACCATTTGAGGACACCCTGATCAATACTGCCAGTTTCCAAAGCATGGGTCCCGCCTTCTTCCTTTAGTGCTTTTTGTCTTTCGCCCGTGGTTCTCCAGCTCCCCACACGACCGAGTGCTCGGGGGTTCTCCATTTCGGCCCTTTTCGCCCAGCTTAGCGCGATCAAAATCCATCTCTGTTTCCTGATCCAAGGCTCCCAGGGGCTAATTTGGCCTCTTGCCTAGTCTCCATGGGCCTCGGTCATTGCGCTTTGACTGAGGTCCTTGTCGTTCCACACTGGCTACCATTGCCACTGTTTCAGGGCTGTTTTTGATCGTTGTTCTGGAATTTTTAGAAGTTTGTCCCGACCTGATATAGTCATGGTTCCCTTTGACAGTTCTTTATGGATCCAATTTAGACCATAGCCTTCCCACTGAAAAAGCTTTTGGACCACCAAAAGTTGGTTTTCAAGCATCGACTAAGTGAGGGTACTATTTTCTCACTTGTCCAATGTCAATCCACTTTGCATTGCTTGGCTTCGAACCCTTGAGCCCAATTTTGAGGTATTCAACATCTCCCCTATGTGTTGTCCTCACCTTCCTATCCAGTACTGTGTCTTCCTACAACTCATTAAGATATTCAGGTAGCAGGTCATCGATAGAAGGTAATTGACTCTACTCTTCAGGTCCTCAATCATTGAAGGTTCAAACAATCTCAAGCAATTTTAATTTACGACTGAGTAGATGTGCATGTAAGCTGGTAGATCAAGGTGAAAAGCATTTTCACCAATCTTCTCAAGTATTTTGAAGGGTCCATACTTGATAGGTTTTAGCTTTTTACCTTCACCTTGCATCCTGTTCTTGCTGATATACATCCAGACTTGGTCTCCAACTTGAAAACTATGCTCTATCCAATGCTTGCCATGCCTAGCCTTGTACTTGGCTTGGCTCTTTTCCAACTGTTCTTGTACTACCGGGTGAATCTCTTGGATCTGTTCAATGAACCTAGTTGCCTTGTCCACATCATTGTGTCCATCAACCATGGTATGTTTACCAAAGACAAAATCCAAAAGAGACCTTAGAGTGAAACCAAAACAGGTCTCAAAAGGAGATCTCTATGTAGAGGAATGTTTTGCTCAGTTGTAAGCATGCTACACATAACACAAGTGTTCATCCAAAAGCTTAGGATGTTTGCTGCAATATCCTCTCAGTAACTAGATCACTATCCTGTTAACTACTTCTATCTGGCCATCTGTTTGTGGATGAAAAGTTGTGCTCTTCTTCAGTTTGGTGTCCATCAGTTCCCATAAACTAGACCAAAACTTCCCCACAAATCAGGTGTCTCGATAAAATATAATGGAAGTGGGTAATCCAAAATGAACCCATACATGTTCAACGAACAAATTTTCCATCTATTCAACTGCAATCTGTTTATTCAAGGTATTAAGATACACATTTTGTTGAACCTATCCACAACAACATATAGGTAATCATGACCTTTCCTAGATTTAGGCAGTCCTCTAACAAAATCCATGGAAACACTTTCCCAAGGGTGAGAAGGAACTAGAAGTGGAGTGTAAAAGCCTAGTTTTCTATTGTTGGGCTTGCTTTTAGCACACATAGCACACCCTCTTACGTATCTAGAAATTGTCTCATTCATTTTCGGCCAATAGCAGAACCTTTGCAGTTGTGCAATTGTTTTACTTACCCCAAAGTGACCTGATATCAGAGAAGTGTGTGCTTCCCTAATTATCTTTACTCTCTTAGTTTTTGGAATGCAGAGTTTCCCACAATGGTATAAGAGTCGGTCCTTTACATGATAGTCCAATTCTTCTACTCTTTTGCCTTGACTCAAAATTGCATATACATCTTTAAAGTCCATATCCTGAGCATATTGTTCAATGTAGCTTTCATGTAGTAAAAAATTATGCTTAAGTATGGTAGATGCATTTATAATGGGTCTAGATGACATGTCTGCAACTTTGTTATGTATGCCCTTCTTATATTTGATGACTAAATGAAACTATTGTGGAAAACCCATCCAACTGTAATGTCTTGATTGCTACAACTTAGTTTGGGAGTGTAGATATTGAAGTGGTTGATGATCAGTATGTATTAGTGTCTCTTTGCCCATTAAATAATGTTTCCAATTTTTCACACTCTGAACTAACGCATACAATTCTTTATCATATGTAGGATAGTTAACTACTACAGGATTGAAAGTCTCAGAATGATAACATATGGGTTTACCGTGCTGTGTCAACACTGCTCCCATGGCATAGTCACTGGCATCAGTTTGGATCTCAAATGGTCTTTGTAGATCAGGCATTGCTAGTACAGGTGTTGTACTAATCTTTTCTTTCAAGGTGTCAAAGGCTTTCTAATGTTTGCCTCCCCACTGAAACACCTTATTCAATCTCGTTAAAGAATGTAAGGGAGCTGCAATTGAGGAAAAGTTAGAAATGAACTTCCTCCAATATTGTGCTGCTCCTAAAAAGCTTCTCACTTCTGTAGCAGACCTGGGTTTAGGCCAGTTCATAATGACTGCCACTTTAGAGGGATCTATTTTCAATTCACCTCCCCCTACTATATGAACCAAGTAGTTTAGAGATGTTTTTCCAAATTCACATTTTGAGAGTTTAACATAAAGTTTTTCTCTTTTCAAAACATCTAGTGTCTGCTTAACATGCTTTAAATGTTCTTCCCATGTTTTACTAAAAATCAAAATTTCATCCAGATACACAATAATAAAATCATCAAGAAAAGGTCTGAGTACATCATTCATTAATCTCATGAAAGTAGCAGGAGCATTGGTCAAGCCAAAAGACATAACTAGCCATTCATACAATCCTTGCTTTGTTTTGAAAGCAATCTTCCATGCATCTTTCTCTGCAACTCTAACCTGATGGTATCCAATGTGCAAATCTAGCTTGGTGAAATAAACAACTTCCTTCAATTGATCTAAAATATCATCTATGTGAGGAAGGGGATAACGATTTTTGATTGTTATCTTATTTAGTGCTCAGTAGTCAATGCAAATTCTCCATGAGCCATTTTTCTTTCTCACCAAAACGATTGGTGACCCACATGGTGATGTGTTACGCCTGATGAACCCTTTCTTGAGCAACTCCTACACCTGCTTCTTGATTTCAGCATTCTCTAAAGCAGATAACCTGTACATTCCAATGTTAGGCAATGAAACATCTTGTTGCAAAATAATATCATGTACTATTCCCTTTTTGGGTGGCTGACCTTTAGGTTCTTGAAATAAGACATCATACTCTGAAACAACCTTTTCTATATCAGCTTGTTGTTCAACATAAAAACCCTCAAATACATTGGTTTTATTAGGTTTCTTTTCCTTTACAACCATCAGTAAGAATTGTTTGTATGAATTTATCATTCTTTTCATCTGCCCTGAGTTTATGAGAGTATAATTATTCTTGAGCTTATGAGCTCTTACAAAGTATTCGATTCCATCTTTAACAAGTAGATACTTGTTCTCAGCTCTATAGAAAATAGCCTTTCTATCATACAATTAAGGACTTCCTAAAACAATTCCACATATATCCAAAGGAATTATGTCTAACTCAACCTCATCTACAAATGTTGACCCAAAATAAAACTTGAGTTTGCACTATCTAGTCACTTGTAGTTGTGCTTTATCATTCAACCATCCTAATGGGTATGGTTTCTTGTGAGGTGTAGTTGCTAATCCCAATTTCTTTACAATTTCTTCAGAAATTAGATTTACTTGTGAGCCACTATCAAACAAAGTATCAATCTTTTGAATTTTGGATGGAAATGCTCATGTCTTTTTCTCTCATTTTCTTCATCAATAATAGATTGAGTAGAATTACTAGTAAATGCTTCCGAATTCTTACCTTTTAAACCTGTGGCTGCAATAGTTGTTTCATCTCCTAAGTCTGACCCCAAATCTTTCTGAATAGCTGCAAAAGTCTTCTTCTTTTTGCCCTCGGGCTTCTTAGGTCTCAGCTCTAGATGCAAAATCGAACAATGCTCATCATCATGCCCATCCTTTTTATAGTGAGTGCATGAAGCTTTGCTTTATTGTGTAGTGTTAGCCTTCCTTTCTTTCCACTTCTGCTTTCTTTTCTCCTTGCTCTTGCTTGTAGTGGGTTGGGACTTTCCCCCAACTTCTAGATTTCCGTTCTTTCCTCTAGCTTCTAGATGAGTAGCTTGTACAGATACCTCATCTATACTAGTGGAATTAAACATGAGGATGATATGACTCATGTAGTAGTGTAGGCCACCAATGTACTTCAAAAGAGTCTCTGGTGAGTCTAATGAGATACCAAACATCAATGCTCTCTTTCTAAATTCTTGAGTATACCCTTGTACACTTTTCCCTTTCAACTATCGAAGAGTTTGCCAACTCATCATGGCTTGTTGCATGTAGGCCAATTGATAGAACTACTTTTTTATTGCAGCAACAAATTCACTCCAGACAGAGATGGTCTTACCATGTCTTTTCATATCATCTTGGGTTCTGCCTTCCCACCAAACCAAGGTAGTGCCTCCTAGGCATAGGATTTCCAGTTGAATCTTACTCTTGTCTATTTATATGTTCTGTACTCTGTAATACACATCAATTTGTCTAATCCAATTGTCCAAAATTTTAGCATTTAGCTCTCCATCATTTATAAGCAATCAAATTTAACATTTAACTTGATCAAAGATGATTTCTTATTATGCACAGGGCTATTAGGAGGTGTGAGAAAGCTTTCCTCTTTCCCTTTTCCTTTGGAGTGGTCATGTAAGTGAGACTCATCTTCTTCTAATTTGAGCTTTGATCTAGTGAGCATTCATGGCTAAACCAACACAAGCTTATCTAACCTTACAGCCTAAAGCTATGATACCACTTGATCTGATAATCACCCTATGAGTGACCTCAGTTAAAGATTTATTGAATAAAGGTATTACAGACTCATGTGATAGTGTGTGTCCATGTTATTTAAGAAATGAATTGATCAGATTTCCAATACACAGACATTTGAAATGGAAAGACAACAGAGAAATACAGTAAGGAAATACAAGAACACAAGAAATTAATAATAAGTCCACCCTATCCTCTAGGGCTACATCTCCGGTCCAGCATTCAGTGGTGGCCTTATTTTATTGTGTATTAAGTAGATAATTACAATACAGGAGCTCAATATGAGTCACCTGAAGCAGACTTTCTTGGCAGGGTGGTTCTTGGATTGCCCAAGCCACTGGAGTGCACAGACTCTGTTTGCCTACCAGCTCTGTGACTTTCTGGTCTACAATGGAGAGAGCCCAATGTGGTTCTCAGTTCGGACAGATCCTCTCTGTGATGGCTTGAATCTCTCAAGCTCTCTAGTGCTCGATGCTACCTTTGGTCAGTTTAGCCCTTTGTCTTCTTCTGCTTTTGCTTCATTGTCTTCTGTCTCTCTGTGTTCCATCCTCCTCTTAGGGTTCTGGACTGTCTCTCTCTCTATGACTAACTATTTCTTCTATCTCTGATCATGGCTTTTAAGGCCATTCAATCCCAAGGCTGTTAGTTCCCCCATCGAATCGCCTTCTGCAGTTGCGCTTAGAGTTCCCTAGCTTAGCGTCATCATCAGCTCGCAGGGAGTGGCCACATGTCATCTTGTAGCGTGTCAGCCTGCTTCGTCAGTTCGATTCTTTAGTTACATTTGTGGAATGAGTCTTCCTCCACCGTGGCAGTCAAATGGACCTCAAATCCTTACAAACGGTGGCTTAATCCCTCGTCAATTTTGCTTCCCCCATCGGGCGCAATCTCAACCATCCGATCTGGATTCCCTAGATCCAATGCCATATGCACGTTTCACGTGGTTTACTTGCTTGACCTTTAGCACACGATCAATCAATGGTTTTCTCTCACCTCCACTTGCCACGCATCGATCGCTGAGTGGGATTGCTCCGCTTTCATCCAAAACTACTTACCGTTTGAGGGAGCCCTGATCAATACCGCTGGTTTCCAGAGCGCAGGTCCTGCCTTTGTCCTTTAGCACTTTTTGCCTTTCACCAACAGTTCTCCAACTCCCCACGTGACCGAATGCTCGAGGCTTCTCCATTTTGGCCCTTTTCGCCCAGTGATGCGCGATTAGTGCTAAGCGCTAACCGCACATCGTTACCACCTCTATTTCCTGATCTAGGGCTCCCAGGGCCTAATTTGGTCTCCCGCGTAGTCTCCATGGGCCTTGGTCAGTACACTTTGACCAAGGTCCTCGTCGTTCCATGCTGGCTACCATTGCCACTGGTTCAGGGGTGTTTTTGATCATTGTTCTAGAATTTTTGGAAGTTTGTCCCGACCTCATACAGTCATGGTTCCCTTTGGCAGTTCTTTATGGATCCAATTTGGATCAAATGAGTGGCCTAGTGGTATAAGTTTTATATTACCTTAACAATGAAGATAGGCCACAATGTGGTCATTGGTTATAATGGTAGGGTATGGTTTTGGTTATTGGTTACAAATATACATGAACTATTTATTGGAAAAATCATATTTAAATATACTCATGATTGGGAAGAATCATATTTAAATCTTACTGCATTTGAAAGTATCATAGTTTCTTAAACTTATTGCCTTTGCCTATGTGAAGATGATAATATTGTCATCATCATATTTCGGGTCTGCTTCTTAATAATTATTATCTTTATCACGAGTAGTAGATAATGCATTAAGTTTTTGTTCAAACTTATATTACTTTGGGTTTGCTCCAAAAAAAATTCAAAATTTCTAAAGTCTAACATTACAAATTGAAAATTATTATTTTTTAAATAATTTAATTTATTTATTATCAATCTCATTGGCTATAAATGGGAAGTATTCCATTTTCTTGATCATTGATTCATAGAGTGATAATGTTGGAGCAACATATAGATAATTGGTCGGGTATTTATGCAAATACATAGTGTTTTTTTTAAAGGAAATTTGTATTAGGATTTTTTTTAGATGAAAGATTACGCATCT
The DNA here is from genome assembly GCA_031772625.1 of Pinus tabuliformis. Taxonomy (NCBI): domain Eukaryota; kingdom Viridiplantae; phylum Streptophyta; class Pinopsida; order Pinales; family Pinaceae; genus Pinus; species Pinus tabuliformis. The sequence continues at coordinate 992,477,812 of CM062818.1, read as the reverse complement.
CAAGAAACTCTATCATAATTTTTTGGGTAATTTAATTGGTAGTTATTAAATTAATTCATTAATCTTTGAGCAAGGCTTGTGTACTTATGAAGTACATGTGCATAATATATTCTAGGAGTTCTATTTTTTATTTTGAGATGACAAAGGAGCTAAAGGAAACTAAATAAAGATTTACTCATTTCAACTCCATGCACATGCTCTTTCTATCAAACTTAAAATGACAAAGTATTCTTTTAAAAAACAAGATTGATTTGAAAAACTATCTAATTGCAGGAAATTGAAAGGACTAATGTAATTTCATAAAATTGAAAAGACTTTCTAATTGTATTGAATCAAGAGGATTATTCTAATGGCATCAAATAAAGAGAGATAATATAATTTTTGAAATGAAATATTGATCTATTGCAATGAATTAAAATTCTATTCTATCTACAAAATGGAACTTATTTCAAAACCCAACTAATCTAAATAAAAGTCATTGCATGAATTAAATAGAAATAAAAGCTTCAATTATGATAGATTACTAATGTGCGCAATGAATATATAAATCAACTGAATCATCTAAATTTGAGACTAAGTGGAAAAATATTAATGAAAATAACAAAAAAAACTGTCTGGTTTTAATTTTAAGAGTGCTCAACCCTGTGAGACAAAACAATGGTAAGTAATCATGAACTAATCAAAATGAACTAAATTCAAATCCAACTGAGACTAACTAAAATAACAGTGAAATCAAAGTATTTAAATTATCTTACAGTTGTCTAGGGTGCCCTCTCATTGAGTGTAAGGTGCAATGGATTCAAATAAGATCTATTAAAGATGCATTCAAATTTTAGGAACGAAGTACTTGTATTAATATGAACAACAAAGAGTCTTCAATAGCAGAAAATAAATACCAAAGGTGGTCAGGCAGAGGTGAAATAGATCACTTAAGGCAGTGTTCAATTAATAATAAAACTTCTCCTTTTGTATAAATGATTTTCCATGATCCCTAGATCCATTTTTATAGGATCATTAGAATCTAGGTGAATTTGTATACAATAGAGAGATCTTGATGTGACATATAGGGATATGATCATGGAATAAGGCTATGATTGTAGGTAATGGAATAGGATTGTTATAAGGTCTATATTTTTCTTATTTTTTATAATATATGTATAAAAATAATTCGATGAGCTTATAAATCTAATGCTCTTTAAATGAAAAATAATCTCTCATTTTGATTAAAGAAATTGTTCGATGATAATCACATCAAAATTCATTTTTCGACATGTTTCAAATCATCCAGTGTGGTTCATAATCAAGGCAAGATGGAGAATTAGATCTTGGCATTATATTAAATAGCAATAGATTTATGCAGAGATAATCATAATAACTAGAAAGTAACAACTAGTTCTAATAGCTATGAAAATACCTTTGATTTTGAAAGAAGAGAAATTAATAATGAATAATAATAATAATAATAATAATAATAAATAATAAATAAAAAGTCAAATAAAAGATGGTCAAAATAAAATCAAGGTCAATAATGAATGAATTAGGATACCAAAAATCCTCGATATAATCAAATGATAGGAGGTTAATAAATGTTAATTATGAATATTTATAATTAAAGAAAGAAAGTTTTAAAAAATTATAATAGAAACCCAAATATGTAATATTGGGGGACTAATAGAAATTAAAAAAAAAAATAAAAAAAAAATAAAACAAATGAATAAAAAATTATAAATAAATAGGACCATATTTAAAATAAAGGTATTATAACTCAAACTTTACATATAAAATAATAAAAATACAAATAAATTAAATTAAATTAATTAACTTAAAAATTAAAATTAAAAAATAAAAAGACAAAAAGGCAAAAAATTAAGTAAATAATAGGGACTTAAAGGCAGGGTCCCCACAACTACTAATTTCCTATCCATCGTCTCTATTTAAATTACTAGGCCTTCTTTCAATCTCTATGGCCTCCCTAAACTTCCGGTGATGAAAATGATCAACCCTTACAATGACACGAGCTTCTTCAATGCAGATGTGATGCTTTGTCTTATCGCATATTCTGCTAATATTTAGGAGCGGGTCCTCCCCTGCTTGATGTCAGTTGCACTCTCATGAATATTCTGATTTATTGAGGGGCCGATTTCACCAATGTAGTGGGTCCCGCAAGAACATGGGATAACATAAACACCTTTCATATTCTTGGGGTCAACTGTGTCTTTTACAAATTTTAAGGAGCTTTGAATTGTGTTTAGGGGCCTAAAGGTTGAAGGAACCTTATGTTTCCTCAAGATCCTAGCAATCTTGTCAGTGGTCCCTTGGATAAAAGGAATATGCACTACCGATTTTGGTGCACTGTTGATTCCCAAGATCTAATTCTCCATATTTTCATGTTGATGAACCGCACTAGATGGTTCGAAACACATCGGAAAATGAATTTTGATGTGATTATCATTGAAAAAATTCTTTAATCAATGTAATGGATCACAAAAGCCTAAATTTAGATAATCTATCATTCTATTTTCATACCTTGGCACATACCTCTTTGATGATTGATTTCTTTTCTTTGTTGTAGATCCGAAGTGCCCTAATGCTTCCTTAGCTATAAAATACATGTAGACTGATGTAACCTTCATAATTTTAAGTAGGTTACAAAATTTCACATATTTTGTAGTTGTTTCTTTTCATAAGTTTGTTGTTTTTGATGGGATGGATGTTTATTATTTTTTTTGTCTCCTAATGATGCTTGAAGAAAACTAGGTTTCAAAAATGTTTCTTTAGACCTGAAACTTTTATGAGAAGACAAAAGGGGGGATAAAAAGAAAATGCAACAAGACAACGAATTATGAAAATCTAAATCGCCAAGAATTTCACATATTTTGTAGTTGTTTCTTTTCAAAAGTTTGTTGTTGTTGATGGGATGGATGTAGAACAATGTTGGTTTATATATATTTATATATATAGAAAGAAGATTACAAATTAGTTGGAGGATGAGGAGAAAGATCTCCTTTCTCAACCAACTTGAAATTAGAATTATTTTTTTCATATTTAACGAATTATTCTCTTGTCAAGGGATTGTGATATAACCTCAGTGTATGGCCATTCACAAGGAAGGTAATATTTTCTTCATGTTGACGGTGCTAAAAATTTGTCAACCAAGGGGGTCTCCCCAATGTGAAGTCCCAAATAGACCTCACACCATTTGGAATCGGAGCCCCATCTAGAGTATTCGCCAGGTTTCCATATATTCTAATAGTTTTTCCTTAGCTTTAGTTGTCATCAAGAGAGAGAAGCTTGTATGTTCTTTTGCAAAAATCAAGTAAGTGTTCCTGGTGAATATTTGGTTGCAAGTGTATCAAGGTTCTTCTACTCCAGAGGGAGGAAAGATGAGCCTCTAAGAGAGAGGTAATAGTACCACTCTAGTAGGGGCACACACAAGAAAAAGAGAATCATTTAACATCAATCATAATATTCAACATAGATGCGTGATTGTTACAACCATTACAACACATTTTCAATAACATAAGAACTAAAATAACCGAAATAGTTCAACTACTTTAGTATAGGTGAAAGAAAACATGAATCATAATCATTCACAGAAAAGGCTTACAAATATTCACAATCCATCCATGAAAACATGTTGGCCATCAGGCTTGAAGTGTTAAGTAAAAGTCCCAATATACTTGAATACAATGAACATCACTAGCTCCAATAGTGGAGCAAGCGAGGAATGACTTGCTGCCAAAAAGTACTAACTTTGTCTCTCTAGTGACTTATGGGTGAAGCCCAGGTGAAAATTCATTTTCTTGTACAATGATGATGTATATATAACAAGTGGAGTGATCCTTCATCTCCCTTGTGACTCTTAGACTACCCTCATGATTATTTGACTTCTCTATGACCTTTTGACTTCCTACATGACTTTTCACATTACATGAATGACTCTTGAACTTCCACTTTACATTATATTTCTCCATTATAGAATTTACATAATCCACAAAATGATGAGGCACATGATGACTCATGACACAACATGACATGACATTAATGACATGGACTACATGATGATGTGGCAATGTCAAGTCACTCTTTGCTACTAGTTTCTTTATGTCTTCTCATCAGATAGAACATGGTTTTTTCTTTCTCCTCCTCATGAATTGAAGATAAGAAGTCTTCAACGTGGTCATGATCTTCTCTCTTATGTTGTAATATTATGTTTCTTCATCTTCTCGCCTGATGATTATCTAGTTTCTTTAGCTCCGTAGGTATCTCTGAGCATGGTATCCTTCTTCACCTACTTCATCATCATCCTGTCATATCATGAAAGAATACTCGCGACCAAAATCCACTCATGACAAGATGACATCATTCTGATAAACCCCTAATCTAACATGCTTCATGAAAATCACTTGTTGGGCCTAGAATTGGAGACTAGTCATGTGATGGACTCAAGGATTGCATAGTTCTAGAGGTCAAGGTATAGGACTAAGGCTTGACATAATTCAAAGTTCTGGAGGCCTAAGTAGAGGTACTGTGTAGTTTAGGGACTCAAGAGCTCAAGTGGAAGGCTTAAGGCTTGAGACTGAGAAGTTCATAGTTTGGAAGGCTTAGTCTAAGTGAGTGCATAGTTGAGGGACTTAACAGGTCAATCTTAAGGATTGAAGTTGCCTAATATGTAGTTCTGATAGGAGAAAAATATGGGAGGTTGTGCAGTTGAGGGGTTCAAGGACTCAAGCTTGAGGGTTGAGGATTGTGGCTTAAATTTTCCCAATGTGAAGTTCAAGGGGACTAGAGGCCAAGTGATTGCATGGGTGTGTAGTTCAAGAGCTCAAGGTTGAGCTTGATGCTTGAGACTACATAGTGCACAGAGAAGGTTGGTTGGAGGCAAGGATTGCACATTTCTGGATTTCAAGGGAAGGGACTATGCACTGAGCTTATTTAGTGCATAATTATGGAAGGAAAAAAATATGCCTTGCGTAGTGCCAAGAGACAAGGCTACTACTTGAGGGATGAAACTGTGCAATGCTCGGTTCAGGATGGCTAAAGAAGGCTGAGTGGTCCAGTTGGAGAGTTTTCTCAATTTGACTAAGTGTCAAAATAGTGAGAAGAAGATGGAAAAAATCATGACATTGAACATGAACAGACACTTAGATCATTTGACGATGCAACATGGAACACTCAGAACACATGAACAACATCCTTTCCTTAATGCAACAACTTTACGATGACCTACACCAAAGATACACTTTGCAATGACCATGATGATACTTGTACGACAATGCTTGAAACTTTGGAAATGAGTGTGATACATGATAAATAATAAATAATAAATAATATAATATAATATTAAAATACAAGAAAATAAATAATAAACAATAAATAACAAATATAGTAAATAAATAACAAATAATAATAAAATAATAAATAACAATACTAAAGCTCTAAATAAATATAAATATAAATAAACAGAAAAATAGTAAAAATCAGTAAAGCTATCAAAAAGTAAATAAAACAAGAAAGCAGTAAAGTTGCATGTTGACACAGGGAGTGTGTGCATGTGGTTCCCCTTCCAATGTTTTCTCTATTTAATAGATGGTGAGGAAAATGAGAGGCATTCCATCATTCCATGATTCCATGATTCCATCATCCATTCTCTTGGGAGAATAGTATTGTGAGACAAAGGATTCCCTGGTAGTAGTACGTTGATTGAGGGCTCGGGGGTGGCCAGTTGTAGCAAGATTTTGTGCAATTGAGCCTACGGTTGGGTGGAGAGTCATCCCCAAGACTTTGTTGCAGTTAGCAGAATTCAACTAGCATTCAACCCCGAAATCACAGGTGAGAAACATCATCACCACAGGTAAGTTGTCTCTACTCATATTTCTGAAATTTGATGTTAATTAGTTGATAAATTGTGTGTTAATTATAAATCGCATGATTAATCTAATTAATTACATGTTTTTATTTTGGGGCTGTTACATAGATAAGATGCATCTACAACCTCAAGTACTTATGGAGCCTTTTGAGAATTGGGCTCTAGATTTTATTGGTCCAATCAATCCTCCATCTATGTAGAAAAGGTATATAATTGTTTGTATGGATTATGTTTCAAAATGGGTAGAAGTTAAACCACTCCATTTTGCTACTGAAAATGTTGTAGTTACATTTCTTTTTGAGGATATTTTTACTCATTTTGTTGTCCCAATGGAAATTTTGACAGATCAAGGTACTCAATTCACATCCAAGTTGGTGCATAAAATAATGGAGCGATACAAGATAAAACATCAAAGTCTACTCCATATCATCCATAAGGTACTTGAAGAAATTCTGACTAAGACTATACACTTGCATAGAATAGATTGGGCAAAAAGGCTTCTAGAGGCACTTTGGGCATACCATACCACATGGAGAAATACTACTGGAAACACTCCTTATGAGCTTGTCAATGGGAATAAAGTTTTTCTTCCAATTGAATTCTAAGTGGAGACTTTCAGAACATTAGAAAAATTGGGCCTTGATCTATCAGAATCTTAAAAACAATGGTTAACATAATTGACAGAGTTATATGAGATCTAACAAGATGCTATCCAAAGAACTGACATAGTTCAACAACAAAGATCAATATGGCATGAAATTTTTATAAAAGTTAAGAAATTCAAGACAGGTGACTGGACTCTTCTTTTTTACTCTAAATTCAAAGGTTTTAAAGGAAAATTTTAGACTCACTGGCTTGGTCCCTATGAGATAGATATTGTCCTTGATAATGGAGCAATCAGAATCAAAACTATTGATGAAGTGTTGTCGTTGCGATAAACACCCTCTAAAATTATTATTACACTTGAATTTTGGAGCCTACTGTGGACCTTATGATCAGTCGTTTTGTAGTCACTTCTTGGTCAGTTGATGTTTTGTTAAGTTCTTGAGCACCCTTTTGAATTGTAAGTGTTGAATTCACCGGCTCACACATGCTCAATCCGAAACATGTTCATGAGCACATTTATGCAAGCTTGAACAAGCATAGAATTGTTCATCAAGATAGTTCCTGTGCAATAATCAACCTATGTCAATAGTCACTTCACACTTTCATTAACAATCTTCCACTTTGGCTACATTTGTACTTCTATTTTGGTTATTTTTCCAAATTGTCGCTTTTGTGCACCTTCACTTTCTCAAGTGTAATTTTCATTCTTTCATTTGCTTCACTTTAATTAGTTTCATTTTGGTATGTGTCATTTTCATTGTTGTTCACGTATTGTAAGTGTCATTCAAAATTTTCTCTTCATATAATAAATGTTAGCCTTTAGCATGTGGAGTGTCTCACAATGCACGAAAGCTATTTTTGGTGGTTCAAAGGGATAAACTTTATGTAAATGAGTTGGTCTTACCATGTAAACATGTATCACAATCATTTCCAAAGTTTCAAGCACTGTCACACAAGTGTCATCATGGTCGTCGCAAAGTGTATCTTTGGTATCACACTTGGTGTAGGTCGTCACAAAGTTGTTGCATTAAGGAAAGGATGTTGTTCATGTGTTCTGAGTGTTCTATGTTGTGTCTTCAAGTGATCTAAGTGTGTGGTCATGTTCATATTCCTTATTTTTCTTATCTTCCTCTCACTAATCTAACACTTAGTCAAATTTGGAAAACTCTCCGACTGTAACATTCAACCTCCTTTAGCTAGTATGAACTGTGCATTGCACAGTCTCAGTCCTGAAGCAGCAGCCTTGTATCTTGGCACTATGCAATGCACAATTTTTTCATTCCCGAACTATTCATTGTAGAATCTCAGTGCTTAGTCCTAGGCCTTGAGCTCTAGAACTACGCAATCCTTGCCCCCAACCAACCTTCTATGTGCGCTGCATAGTCTCAAGCATCAAGCCTCGACCTTGAGCTCTTGAACTATGTAACTGTGAAATCACTTGGCCTATATCCCTCTTAAACTATGCATTAGGAAACATTAAGCCTAAAGCCTCAAGCTTGAGCCCTTGAACCCCTCAACTGCATAATATCCACCTCCCGAGTCCCTTAATTACACAGTCACTCAACCTAGGCCTTTAAAATTGTGCACTACATAATATCAAGCTTCAAGCCTCCATATTGATATATTGAGTCCCTCAATTGCATAGTCCCTCTACCTAGACCTCCATAACTACACATTGTGCAATATAAAGCCTCAGTACGAGACCTTGACCTCCAAAACTACATAATCCCTGAGAAAATCACTCAACCTAACGGTAAAAACACACTTTACCTAACTCTAACCTAACTATATACTAGACCAAGTTGAACTTAACTATATCCTATGTGTCGGAATATCCTAACATCCCCCCTTAAGAACAACTTGGGATAGGATTGAAGGATTTACAAATATGACACAATAGGAGAAGGAAGGAGGCACTAGAGCCTATCCCCCCTTAGTGACAACTTCCTGAACTCCAAGCATATATCGAAGTTTAGTGAACTTCGCCTCTGTGAGAGCCTTTGTGAAGATGTCTGCAACCTGATCATCTGTTGGACAATATTGCACTTCAAGAACATGCTCATGAATGATCTTTCTGATGAAGTGCATGTGTAGTTCAATGTGTTTGCTGCGCTGATGCTGAACTGGATCTTTGCATAGCTGAATGGCACTTTGATTATCACACCAAAGTGTGGTTGGATGTTGCTGCTCAAAGCCAAACTCTGATAGGATCTGACGAAGCCACAAGGCTTCCTTACTAGCTTCCACGGCACCACGATACTCTACTTCTGCTGATGAAAGAGAAATGGCAGCCTGTTTCTTACAAGCCCATGTAATAGGTCCTGAACCAAGAGTGAAGACATAACCGGCAGTAGACTTCCGATCATCAGGGTCACCAGCCCAATCAGAATCAGTGAAACCAACTAACAGAGGAGCTGCTTTGGCACTGTAATGAATCCCAAACTGTACTGTACCTCGAACATAACGAAGTATTCTTTTAGCTGCTTTCCAATGCCTTTCACGGGGGTTTTGCATAAAACGAGCAACAAGGCCAACAGCAAAGGAAAGATCAGGACGAGTATGGGTTAAATACAAGAGTTTTCCGACAAGTTGACGATATAAGGTAGCATCAACTTCAGGAGAAGTACAAGAGACTGAAAGTTTGACTCCAGACTGAAAGGGAGAAGGGGCTGGCTTACAGTCTTCCATGTGAAAATGACGAAGAATATCACAAGCATACTTGGACTGGGAAAGGAAAATACCCTCCTGGGATTGCAAGACTTGAAGACCGAGAAAATAGTGTAAGTGTCCTAAGTCTGTCATTTCAAATTTCTTTTTAAGGCTGGACTTCACATGGTTTATAAGGTTGGGATCACTACCAGTAAGAATAAGATCATCAACATAAAGAACAAGGATGATAAGAGAGTTGCCCACTTTCTTGGTGTAGACAGTATTGTCAGAATGACACCTAGAAAAGCCAGATTCTAAAAGAAAGCTATCCATTTTGGCATACCAAGCTCGAGGAGCTTGCCTGAGGCCATAAAGGGATTTCTTAAGTCGACAAACAAGGCTGGAGTCTGTTTGTATGAAGCCAATGGGTTGTTCCATATAGATTTCTTCCTGCAAGTCCCCATGCAAGAAGGCAGATTTAACATCCATTTGATGGACTTCCCATTTTAAAGAGGCAGCAAGGGAAAGAACAAGACGGATAGAGTTCATTTTGGCAATAGGGGAGAAGGTTTCAGTGTAATCAATGCCTTCAACCTGTGAAAAGCCCTTAGCAACGAGACGAGCTTTATGTTTATCAACTTTCCCATCTGGTCCATACTTGGTTCTGTAAACCCATTTACATCTAACAAGTTTGCGTCCCTTTGGTAGAGGAACAAGATCCCATGTATCATTTGTCATCAATGAATGATATTCTTCATTCATAGCTGCTTCCCAATGTGGATGGCCTGAAGCTTCTGCAAAAGTGTCAGGATCATGATTTACTGGAGCTTGAGCCAGTAAAGAAGAGGCTCTTTCAAACTGAGAACGTGTACGTCGCTGATCTGTAGGATCACCGGCAAGATCACCTGCTGCATCCCGAGTAGCACGGACCCATCTTGGAAGTTGAGGATCCTGAGAAGGTGGGGGAGGATTATCATCCTCGCTTTCATCATCTGAAGAAGAAATGTTTTCAAAGGTAGAAGAGATAGGAAGAGGTGGCACATCCGCCGGACTAGGCTCGCAGGCCGATTTATTTTCATCAAATTGTACATCTCTTCTAATGATAACATTTTTGGACTTAAATGGAATAAGTCGATAACCTTTTACATCTTCAGAATATCCAACAAAAGTACATTTCTCACTCTTAGGTTCTAAAGCTTTATGCTTTTCATCTGGAATATGGGCCCATGCTTCACTTCCAAACACACGAAAGTGACTTACATCTGGTTTAATGGAACTCCAAGCTTCTTCTGGAGTGATGTTCTCTAGAACCTTAGTAGGAGTGCGATTGATTATATAATTTGCACAATTAATTGCTTCAGCCCAAAAACTAAGACTGAGTCCTTTAGATTGCAGCATACAATTAGCCATTTCCTTTAAGGTGCGATTTTTCCTTTCAGCTACACCATTTTGTTGTGGAGTGTATGGAACAGTATGTTGCATTTGAATTCCATTTTCGGTGCAAAAGTTGATGAATGTGTTTTTAACATATTCTCCACCATTATCAGTTCTTAGCTTAAGAATTGGATGTCCAGATTGTTTTTCAACAAAGGCTTTGAAGGCCAAAAAAGTGTTAAATACTTCGCTCTTGAGTTTTAAGAAGTATACCCAAGTGCGTCTGGAGAAATCATCAATGAAAGTTAAGAAGTACTTGCAGCCAGAGAATGAAGCAACAGGAAGAGGACCACATAAATCACTGTGCACAAGCTGTAAAGGGGCTGAGGCGTGCCAAGAGGCACGTTTGTCAAAACTGTCCCGATGATGTTTTCCGAGTACACATCCGGAACAAACACCATATCTGCAAGATACCATAGGAAGACCTGTCACCATATTTTCTTTACATAGATGCTGAAGGGAGCGATAGTTTAAGTGACCAAATCGCTCATGCCAAAGTTTGCTCACTTCATCATTATGAGCAACAAATACTGAGGGAAGATTTGATGACCCAAAGTTGTGAAACTTATACAACCTTTTGGAATCATCAGCAAGACCAGTAGCTAGAATCTGTTTAGGATCTTTTAGATCCTTGATTACAACATCATGAGGTGAAAATTCAACAATTTTACCTTCACCTGAATGAGTTATCTGATAGACAGATAGAAGGTTGCAGGATAAGGTTGGAACACATAATACATCATTAAACTGACCATTGTCTAGATGAACAGTTCCAGTCCCTACAACATTAAGAGATCTATCATCACCAATATATATATTTTTGGTGTTACAATCATTTAAAGAAGAAAACATGGCTTGGTTTTTGGCCATGTGACAAGAGGCTCCAGAATCAATGAGCCACTCATGAGAATGAGAAGAAGAAGAAGATACATTTAATGCATAACCAGACTGAGATGATTGATAATGACATGCAGAAAGTGCCATTCCGGAAGTTGAAGTTGAAGTAGGCTCCACATGGATGTTATGTTTCTTCATTGCGGCTTCCAAGGCTTCCATCTTCTTAAAGCATTTAGATTCTAAGTGGCCATCTCGATTACAAAAGTTACAATGTCTATCAGACTTCTTCCATTTGTTTTTATTGGTCTTATCATTTTGCTGAAATGATCTTTCATTTTGAGGCTGAGATGGTTTAGGACCATTCTTTTGAGGATATGACTTCTTAGGATTCTTTGAATTTGGTTGCTGCTGGGTGGCTAACGCTTTCGTGGAAGAGTTTCCAAGATTAAGAAGACCAAGGTGTAAGAGTTTTTCTTGTTCTCTTATTAAGGAATCACAAAAGGAGTCAAAGGAAGGGGCCTTGTAGTCTTGTCCTTGACAAATGAAAGCTTCTCTTGTAGAATGGAAAGTGGAAACAAATACAGAGTAGGCTGGTCCCAACTTAGTAAGGATGGAATAAATAAGGTTACCATCGTCTTTCTTAACTTTAACACCTTCCAGGAGATATCTAAGGTTCTTGAATTTGGACAAGAAATCTTCAATGCAAAAAAAATTATTAGGATCCAAAGTAAGCAGCTCATTTTCAAGTTGATGGGCTCTAATTTCATTTTTAATCCCAAAAACTTTAGCAAGTTTTTCTAATGCTTCATGAGGAGTCTCAAGTTCTGCAATGTGGAATCTAAGATCAGGAGAAATAAACATCCCTATCAAACCACGTGCTTGATCTTGTCTATTTTCCCATTTTGCCGCCTTGTCTTCATCTTTTGGTTTCTTCTCTTGGTCTGTGGCTATTCTGAAGAGACCTTTACTTCTAAGTAAATCTTCGATGTAGGCTACCCATTGGAAGTAGTTAGTGCTGTCAAGAATGACTTGGCATGGGCTTTCCATTTTAAAAAAAAAAAAACTGAAGCTGAAGATGCTGAAAGTAGGTGTTCCAATGGATAGATCTCGAAAAAATAGGCGGTTTTAAAAAAAACGGCTCTGAAAAAGGCTTCCGGATGAAGAAGTTATGGCTTTTTGAAAAATAATTGTTGAAGTTGCCGGCAAAGTGCGCGAATGTGCGGGAATGAAAAAATCCGCCCCCAAAAAATGGAGACTTGAACCCAAGACCTCTACTCTCTTAAAATAGCTTTGAACCAATTGATCTATACAGAAGACTTGCCTTGAGAAACTTTTTCCCTACAAAACACAAAACACAAAACCCAATACGAATATGCAAAAAAAAAACGAACCTTGCGGCTCGAAGTTAGCTTTAGCCAAAAAAATTAGAAATTTTATAAAAAAATCTCAAAGTTAGCTTTAGCCGAAAAACTAAATATTTTTCTCAATGTTTCTGATTTTCCGAGATCACACTAAGGTGCAGGGAAAAGAGCATACGCATGAGAAAAATCCTTCCTTTCTGTTTCTGATTTGCCCAGATCGCACAGAGTCGCAGGGCAAAGAGCATACGCAGAAATGAAAGGTATAGATCCGGTTAAAAAAAAGGCTAAATAAACCGAAACCGAAATAATCAGAGAGAAAATAACAGTAAACTGCAAAAAAAACACTGTATACCTCCCAATCTGAAAAATGACGCAGCTAGGGCTACCGGAAACCTTTTCGCGTGAAACGAAAGGGGTTCCTCACTGGAACAGATGCTCCGAACGCAACAGAGCAGTCCTCTCGGCCCGAAAGCAGTCACAAAATAGCAGATCTAGGAAACGACAGCCGCATGCAGTTCTACCGGCTTCAGATTTGGATCACCAACGGACGCGGCCCTCAAATAGCTCTGATACCATGTAGGAATTTACAGGGTAAGTTCCTCAGAAAGAATACCAAAAGGACACCGCTCACAACCAGATCTCAAATCAATACACCAGTATTTGTGACGTGGTTAAAACCCTCAAAGTGCAAGGAGGGAAACAGTCCACGGCCTGTCCCAACGTGGGTACTACAGGCAATTTATTAATCAAAGAATGAAAATTTACATAAGCTTCTCTCATGCAAGGATTACCCGAACAATGACCCTCCATGCACTTTAAATAGAACTCATGGACCAATCGGGTGTCAAGCCACGGATCAAGTGTCGGTAATACCGAGGTGAGAGTGAACCGTCGGATCACTACATATCGTGACCGTCGGATTGTAAGTTACAAAATGTACAACGGTAAAGAAACACACTTTACCTAACTCTAACCTAACTCTATACTAGACCAAGTTGAACTTAACTATATCCTATGTGTCGGAATATCCTAACACCAATCACCAGTTCTAGCCCGAACAAGTGATTTCATCAAGTGCGTTATATTAGGGCTTTATCAGACTGATGTCATCTTGTCATGAGTGGTTTACAATCACATGTATTCTTTCATGCTATGATAGGATGATGATGAAGGAGATGGAGAAGGAGACCATGATAAACAACACCTATGGAGCTAAGGAAACCAGATGATCATCATGCGAGAAGATGAAGGAACACAAGATTACAATAGAAAAAAAAATATCAAGACCACATTGACAACTCCTTAAGTTCAAGTCATGAGGAGGAGAAAGAAAATACAATGTTCTATCTATCGAGAATACACAAACAAATTAGCAGCAAAGAGTGACTTGACACTGCCACATCATCATGTAGTCCATGTCATCAGTGTCATGTCATGTTGTGTCATGAGTCATCATGTGCCACATAATTTTGTGGATTATGTAAATTCTATAATGGATAAATATAATGTAAAGTGGAAGTCCAAGAGTCATTCATGTAATGTGAAAAGTCATGTAGGAAGTCAAAAGGTCATAGAGAAGTCGAACAATCATGAGGGTAGTCTAAGAATCACAAGCGAGGTGAAGGATCACTCCACTTGTTACATATACACCCTCATTGTATAAGAAAATGAATTTTCACCTTGGATTCTCCCATAATCCATTAGAGAGACAAAGTTAGTACTTTTGGGGAGAAATTCATGGCTCCAATGCTTCACTATTGGAGCTAGTGATGTTCATTGTATTCAATAATATTGGGACTTTTAATTAGTACTTGAAGCCTGATGGAAAACATATTTTCATACATGAATTGTGAATATTTGTAAGATTGTTTAGTGAATGTTTATGATTCATGTTTTCTTTCACCTATACTAAAGTAGTTTAACTATTTTGGTTATTTTAGTGCTTATCTTATTGCAAATGTGTTGTAATGGTTATAAAAATCGTCGCATATATGTGGACTATTATGCTTGATGTTAGGAAATTCTCTCTTTCTTATGTGTGCCCCTACTAGTTTGGTACTATTACCTCTCTCTTAGAGGCTCACCTTTCCTCCCTCTACAGTAGAATAACCTTGATACACCTGCAATTAAACATTCACTAGAAACACTTACATGTTTTTCGTAAAGGAACATATACACTTCTCTCTCTTGATGATAGCTAAAGCCAAGGAAAATCTATAACAATATATTGAAACGAGGATGGTACTTTGGATGGGTCTCCTAATTGGGACTTCACATTGGGAATACCACCTTGGTTGATGGATTTCCAGCACCATCAACAAAATGGTGCTAGAAGGAGGGCTAGATGACAAGTTATGCTCGTTGATCTATTTTGAATCTCCTATCTTAAATGGTTCATCCTAAAATAATAATATTGAGGTGTTTTTCTAACCTATCCACTAGTAAACTTTCAATCCCTGATGAGCCTCTTTATCACTTTTCCCAATTGAAGTTGATGGTAAGGATGGAACGTATATAACCAAGCCACATTTCTAATTTCCTTAAATTTTGTGAATATCACGAAATTGATGATGAAAATTTTGCATTTGTGACTTTCTTCCTCACCCTTGAAGGTCATATTAATCGATGGTTTCATACTTTACCATCTGTTTCCATCCATTCTTTTCATCATTTCTTCTAGGATCTTTATCAATCCTTCAATAGGTATGACTACCGAGATGTTCGTAAAAGAATTAATCATTTAAGAATGAAGCCTAATGAATCAGTTGAGTATTTATTTGATTGATTCCTTTACCTTTGTTGAGAATTTCTCGAAGAAGATACAGATTGGGATTTCTTGGAACAAAAGTTTTACCATTTAGTTCATATATCTTTGCACGATGAACCTGAAACCCCTCATGTTTATACTCTTGTAAATCATGAGACTCTTCTAATTTTAGAGGAGAAATTTACTACTCCTTTTGTTCCTTGTCCTCCTCCTTTTCTATTTCCGATGAGGGTGCCTTTGTGCGATGATAATAAAGTCAGGAAATATATACATCAAATTCCTAATCTATCTTCTCTTCCTCCCTATTTTCATGATTCAAACTGAATAGAGGAAATCACATAATGGCTCATGAAACTTATAGTAAAAACCAATTTTTCCATTCCTCAAGATGGTATTAAAACTCATAACTCTAGTCTTGAATATGATTTGGATTTCTGTAATACTCTATTATCTACATTCCATGACTCTTTGTACCATGATCCACTTGATAAATATGCTCCAACACTCTCTTGATTTTCAAGTTGTTGGTCCAAATTGCGATCATGTTCAATGTAGTCACATTACACAAGTAGAGGAGTAGGAAGGTGAAGATTATTTCAATATTTCTTCTTTTTTTCAAAATCATCCATGTGAAGATGGTGTTTCCTCATTCTTTACTGATATTAAATCTGATAACCTTGGTAGTCAATCAAATGCAATCAATTTTCATAATCAATCTAAAACCTTGGGTAACACTCATTTTGATGAGGATGACTTCGTTGATATATATGATTATGGATGCCCAAGTGCACCAACTAATCTTTTGGTTCCTCAAGAAGATTTTAATTTTGAAGATTTAGATTTAGAATATGATCTGGTCAAAAGGGATGTATTTACTAAAACCTCCTCTTCATCTCACCATCCTTTGTTCCCAATTGTTTGTGATGCATCTACTTGCGATGGAGACACTCCAAACTCTTCAAGTTCTTCATCTGATGAGTTAACTTCTCAATTGGCACAAGGTGGTGAGGATATCCATGATGAAAGAGGAAAAGAATCAAAGCATCGAGTATCCTTTAGATCCCTCACCATCTCTTGTTTTTCATAAAGACAATTCTTCAGATCAGCTTGCCAAGGAAATTTCCCTGATTCATTCATCTTTGGATTTGCGATCAGAAGAATCTTTCGACTTGAGTAATCCGGTTGTTGAAGTTGTAAAATATGATAAAATCAGTGAGAAAGATGAATTCCATACTGTTAGTAGTGGTCTTATTGAAATCATTGGTAGTATCTATCCTCACACCATGCACAATCTGGTTCAATATTCAAAATGGGAGTCGAGGCACTTCAACTTTCGTTGATGGTTATGTTAAGATCTCATGACTCTGGTAAGGTCCCTGAACTAAGTCAGATATGGCTTCTCTCATGAAATAATTCTCTTTTCACTGTTTCAATGGATATAAATTCGTTCTTGAAAGATATTTGGTATTGTGGATGTAGTCTTTCGAGCTTTGAATATTTTATTTCTGATCGGATTGATGAATCTTCTTTAGTTGATTCATATTCATGTAAATCTCTTGTATCAAACTTAGGTTTGGAATGTGTATCTCTTATAGAGTCATGAAACTGTGAAGTTAATCATTTCAAAAATTATCTTTGGCCGAAGTAATTGTCTACCAAATTCATTTTAGAATAGTATCCTGGTTTTTCTCATGAATGTTATACAACTAATTTTTTTCTTCATTGCACCTAAAATCCTCTTAAGTGCTAGTGAATGCATGAGTTGTTGCGTGTATTAAATTATTCTTTGTTCACTATTTCCTCACTGGTCTCATGTGTTTTTTGTGCTGACATTCGTTTTAAATTCTTTTAATCATTACGATGCTTATACAGTTTGTCACCAGTGACAGGAAAATGGTTTGTCACATTCGACACACGAGGAAGTTGGTTCTATTTTTCATATAATTCATAGAGATGTTCAAATTGATTTATAATTTCTAAATACTAACTGGGAATCTAATGTTTTAATCAACCCATTTGATCATAATGACTGTCATTCAATTTACTATTTTCCCATCAACAAATCCGATGACAACTGTCCTGCATTCTTTGATCCTTATGGTTTAATATCTCACTATTCGGGTACATGTCAAGCAGTTGAGGAACTTTATCCTTTGATGATGGTTATTTCAGGCCCTCACTATTTTGACAAACCCAATAAATATGATTAGATTCATTTCCCCTCACAAGGTTCTTATCCTGATACTATGCATTTAATTGAAAATTCACCTCTTCAAGGATTTCAAGGTTTTCAAGAGGAATATTTCAAATATTATGATCCAATTGTTGAATGGTTGAAGAAATCCTACTTGGAAAGAATTTTTGCAAATAAAAAGTTTCAATATTTCCTCTTGCTTACTAAGAAGTACATTGCAGATGAAGATATTTTCACAAGAAGTTTATGAGGTTTGTGTAATTATGGTTTTCATCGAAAAGGTAAGAACACAAGCTGGTTAGAGGTAGTGGCTATGACATATCTTTCTGCTGATAGGAAATATCTTCAATTTGTTGTGAAAATTATTCAAGCTCTTATATTTTCTATTGCACACAACTTTATATCAGTTTTAATCGATTATATCTTTGTGATTGCAGGTCAGGAACAACTATGGTGGATTCATTGAAAATTTCATTATACTTGACTCCGAACTTCTAACTACTTAGGTTAGGAGTAGGTTAACTGCATGTTAGTTTACTTTGCACATTCATCTTGCTAGCTTCCTTTGCACATTCATCCTCCACTCAATTTCTTTAGTTACTCTTTTGTTTTCTAAATTTAGTCTTGCAACCTCTTTTCGGTTAGCCTCCTTTTTTTTTGTCCTCCTAATTTTGTTTCTTTGTTGTGTTTTGTATTTTTCGTGTTCCTTAATGAGACTTTGCATGAAGGGTGTCCTATTTGGGCTCAAAAGATAATGTGGAAAAATAAAAAAGGACTTTGTGACACTGCAACATTTGGCTAACTCCCTGTCCTTCTTCCTTGTCTTGGTTATACCTTTTGGTCAATGATGTTCCAATGAAAAATACGATCCTTGCATAAGGAAATCCTTGTATCGAACCATGATATCCATGTCTATTCTGGAAAACTCATGCCTACACATGGGTATTTATCTTTTGGTGTTTTTAGGATGATCTAATCAAGTAGAGAAGGACAAGGGGAAAATCTAAATGAGAAAACCAATATCAGAGGTCTTATATATGCTTCTCTGAAGGGACAACCTCTTCTACTCTCAATAATTCGGGATCCCTCTTCCACCCATGAAATAAATAAGTGTCGATGCACATTCCTATATAAAATAAATAAATAAATATAGGCAAAATAATAGAAAGGATTCCTGTGTAGAGAGGTGAAGCAAGCAACTCTATCAGGGTATTGTCTAGGCTTACTGGCAATGGAGAAATGTTTGTGTCCCTGAAGTGACTCCATCAGGGTATTGTCTAGGCCTGCTAGCAGTGGAGCAACCCCTGAGATGAAAAAATACACTCTGAAAATATAAAGCTCGCAATCTTCATTACCCTTTCTTGATTTGAAACATTGTGTAATCACTGACCTTATATTTGTGTTTAACCAAGTAAAGGAATGAAGGGTGTTAATGATCCATAGTTTACCAAGGTTGAGAAAAGAAACCAAAGAGGTAACCACAGACCAAAATTTTGACTTGGAAGCTAGCCCTACCAAATTAGAGATGGATTTCTCTAAAATCAACCAAAATATGGTTGGAATTATTAGGGTTTTAGGCTAGATATTTAAACAATAGGTTTTTTATTTAGTTTTTGTTGGATATGAAGCACTAAGTTTAAGAACTGGAGCCAAATAGGTCAAAAGATCAGTTGCAGTATTTAATGAGGCAAGATATATGTAATTAGAGACATAAATGGATTTTTCATAATAGTATGGTGATGAGGAAATCAGATAGAAAGAACTAAGTGAGTGTACATGCATGCATTCACTTGTTTGGAAGATAAAAACACTTAAATGATAATCTCAAACAAAACATAGCATTTTTTGAAATGAATTCTATTTAAAACTTAAGAGATTAACATGAGCATAAATATGGATAGCTACTAGAAACATCTAACAATCAAATGCATAAGAATAACTGAAGAAAATAATGTCACTAACCACAACACATGAATCCCAGAAAAATAGCTACAACTGTATATTAATTCTACCAAAAGTCAAGTACACTGGTCCCAAAATGTATCTACCTCTAGTATCCAACCCCTGATTACATTATATTTGAGCCTAATATAGGATATAAGGTCGAATTAGGTTGAATTCCACTCCAAATAGTCAAGTACATGCATCTATCATATCTTTGCCAAATCTTAGGGGAGTTAGAACAACTTTCCCCTTTTTGCTAAACTACTTGAGGTTATCTCTCAAAGCATTGAATACAAGATATTTGACCTTATCAGACCAAAATTACATTTACCATGACTAATTTTACCATTTACATTCACCGAATATTTACATGGGGTAAAAACATTTCCTCCACATAAGCACAACAACTTTGCTAGAAGCTCAACAATATTTTGTAAGCTGATTTTGGAGGCCTTCCTTTATGATTTTCCTTCTATTGAACACTTGATTTGATAGCCCTAGATGTGTACTTGATGATTACATAGTTAATTATGACCAAAACTGATGAAAACTTCTTCAAAAATGCAAATTCCTGCAAGGTGTCCTAGAAGCGCAGGAAGAGAGCAAAAAAGGTTAAAAAGGAGGCTTTTTGGATGTTTTTCCTTCCTTGAAAGATGGTTTTGGCTTCCTAAACATTTTATGTGACACTCATATATCTTTGTGCATCCAAAAAAACTTGAGAGAGCTCCTAAAACTGCTCCAAGCAAAAATGCAACAAACTTTTGTTGTGTTTCTATACATTCAAATTTCTGCATTTTTGTAACAATAGGGATCAAAGATGAACTTACATCTCTTTCACCATACTACGTGTTACAAAAATGGGATTTTTTGTATATAAGGTCATGGTGGAGAAAAACCTCTCTCATTTTTTAAAATTTTGTTCCCATCTTCTCTAAATCCTTGCCACAAAAGAATGACTAAAATAGACAATTAAATATTTTTGAAAAATAAGCCTCAAATCTCACTATATATCTCCCAAATCATAACACTTGTGCTTAAAATTAAGGAGGTTTTTTTTCTTTGGTATGTTATTGATAAAAAACTCTTTCACTTTTGTAAAATGCATGTCAATTACTTCAGAAATTGATTTTGAAGTAAAATTGACCCCGTGTGCAACAAATGACCTAAAAACCCTAAAAACCATGCCAATCACCTCCTTCTAACTTCTTTTTGGGCTATGATGTTTCTATGGTGTAGGATATGTAGAATTACCCTTTGACTTGACATGGAATGCAAAAAAAGGTATGATGAAGTGCTAATCATGGGAAAGGAGTTGTGAAGGGGAAATGATAGGACTATGTGAAAATACGACCATGATAACTAATAGGACTGACATGACCCCATGGAGGACTTGGGCAATCATAACTATGACATAAATACACTCTAACCCATGAATTTCGAATTATGACACTTTAATAGGGAAATAATGACTTGATGACTCAAAAGGCCCATGAGATTTTTTGATGATACTTTTGATGATGACCATGACCTTAGGCTTGTGATGAGAGTAACATATACATTATACATTTAGACATTGACTCAAGATCCTTTGCCAGATGACTTGGAATATTTTTGTAGTATAGACCAAAATTTTACTTTTGATTTTGACCAACTTTGGAAGATTTACAACTCTTGATTACTATGGAACATAGGACCCTAACATTGGCTCCAATGTGGATGACAAATCCCACGGAGGTGTCAATAACACCATAGACTAGATCGCCTTGTTCATTGGGAAATGGAGTCACAAATAGCGGCAATCCTCAAACTGACTCAAATCAAACTGAAAGTTGAACCATACACCATCAACTGCAAACTCTACTGGAAACTGAAACTAAAAAGGATGCTCAGAATGTTGAGCTTATTCATCACACCTTACCTACTCTAACTGATCCATAAATCACCTGATCAAGTAAAATGGAACAACCAATGAAACCATGCAAGCATTTTATCCACTGATTAGAATATTTGCATATGCTTGTTTATGAGCAAAATAGAAATTCTGCATGATGGCTGATCTAATAAAAACTTGCAAACAAATCCAAATTTGGTAGGATTGAAAAATTTGGATCCCCTTGTTGACTCCAAAAATGGTGCAAAAGGATCTTCAAACAAATGTGCACTGAGGTTTATCTCATCCAACAGATTATAAGTCTACTCTAGGTGGTCTTTATACCATGTATATAAAATTTAATTTTCATCCTTACACTCATGCAATTCTAACTTGTAATTGTTCTGATATGACTACAAATTTTTGGATGAGCTTTGTAATGAGACTCCTGATGAAAAAAGACAATGAAGCCAGTTCCCTGATTAAGTTTTTATCATCTATGTTTTCAGGCCCATAGTTAGCTAATGGAGAAGGACTTTAACTACAAATATCATCCAAAACATCAGCTATTGGATCATGGGTAACCTAAGAACACTGATGCAACTTGTTATACATTGGTTCCAATGAGACTACATGATTTTGTATAGGCTTGTCATTCTTTCCTTCAGAGATATTATCAATTTTTTCTTCAAGAACTAAAATGAATCAAAACTTAATGGTACCGAATAATCCTAGATCAATTTATAATATGTTTCAGGTTCTAAGCTTTCATATGTGGTTTGAAACTCAATGTAACTTAGTGGTTGTGATTCTGGAGCAAAAGAAGCTTCCATATCACAAGTGACATCCTCAATCGATTCATGAGAAGGTTTCCCATTTATACTATTGACAACTCGCTTATCCACTTTCTTGTAGTTTTCTCTTGTTTTTTAAAATGAGGAGAAAGGCAAGGGTAAGGAGTCATGATAAAGAAGTTCATTATCTTATTCGTGCTCAATATCAAAATTGAAAGACTACTGATTTGTAATCTTGCGAAAGTTTTCTCTCAAAAATTGAAATGAAGCAAAACATAAGGGCAAAGAGCTTTCAATTGCTTTGAAATTTTCTGCATTTTCTTCATTTCTATCATGATTGATATGCATAGGTTGATTTCTATATTTGAGTTGTTGCAATTGAGCTTCCTCCTCCCAAAAACATGGCGCTGATTGCTTTGAAGAGTTAGCCTCGATTTCGACAACATAGTCATCATCAAACTAATCATACTTGGGTAAATCATCCATATAAGTAATGTCATCAAGCATACACATTGGATCAGCTGATTTCTTCTCCACAAGATGATTTTTCATTTCATCTTTGTACGTGGCTCGGAGTGAATACATAAAACAATCATTTCCTGATCTATGGGAATAAGGATTAACAACAAAATGATTAGGACCAGTAACCTTTTCTTCTTTTGCAATAAGTGGGACATGGTGTTTTTGAACAAGATGTTCATCTCTCATGATTATTGTTTGCATCATTTCTTCAAAACTATGAATGTGTTTTTCAGTAGTGATGTTACCATATTCTCCATCAAACCTAGGAAGATATTTGTAATAATTTTCAAGGAAATCATGGAGTATAGGATGTAAGATGAGAGTTTTGTATCTATTTGGAATTTTAAAAGGTGGAGTATGTACATAAGTTGTAAAATTAGTCTTGATCTCTTTAGACTTATTAAATTGAATATGATCAACATAAGTTCTAGAAGAAGGGTCTTGACCAAGATCAAAAGCATAAGGAGAATTTGTATTCACAATCTTCAAAGGAAAGGAATCAAATGTAGGTCTGTGATATTTTCTCAAGTACAGTATACATTGGAAAACCTTCTTGACATTCTCAAGAAAAGAAAAGAAATAATTAACAATAAAGCATATTACATCTTAGATGAAATTCTAACTTGAATACCTGATCTTTCCATATTGTCTTTTCATGTTTTTTTCGTGAGGTTCATCTTCCAATGGAGTCTTTGAATGAAATTTATTTGGAGACACCAGGTGAATGATTTCAGCCTTCTCGTGTCTGATCACTATCCACCATCAACAATGACATCTAATCCTTATTTTTCACACCCAGGGAAAATGTGACCTTTCGCTCCTTGACAATGACGCGAAAATGTTAATGCTCTATAGTTTCCCAAGGCTAAGAAAAGAAACCAAATAGGTAACCACAGACCAAAATTTTGACTTGGAATCCATCCCTACCAAATTATAGAGGGATCTCTCTAAAATCAACCAAAATATGGTTGGAATTATTATGGTTTTAGGCTAGATATTTTCACAATAGGTCTTTTATTTAGATTTTGTTGGATATGAAGTACTAGGTTTAAGAACTAGACCCAAATAGGTCAAAATATCAGTTTCAGTCATTTAATGAGGAAAAATAGATGTAATCAGAGACACAAATGGATTTGGCATAGTAGTATGGTGATGAGGAAATCGGATAGAAGGAACTAAGTGAGCATACATGCATGAATTCACTTGTTTGGAAGATAAAAACACTTAAATGATAATATCAAAGAAAATAAAGCATTTTTGGCAATGAATTTTATTTAAAACATAAGAGATTAACATGATTAGAAATATGGATAGATTATAGAAACATATAACAATCAAATGAATAAGAATAACTGAAGAAAATAATGTCACTAACCATGACACATGAATCCCTAAAAAATAGTTGCCACTGTATATTAATTTTGCCAAAAATTAAGTACACAAGTTCCAAAATGTATCTACCTCTAGTATCCAACCCCTGATTACATTAAATTTCAGCCTAATATAAGAGATTAGGTTGAATTCCTCCTAAGGAGGTAGAATTCCACTCTAAACAGTCAAATACATGCATCTATCCTATCTTTGCCAAATCTTATGGGAGTTAGAACAACTTTCCCGTTTTTGCTAAACTACTTGAGCTTATCTCTCAAAGAATTGAATATAAGTTATTTGACCTTATAAGACCAGAATACATTTACCATGACTACTTTTACCATTTACATTAACCAAAATTACCATTGGAATATTTACATGGGGTAAAAACATTTCATCCACAGAAGCGCAACAACTTTGCTAAAAGTGCAACAATATTTTGTAAGCTGATTTTGGAGGCTTCATTTATGATTTTCCTTCTCCTAAACACTTGATTTGATAGCCCTAGATGTTTACTTGATGTTTGCATAGTTAATTTTGACCAAAATTTTTGAAAACAGATTCAAAAATGCAAAATCCTACAAAGTGTCCTAGAAGCATAGCAGGACGGCAGAAAGGGTAAAAGAGGAGGCCTTTTAGCTGCTTTTCCCTCCCTACAAGATGGTTTTGGGTTCCTGAACATCTTACATCACCTACATATATCTTTCTGCATCCAAAACAACTTGAGAGAGCTCCTAAAACTACTCCAAGAAAAAGCGCAACAAACGTTTGTTGCATTTCTGTACATTCAAATTTATGTGTTTTTGTAAACATAAGGGTCAAATATGAGTTGAAATCTATTTCAAAATAATACCCATTACAAAAATGGGAGATGTTTTTGTAAATAAGGTTTTTTTGGAGAAAAACCTCTCAGTTATTTTAAATTTGTTCCCATATTCTTGGAATTTGTGCCACAAAAGAATGGCTAAAACAACAAATTAAATATTTTGAAAAATAAGCCTCAAATCTTGTTGCATATCTCCCAAATCATAAAAAATATGCTTAAACTGAAAGAGGGTTTTGTTATGTGGTCTATGATTGACAAAAACCTCTTTTACATTTGTAAAATTCATGTCCAGTACTTCAGAAACAGATTTTGAAGTAACAATCTCCCTATGTGCAGCAAATAACCTCAAAACTCTAAAAATCATGCCAATCACATCCTTCTTCTGACTTCTTTTTGGTCTCTGATGTTTTTATGGTGCAGGAGATGTAGACTTACCCTTTGAATTCACATGGAATGCAAACAAAGGTATGATGAAGTGATACTCACGGGAAAGGAATTGTGAAGGGGAAATGATAGGACTATGTGAAAAGATGACTGTGATAACTGACAGGACCGCCATGACTCATTGGAAGACTTGGACAATCATAAATATGGCATAAATACTCTCTAACCCATGACTTTCTAACTATGACACTTTAATAGGGAAATAATGACTTGATGACTTGAAAGACCCATGATATTTTGTGATGATACTTTTGATGATGACGATGACCTTAGGCTTGTGATGAGAGTAGCATATACATTATACCTTTAGACATTGACTCAAGACCCTTTTCCAAATGACTTGACACATTTTTCTAGCATAGACCAAAATTTGACTTTTGATTTTGACTAACTTTGGAAGATTAACAACTCTTGATTACTATGGAACATAGGACCCTAACAAAGGGGACTATGTTTATGCACCGGGTAAGTGGGGAAGCCATGATAATATGAATTATGAATCAACACTCCCTGAAGAAATAGACCTTCCACGAAATAATTGACCAAGGCAGAGAAGCTGGAGTTCTACCAGTTTGTCGCCAAATGTTATTGTTGCGTCAAACACCCTACAAAATTTTACTTATACTTGAATTTTGGAGCCTACTGTGTATCTTACAATTACAAATTTCATAGTCACTTATTGGTTGGTTGATGTTTTGTTAAGTTCTTGAGCTCCCTTTTGAATTATAAGTGTCGAAGTCACTTGCTCACGCATACTCAATTCACATCAAGTTCATGAGTTCTTTTATTTATGCAAGCTTGAACAAGCATAACACGCTCCATCAAGATAGTTCCTAGGCAATAATCAACTTATTTCAACAGTTAGTGCATGCTTTCATTGACAATATTCCACTTTTGGCTGCATTTGTACTTCTATTTTGATGAGTTTTTTAAACTGTTGCTTTTGCACACCTTCGCTTTTTCTAGTGTCATTTTCATGCTTTCGACTGTCGTTTTCACTTTATTTCACTTTAATTAGTGTCATTTTGATGTTATCTTCATTTTGGCATGCATCGCTTTCATTTTCATTTGCGTATCGCAAGTTTCATTCACACTTTTCTCTTCATGTAGTAAATGTCGTATTTTAGCATGTGGAGTGTCGCACAATGCACAAAAGATAGTTTTGGTGGTTTAAAGGGGTAAAATTTGTGTAAATGAGTTGGTATTACCATGTATTATTAAGGGACATTACATGGAGAGTCATCCCCAGGACTTTGTTGCAGTTAGCAGAATTCAACTAGCGTTCAACCCCAAAATCACAAGTGAGAAACATCATCGCCGCAGGTAAGTTGTCTCTACTCATATTTCTGAAATTTGATGTTAATTAGTTGATAAATTGTGTGTTTATTATAAATCACATGATTAATGTAATTAATTACATGCTTTTATTTCAGGGCTGTAACATATGGTATTAGAGCCTAGGTTCAAATCTTAGGGCCTATAGACATTTTAATGTAGAAAACTTCGATCTAAATGATTTAACGAAAAAAAAAGAAGTTACAGTAAAATCCATATGATTCTATCCACTTAAAAGAGAATATTACAGTCACATCTTACATGTAGCCTTGAGCTTCGAAGCTTCGAGGTGCATGTCGGACATGGGTTTATTTTTCTCATCACAAGAGATTGAAATGTATGTTGTTTCATGTGGTGGCATAAACCTTGGTTTTATACTTTGACTTTTGTGGCTATATTTCGATTTCTTGGGCATCTTCTTTAATACATAGATCTCTCTAGTTTTTCGGTTCTCTGGTGTTTTTTACTTTTTTTTATTTTTATTTTTATTTTTTTTTCCAGTTGTTTAACATCGTTTTTTGTCAGATACTGGAGATGGGTTTTGAATTGAGTTTTTATTTAATTGAAATGTTTGATTCTATGGGGTTCTTCTGGAATCATCGCATTAAAAAGTGGATGCAAACTCTCATACAATAATATTAATCGTAGAAAAAGCCCTAGACTCTACAAGTATTGATATCTGCTTAATCGTCGAAAGTCCTATACTTGACCAGTATTGATATCTGCCCCTTTTGGTGTTGATTTTGGCATATTTGCGTATATTTGGGTCTTGTTATTTTTCAAATAAATGATTATTTTCTTGTCATTTGGGGCTAGATTGAGAATGAGTGGAGTGTTCCAGTCCCCAAATCCAGAAGACCTGTATCTTGGGCCAATTCCTGTATTGACACTACATCAGTGCACCTCTAATCAATTTTATCTTAATAATATTCGATGGACAAGGGGAGCAGGATGTTCATGTTCCGTATTTCCCGAAACCCTATACCCATATCTTGTTCCGTTCTTGCTTCAGTTTCTGTTAACACAGTCCCAAAGGCGCTATTGTGTTTGAATTAGTTTTATGTATTAAAGTTCAAGGGTGCCTTAATGTTTAGAATTCCATAGAGGATTAGCCAATTCTGTTTTGGTATAACTTATCATATTGTTTTTAGTCATGTTGTAGTTCCTTTGACTTTTTTTAGTCATTATTTGAACTAACAAGTGGTGGGTATGTATTATAAAAACTTCCGTAATGAAATTGAGAGCCCATAATGTGTGATGTATCTTATCTATTATAGAAAACAATGAACATTGAACTAATGCATCTCGATGGAGACTATTGATATTAGTTGGTAAAATTCTTGTCTTGATATTCTCTTATGCTAACAAAGATAAAATGTTTTGAGAGTCTTGTATTGGTGTTTGCCTGGTGTGTATTGAAGCCACTCAGTGTTGTTGTTTGTCGGGGAATGAATTCATTTTATTGTTTGGCTTAAGATTTGAAAGAATTTTGTTTGATTAAATGTCTGATTTGCATTAGAATCAATTTATTGTTGTTATTTCATTCTCTGGTTGCATGTATTTTCTTCAATTGAACTCGGTTCTTCAAATAGAGTTTCGTGGTGTCTATGTAACTGATCTCTCATTACTGATGTAGAAACCCAAACACAATTTCGTAATTAACTGAGTTAAATAGTTCACCCTTATGACCATTTAAGTCTGGCACCTTAGACCACTCGGCCATCTTGACATTTAGGGCCTTGGAATGGAATGAAATGATGTTGGAATGTGTTATGTCCTTTCTGCCACTTCACATCTCTATTATCTTGTAATTTTCTTCATGCTTCAATTCAATTTTATTCAGTGTACAGTTTTAGTAATGTCTTCAATCGATACATTGATCATCGTTATACATCTCCTCTAAACTTGGAATTTTGTTTTATTCTCTCTTTCGGCCTCCAATTTGATGCACGTTTCCCTATTCCACACCGAAACTTGTGCATGGTTTCAAGGGCAGATTTTAGTGGCTTATTATCAACCCAGCTCTGTGAAATTGCAATTATTGTTGTGAGAGATGTGGGTTTTATTTTAGTTTTTGTCAGAAATAATTTTTCTTCTACCCTGCATCAAGTTCTCTATTATGGTATATGATTTATGATCCCTGATTTTCTTGGTAAGGCAGAGTTATCTTTCTCTGGTGCATTTGAGCCCTAGAAGGGGAAGGGGCATTGAGGGTAATTGTTTAGAAGGGGTCTCATAGTTTGTTCATATTACTGTAGGGTATCTCCCTAGGGTTTGAATTTGTGGTGTCTGATCTTGTGTGAGGTCTTTCTAATGCCTTTTGGTTCCTCGAAGAGATCGATTACTGGGGATTCAACCAAGTTTTTGTTGGTTATCCAAATATTTCGTCGGATTGGGAGTTGGCCATTTTAACAGACCTAGAATGAAGTTGAAAGGAGGAATTATGGTGGAGGTTTGTAGAATAAATGAGGGTCCTTTTCGTTCATGGTGCAAAGCAAGGATCATTTTTGTGGATGGGCAATGTTACAAAGTTCAGTATGAAAAAATATTTTAGATGTTGATAGAAAATTTGTGGTGGAGGAATTATATTCAGAAGCAACAAGACTAGTCCCTCCCTCTATAAAAGGGTTGTGCAATTGGGTAGCTAGTGATACGATTGAAGTTTATGATCATCACTCATGGAAAATTGTTAAAATTGTAAAAGTTTTACCCAACAATTTTTTCATTGTCAAATTGCTGGAATCTCATCGAGAAAGGACATGCCACTAGTCAAATCTGTGGCCAAGGTTATCTTGGCAGGATGGAAAATGGCTTTGTGCCTAGCAGGCTGCTAGAAATCACTATGTTCGTTTGGATGCTTCTTAAGAGAGGGTGTCTTTTGCAGCCTTCTCTCAGGAACCACATGCTGGATTGAAGTTGCAGGATCTAAGTGTTGAAATTGGTGCTGGAAACAGGAAAAATGGACTAACTAAAACTGATTCCTATTTGTGCAAACCTTCGACATCTCATGTCTCTTTAAAGGCTACAAAGAGAAAACCAAGCATTCAAATGCAATCTGCATACAAGGAAGATTTCTTCAACATGGAGGCTGCTCCTCAGAAAAGGATAGCAATCCAGAAATCTAGGAACCACGAGGCAGTGGGAGAGTCATCACGTCCTCTGTTGGAAAAGGTAGATACCTTTCCTTCCCCAGAAAACATGCAGGTGAGGAATGTGTATGCGTCTTCATTTGAAGAGAGATTAAATTGATCAATTGAGGAAGTTGAGAGTAGTCATTGTTCTGCTGCTAGTAGTAGTAGCTATATGTCAACTGATATTTTATGTTCAAACCAAAAGAATTCAACACGACTTATAGTCAATAGCTCTTTCAATGATGCTATGTCTTCGTGTGAATGTACAAACCGAAGGCAAGATAAATCTTTGACTGAAGAGAAAGGAGTAGCAAAAGTATATAAATTAGAACTTCATGCATATTGCTTTGCAATGAGAGCTCTGTATGTTATGAAACAAGCTCAAGAAAAGATAGAAAATATAGATCAACGCCTTAGAATTCAGCCTCTTCGAGGGGGAAACCTCCTTTACATTACATAAATGAACAATTCTTTGATGATACAAATGACAAAACCTCCTTTCTATATATAAGAGTCTAAGGAGTCACAATATAATCCAGCCGACCTAACAATAATAATATAAATCCACAAAAATAACAATAGAGGGATTCTATGGGGCACAGAAATAACAACATGGGGGTAATAGGGGCACAACAATATAAATAAGGGGTATAACTACAATAGTAATGGGGTAATCACTAGTATTATAGGGACCCAACATGCTCCTCTCCTTCAAAAAAGTGTTGTCCTCAACGCTTGAGTAGTTCTGGATACTTCTGCATAAAATTCTCATCCTCCCATGTGGAATCTTTAGCGGATAAGTTCTTCCACTTGATAAGATACTCTGAAATTGATCGATTTCGTAGCTGTCGAGTTCTTGTTTCTGTGACTGCTTCCAGTTCCAATATAATTTTTCCTTCCTCATCAAGTTCTGGCAATATTGTTTTCACTGGGAGCTTGTCACCTATAACCTTCTTTAAACATGAAACATGGAAAACTGGGTGCAATCGAGAAGCTGCAGGAAGCTCCAATTTGTATGCCATAGTACCAATCTTTTGCAACACCTTGTACGGACCATAATACTTTGGTGATAATTTATTATCCTTCTTAGCTTGCTTTAGGGACATTTTCTTATATGGTTGTAGCCGTAGGAATACCCAATCACCTACATCAAAACTTCTTTCACTGCGATGTTGATCTGCCTGTTGTTTCATTCTATTTTGTGCCAACACAAGGTTATCATTTAAGAGTTGGAGGACTTGTTGTTGATGTTCGATGTGATGTTCCACTGCCTGAAACTTAGTATTTTCTCTTAAATATGATGTGATGGATGGTGGTTGATACCCATAAAGTGCCATAAATGGGGTCATTTTTTTTGCTGTATGGAAGGAAGTGTTATACCACCATTCAACCAGAGGCAACCATTTGACCCATTGTTTCTGTTTATCAGATACAAAGCAACGAAGATATCCTTCCAAACATTTGTTTACTATCTCAGTTTTCCCATCAGATTGAGGATGATAAGATGAGCTATGAGCTAACTGAGTACCAAGACAAGAAAATAATTCTGTCCAAAAATTTCCAGTGAAAATGGGATCTTTGTCACTTACAATAATCTTTGGGTTTCCATGTAGCTTCTGAATTGTTTCCATAAATGCAGTAGAAACTGTACTGGCTTTAAATGGATGTGATAATGCACAAAAATGTGCATACTTGGTAAGTCTGTCAACTACCACCATGATGACACTCTTTCCCTCAGACTTGGGTAAACCTGTGATAAAATCCATTGAAACCTCCTCCCAACGTTGGCTTGGAATGGATAAAGGTTGTAATAGACCCGGTGTCTTAATTGTTTCAACTTTATTTTGTTGGCAAACCAAACATTCTGCCACAAACCTTTGAATATCTGATTTAAGGCCATCCCAAAAAAATTCCTTCTTAACCCTGTGGTAAGTTTTAAAAAATCCCGAGTGCCCTCCTAAGGGAGAAGTGTGCAATTCAATAAGAATCTTTTGTTTTAGCTGGGAATTCTTACAGAGGTATAAGCGATCTTTGTACCATAATGAATCATTTTGCCAGCCAAATGTATCAAACATACTAGAATCTTGTTGTAGCTTTCGAATAAGTGCCCACACTTCTTCATCATTCTTTCATTCCTCCCTTTCTTAGTTTATCCAATCTGGTTGGATAATAGAAATGGCGTACAACAATGCTTCCACATCCTCATCCTTTCTTGAGAGTGTGTCTGCCACCACATTTTGCTTCCCTTTTTTTGTAGATGATTTCAAAGTCATAACTCAACATCTTTGTGACCCACTTTTGTTGCTCTTCAGAGGATAATCTTTGTTCTAAAAAGTATTTAAGGCTATCATGATCCGTTTTTACCTTGAAGTGTCTTCCCATTAGGTAGGGTCGCCATTTCTTAAGTGCATGGAGTATTGCCAACATTTCCTTCTCATAAATAGATTTGCTTAAAAACATTCCCTTGATTGGACAACTTTCAAAAGCAATAGGTCTTTCATCTTGCATTAGAACAACACCAATTCCATTTCCTGAAGCATCACATTCCACAATAAAGGTTTTTGTGAAGTCCGATGTAGCTAAGACGGTGCTTGGCACATTGCCTCTTTAAGATGTTCAAAGGCCTTTGTTGCTTCCGGAGTCCATGAAAATGCATCTTTCTTCAATAATGTTGTTAGAGGTGCTGCTATTCTCCCATAATTCTTAACAAACTTGCGATAATACCCTGTCAACCCAAGAAATCCTCGCAGATGCTTTATGGATGTGGGGATTTTCCATTCCTTCATGGCTTTAATTTTGCTAGGGTCTACCTTAACTCCTTCATGAGATACAATATGACCCAAATATTCCACCTCCTGGACTCCAAAGAAACATTTGGATCTTTTTGCATATAATTGTTTCTCCTCCAATAGTTGTAGCACCCTGTCAACATGTTCAACATGATCCTTCCAAGTCTTGTTGTAGATTAGTATATCATCAAAAAATACTAACACAAATTTTCTAAGGAATGGTTTGAAAATTGAATTCATCAAACCTTGAAATTTTGAAGGTGCATTAGTAAGGCCAAAAGGCGTGACCAAAAATTCATAATGACCCTCATGAGTTCTAAATGTCGTTTTCGGAATGTCTTCAATCTTCATTCTGATTTGATGATATCCTAAACGAAGATCCAACTTGGTGAAGTAAATTGATCCATGCAATTCATCCAGTAATTCATCAATGACAGGAATGGGGAACTTATCTTTAATAGTGAGCTTGTTGAGCTCCCTATAATCCGGACACATGCGCCATGATCCATACTTCTTGTGCATCAATACTACTGGAGCAGAGAAAGAACTTTGACTTGGTTGAATTATACCAGCCTCTAGCATTTCTGCAACCATACGTTCAATTTCACTTTTTTGGTCATAGGGATATCTGTACGGCCTGATGTTTGGAGGAACACTTCCTGGAATCAGATGAATAGCATGATCATGATCACGCATAGGTGGGAGATCTTTGGGAGTCTCAAATACCTTGGAATGATCATCCAGGACTTTTTGGAGATATGGAGAAATAGATGATTCCGATGTGGAAACATCTAGCGAACATAATTGTGCAATTACACCTCTTTTCTCCCTTTTTAGAAGCTTTGTCATACCATTAGAGCTGATTATCTTTCCTGGTTTCCCTAAAATACCCCTTAATTCAACTTCCTTTCCTTCTATAGAAAATTTGATGAAAAGTTCTTGAAAATTAAAAGCTATTGTACCCAAGGATTGTAGCCATTGGATTCCTAGTACAACATCAGCACCTCCCATTGGAATGGAAAGCATTGGGCTAGCCAATACATATTCTCCCATGGATAGCTTGATATTATGGCACCTTCCAGAGAAATTTATTGTTCCTCCATTTGCAATCATCACTTGACACTCTGGTGCTGGATATAGGAAGCAATTCAATTCTTTTGCTACCCTACAATGAATAAAATTGTGGGTCCTTCCTGAATCAATCAACACTATTACCTTTTTCTTCTTGATTTGTCCTTCTATCTTGATGGTTTGAGGAGTGGTAATTCCCACCAATGCATTACAAGATATGGTCGGATTTATTTTTTCTTCATCTAGGCTTTGTTCCTGGAGTATATCTTCTTCTTTTAACCTTTCTTGCTCCTTTTCTTCTTCCTCTTCAAAATCTATGTAGAATAATTTCTTCTCAGCACACTTATGACCTTTAGTGTATTTGCTATCACAACTGTAACAAAGCCCTTTTGCTCTTTTTTCTTCCAATTGTTGTGGTGTCAACCTTATAGGTTGTGGAATACTAGGGGCAACAACACTTCCATCTTTATAGTTGTGAGTGGTATGCTTCCTGGTTGCCATAATTTTGCTTTCCATTTTTCTTGCTAACCTGAATGCCTTCTCTAATGAATCAGGTTCCCAAAGGCGAACATTATGTTGGATATTATCCTTTAAAGACCCTATGAACACATCAATCCTATGCTCCTCTGGAGTATCTTTTACCCTTATGTTCAATTTTTTGAACTCCTCAATGTGCTCCATTACTGAACCATTTTGTTTGAGACTTATCAATTGGCTAAAAAAAGTGTTGCTTTTTGTATCTTCATAATGTGCTATCAATTCTTCCGTAAAAATTGCCCAAGTGACAAATTTTTTATGAGAGCAAAGCCATTGATACCATACAAACTGATTTGGTTCCAAATATACAGTTGCCATACGTACCTTTTGTGTGTTTTGCACATTATTGAGATCGAAGAATTGCTCCATCTGTAATATCCATGTGGCGGGATCCTTGCCATCAAACTTCCTCATATCGATTTTTGGAATATGGTGGGTCTTCAATCCAACATTAGTGTCTATGGAATCATGATTAACATTACTTTTGTTCACATCATGAGTTTCCTTTACAACCTTTTCACCATTAGTAAGTATTTCTTGTAGAAAATTTGTCAAATCTGTCTTTAAATCTGCCATGTCTGTCTTCAAATCTGTCTTCAAATCCTCCATCTTAGCTTCCATGCCCTTTATCTTAGATTCCACGCCATTTATCTTAGATTCCACACAATTTATCTTAGATTCCACGCCACTTATCTTAGCTTCTGTTAGCTTTTGTGAGCATGACATTTGTTGCACTTGTTCTTGTAATTTTGATATATCATGTAGCATTTCTTCCTCTTCTTCATGAGCCATGCTAGATCTTTCAGGTTCCTTACTAGGTGCTTGCATTTTCTTTCCTCGGGGCATCAGTTACCGATAAAAATGCTTTACTATGCCCTTTGAATTCCGTTAAACCAAGCTTACACAAAAATTAAAAAAAAACTACACACCTTTTTTCACTTTATAGAAGCCTGATATTGAATCTGGTGTATCTCTGTAATTTTGGATCACCCAATTCTGAAATTGTGACCTGTAGTAGCCTTCTGCATTCTCTTTCCAATGCCACAGGTCTGACCCAAATTGGATTCTCCAAGGAAGAGTTATGTGAAATCTCCCACAGTGACTTGCTTTTAGACTAGTTCAGTAAAGCGAACTTGTATGACGTGCCACGAGTCACTGTTTCAACCTTTGAATCTGAAACACACATACAAGAAACTACAGTATGTCCTCTTTCTTTAACTTCTTACGAAATTTCAATCCGATCCCCAGAGAGAAATTTATGACAATTTTCCCCAGGTCACCTGTTTTGAATGTAATTCAGGAGTCTGCAAAAAGACCAACTTCCTTAGATCATATCTCCGTAAATATCGCGCGAAAAGCTCTGAAATTTGGACCCAATGTTTAGCACGATTTCTTCTAAAATGGGTTTTTTTTGTGACTTCTGAAACATCAAAGAAAAAAGTTATAGCGAAAATGCCACGATGACCTGTTTGGAGCAGCGAAACCCTAGAATCCAACGTTCTGATACCAAATGTTATGAAACTAGCTCAAGAAAAGATAGAAAAGATAGATCAACGCCTTAGAATTCAGCCTCTTCGAGGGGGCAACCTCCTTTACATTACATAAATGAACAATTATTTGATGATACAAATGACAAAACCTCCTTTCTATATATAGGAGTCTAAGGAGTCACAATATAATCCAGCCGACCTAACAATAATAATATAAGGCCACAAAAATAACAATAGAGGGATTCTATGGGGCACAAAAATAACAAATGGGGGTAATAGGGGCACAAAAATATAAATAAGGGGTATAACTACAATAGTAATGGGGTAATCACTAGTATTATAGGGACCCAACATTGTATGCATCTGGACATATAACTTGGGAGCAAGAAACCTTGTTGACCAATCTCTGCCTTTCATTTCTAATGACGAGCATTTGTTTGAGTTGAGATGCTTGCGTGCATCTCAAACTATATAAGTTCACCTTTTTGCAACATTTTGTCAATCATAGGTATACAAAATTTCTCGAGGATCACCTTTTGTATAGTTGCTCCTATGATCACTATTTTTTGTAGAAACATAATAGATCAAGCAAAACAGTTTGTCTTAACTCATAGCTTCCTGTGTGCATATTTGAGAAAATGGCAGGCATATGCAGCCAACCAATGTACTTGTGAAATTTTGTACCATAACTGCTCTTCATTGAGTCAGTACTGAATGAAAAGACTCAATTCGTAGCTTCTTGTTATGGATATTTGAGATAATGGCAAGCGTAGGCAGCCAATGAATGTACTTATGAAATTTTTATACCATAGAATCATTTATTAATTAAATGGTTGTCCTTAATAGCATCAACCAGGGATGATAATAGCATTTTTCCCCTTATGTTGAAATGTTTGCCATGTGAGAAGTGATGATTATATGCTTTCTGGGTTGGAAACTAAATTACATGTAAAAAGAAGGTTAGGCTAGAAATTGGATTGTTGTTTTTTTTTTCTTATGTTGAATCTTCCTCATAAAAAAAAAAATGTGACTTGAGAATTATTAGTGCCCAAGTGCCTATGGAGAAGGAGCGGGGATGGAAGGCTTAAAGATGTTCTCATGCCCTTAGAGCACTGAAGTCATCTATCTTTTAATATCAATATGTTTTATGATGGATTTGACTACATCAATGTCTAACATGTGATTTAAAATGTCATATGCTTTTGTTAGATTGTGTATATTTTTAATTTTTGCAAATAATCAAAACCATTAATCAGATTGATTTATTTGAATTTTATTGTTTTTCATTATATTTCTATGTTATTAGGATGAAGAGATAACATTATAGCATCCTATATGATTGTGAGTTCTGCTGAAAATTATTCATGTGCTTGTGGCCATTGACTATAGAAGGTGGGAGTTGTGTGTTTTTCACTGGTGTAGTTTTACGTGATCATTCATCTCCTCTTTGATGGTTATTTTTTCTCTTTGGATATGTATATTTTTTTATGGCAGCCTTTTTCTGGTGGAAAGCAGTTTCCTTAGTGCGGATTTCATCTTTTTTCTTTAAGCTAGCAAAATTATATTTTTAATAGTATACAGTATGAAGTACAAGCAGTTCAAACTGTTATCTGCTTCCATGGGGAATAGATCAGCAGTGAATTCAAAAAATATCAGAGATTTCTAAGGTCTGTCTTCACCCACATGGGCATTAAACACAAAATTTACAAACCCAGAAGATTTGGCTTCTGATTGTGAAGATGTCATACATTTTATTTACTTGTGTCAAATGTAGGTTCAAGGGTGATTTTAAGTGAAACCACTGAAATGCTTCCACCCCTTTATTGTCTAGAAATTATGACCAATATCAAGTCAAGGTAACCCAGAAAGTATGACATGAATCAAGTAACAGTTCTGCTATGCTTGTTTGTGAGATATTCAAGCCGATAATTGCATCCCATGGGGTTTCTTTTTCCTATTGTGTTTTTTATTTTTTTTCTAAATTTCAAGTGATGTAGTCTCAGGTGTGAGGGTTTCCAGTTTCAAGCATATTTTTTTACATTGGAATTCGAAGCTTCATGCTGGAAAGTTTCAAAATTAAAAATCTTTGTTCTTTTGGAAGTTGTCAAATGGGGAATTCAATTTCTTTAGAATCTAGATAGTGCTTCCTCAGGAGGGCTTACTTACAAATGATGTCTCCTTGGCATGTTTTTTTTTAATTCTATTTTCCTTTCATAGTTCTATGTGATACAAATTGTTATAGCTGTGCATCAAAATTATTACATTTTACAGATACAACTCATGTCTCGACTCTCTATGCTATAAGTTTTGTTTCAGAGGTTGTATTTTTCTTTTTCATTTTCATATGGTTGCAATATTTTCTGTTGTTTGATTTCTTTACTTATTTTTGTTCTGTATAGATTTTATTCTTTACTGGGAGAGGTTTTAGAGCAGGAAAGAATTGTCCTTAATGTTTACAACATTATTGTCTTGTATGCACAATATTTGTGGATACAAGCGATGAACATTCTTTAGAAATGTGGCATTTTATCATGATTTGGAACAGGGTGGACGTGTTGCTTAAACGTGCCAGATGAGAGGTGATCAATGATAGGTATGGTTTTGGACCCTTGCAAGCTGTGACTTACTAGTTTTTAGTTTAGCCCCATCATTGAGTTGATATTAGTTAAATAGCATTTGGGAGGTTTCAATCCCTAGAAACAATGATAAGATGGAGAACTTTGTCCATGAACAAAATCTATTGAGATATGCAACAAGTTTCTCTTTTCTTTACACTTCCATTTTTTTTGTTGTTAGACCAAGATATGTCTACTATTAGTTGTGGTAGGTGTACTTTATCTTGTCTTAGTCTAGAGGTGCAGTGTATTCTGCAAGATATTTAGGTCCACATGCTTATAATGTATGTCATGGATCAACAAAACCAATGGGAGAAATACCTTCCCTTAGTGGAATTTGCATATAACAATAGTTATCACAGTTCAATTCAGGCATCTCCCTTCGAAATCTTGTATGGAAGACCATGTCGTACTCTATTAAGTTGGGATCGATTAGAGGATCGAGTCATGTTGGGACCTGAAATGCTCCAAGAAATGGAAGAACAAATGGCCACAATTAAACAAAGACTAAAAGAAGCCAGGGATCGCCAGAAAAGTTATGCTGATGCAAAGAGAGTTGATAGCAACTTTGACGTAGGAAGCCAAGTTTTTATTAGAATCAAACCCTTTAAAAGTCCCTTTAGGATTGGTAAGGAAACAAAGTTATCCCCTAGATTTGTTGGGCCATTCACGATCCTAGAGAGGATTGGACCAGTTGCTTATAAGCTCGAACTGCCATTCCATCTAAGAAGGATGCATAATGTGTTTCATGTTTCTATGCTTAGAAAATATGTACTCGACCCATCCCATGTTTTGAAATTTGAAAATTGTAGGTTTCCGAGGAGAGAGTCCTTCAGGTCAAACCATTCTATATACTGGACCGTTGGGTTCGTCGACTTAGGAACCATGAGTTTGAGCAAGTCAAGGTCCAGTGGGACCAATATAGCCGAGGGTCAGCTACCTGGGAAGATTCAAATGTTATTTTTAATGACTTTCCTTATTTACTTGATTAAAATGTGTGGTGAACTAATTAGGAGTGCTTACTTAGCTAAGACAAATACTTTTATGGAGCATCTAAATCATGTTTTATTGTTTAAACTTTATGATACATCTAAATCGTACACTATGATTTCAGTTTAGTTTAATTAACTGTTATGATGTTGAGTATAATGTTACATGAGGCTTTGTGATATAATGGTAGGAGAATAATGATGCACATGTGGTTCTTAGAGTGATGATGTATCCCTATGATGATGATGATGATATGCATAGGTATTATGATGTTATGTCGAGGTATATTGACATACTCATTTACTATGTGATGATAGGTATTTAATGTTGAATACTCATGATGGATATGATATGCATAACGTGGCATAGGAATTATGATGCTATAATATGAGGTTTATTGACATATGGTTCATTTATTATTTGAAGTAATAATGTCTTTGATGCAAAAATGTTGACGTTATAACTTATGATGGTATTTCATGAGGTGAAGCATGCGATAGTTGCCTACAAATTTATGACATGCATGAGAATGCAATTCGTTATTATTCATAATGTTGCGATTAACAATGATGAATGTTCTCATGATGACATGAAAGACTTGGCATGTGGATTATTTTCTATGATAGTATGATGGTATAGCTAATGCATTGGCTGCATGTTGAGGTGTGATGATTGACAAGACTCCACAAATGGGCCGAGAGGGCCAGTTTATTTAATGATCTTGTACGAGCCCATACACACAAGGGAGAATAAGTAACACCATATGGGCTAGGGACAAAATCAATCAACACTACATATGCCAGTGGTTCCTTTGTCTTGTATAGCTCTTGATGGATAGCTCTTGAGGGCTATGGGACCATCTTGAGGAGGCCAAGTGCCTGATATTGAAGGCTAGGAGCCTAGTACGTATTGGGATGCCGAAGTTTGGTAGGGGTGTAAGGACTTCAATGCCAGGGGTTGTGCGCCTTAGTAAGTTGTGGAGGGAGTGGGCCAACCTTGCGAGATGCAAAGAGAGATTGAGCATTGCACCGGATGCTTGCCTTGGGGCAGATGAGGTCTGAGTTAGGTGTGAGCCTTGGGACTAGCCTTGGACTAGGATACAGACCAAGAAGGCTTATGCCTGGTTCCGAAAGTGGGAAAAAGGACAGAGATTCCTTGGGATTTCCCCGGTGTTGTGAAAATTTCAATGCCTGTTGGTTATACTAGTTTAGCAGAGGGTGTCAGCGAACATGAAGTAATAAATAACAAAATAAAATGTTTAATAATTCAAGTTAACTTCGGGATGAAGTTCCTTAAAGTGGGGGAGTATGTAATGTCCCTTAATAATAAATAATAAATTATAAATTATAAAAATAATAAATAATAATATAATATAATATTAAAATACAAGAAAATAAATAATAAACAATAAATAAAAAATAGTAATAATAAATAAATAATAAATAATAATAAAATAATAAATAACAATACTAAAGCTCTAAATAAATATAAGTAAAAATAAACAGAAAAATAGTAAAAATTAGTAAAGCTATCAAAAAGTAAATAAAACAAGAAAGCAATAAAGTTGCATATTGACACATGGAGTGTGTGCATGTGGTTCCCCTTCCAATGTTTGCTCTATTTAATAGATGGTGAGGAAAATGAGAGGCATTCCATCATTCCATGATTCCATCATCCATTCTCTTGGGAGAATAGTGTTGTGAGACAAAGGATTCCTTGGTAGTAGTACGTTGATTGAGGGCTTGGGCGTGGCCAGTTGTAGCAAGATTTTATGCAATTGAACCTACAGTTGGGTGGAGAGTCGTCCCCAAGACTTTATTGCAGTTAGTAGAATTCAACTAGCATTCAACCCCAAAATCACAAGTGAGAAAGATCATCACCACAGGTAAGTTGTCTCTACTCATATGTTTGAAATTTGATGTTAATTAGTTGATAAATTGTGTGTTGATTATAAATCACATGATTAATCTAATTAGTTACATGTTTTTATTTCGGGGCTGTTACAATTTGATGGAATAGGTTTTCCCATTCTTTGGTAGCTATCATATCTTCTGACATATTCCTTGGAATATTTAAAAATAGAAGGCCAATAATATCCCAAAAGAAGGACTTTATAAGTAGTCTTTTATCGACAAAGTGTCATCCACATGGTTCATCATGGCAACATTTCAATATTTATGGCACTTCATCCTCTTTAACACCCCTTTGGATGATCAGATCAAGTCTAGTCTTGTATAATACTCCCTCTATCCATGAGTAAGGTGCATTGGATTTGATGAATTTTTGCTTTCCTTGGTTGATAATTGTTGGGGAAACTTTTCTGTAGCCAATAGTTAGAAATATTTGAAAACCAAAGAGTTTAAATAGATGTTGCAAAAATATATTCATCGGGAAAAATTATTTTCACAGGAATATCATTATTAGCATTTTACATCCTAGAAATAAAATCAAGAACTGTGTTTTCTTTCCTTGGCCTATCTAGAATAGTAATATTGAATTCCTGTAATAATAACCACCATCAAGTAATCCTTCCATTAGTAATTAGTTTATTAATTAAATATCTAATAGAAGAATGATATGTATGAATGAAAGTTTCATAATCAGTGATATAATGTCGAAACTTATTAATGGCATGAACAACAGCTAAAAACTCATTTTCTATTATGGTGTAATTTAACTCTACAGGAGTCAAATTTTAATTCTATAATAAATAACATTAGTTCAGTATTTTTGTCCCAAAAAATCTCTTAAAGTTGTATTTGAAGCATCAGTTGAAATATGAAAAGGAAGGTACCAATTAGGTCCTCTTAAGGTTGGTGCTTAAGTGATTTTGTGCTTCAAGAATTCAAATGCTTTATGGCGGCCAAAATTCCAAACAAAATCACAATATTTTGTAAGAATTTTAAAAAGTGGAGAGGTTATTTTTGTGAAGTTTTATATGAATCTTTCGTAATATCCTGTAAAACCACGAAAAATTCTAACATCTGTTTGACAAGTAGGAACTAAAATTTTAGAAACTATTTCTACCTTAGATGCATCCACCTTAATTCCATTGC
Source organism: Pinus tabuliformis (assembly GCA_031772625.1). Taxonomy (NCBI): domain Eukaryota; kingdom Viridiplantae; phylum Streptophyta; class Pinopsida; order Pinales; family Pinaceae; genus Pinus; species Pinus tabuliformis. The sequence goes on along the minus strand of CM062818.1, from coordinate 992,435,310 downwards.
CTAAAATATGGTGGCCTAAAACAATTCCTTCATTAAACATCATAAAACATTTCTCATGACTTAATGAAATATTTGCTTCCTTGCATCTGATGAGAACATTTTCTAATTTTTCAGGGGCTCCTTCAAAAGTATTTCCATAGACATTGAAATTATCCATGTAAACTTCTACACAATCATGAATTAGATCAGAAGAGATACCTAAAACTACTCTTTGAAATGTTGCAGGTGCATTACATAACCCAAAATGAAGTACCTTATAACCATATGTGCCCTGTGGACACGTAAATGTTTTTTTACTTGATCTTCTGGTGCCAATTAGATTTGGTTATATCCACTGAAACCATCAAGAAATCAAAACTATGTCTTCTCTACTAAGGTATCTAGTACTTGATCTATGAAGGTGTTGATGGTGCTGGACCTGCCAACATGTCAGGGGATCTACCCGGTAAGAAGTCCCAATTAGACCTTAGATCGTTTGGTGTAGGAGTCCCAGTAGTGGGTTGTATGGTAATGCCTTGACCATTATTTCACACAGAGGCAAGTAAGATGTACCTATTGGTAGCAAGGGTGTGACAGTTACTGTAAGAAAAGGAAGGTGCATGAGAGGTTCTAACACATGAAGGGTGAGGTGAGTGCGCCCCTTGGAAACCTGTGATAGCATAGAGTTAAGAAGGGAACACACAAGAAAATATGCATCACAACATGGAAGGAAAGTTAGCTAGCACTCCAAAGTGATGGTTAAACCAATAACACATTTCAGAAAGATACATACACACATATATAGAAAGCTACACATGTATGCATAAGCAAACATATACATATATCATTTATAGTACTCGAGATAGTTGAAATACAATACAATATATGCATGAAATGTGCTGGTTCTCATTATATTAAGAAGTGTAAGTTCCAGTCATACAATACAGCCATGTCCAACCACTAGTTCCAACAGCGGAACATTACAACCTCAACTGCTTGCTCCTCCAACGAGATACACTAGCTCTGCGTAGTGGAGAATCCAAGGCATGTTACAATACTGTCCAAGCTTTCTCCAAGATACTCCTATCAGAAGCTTGGCTGAGAAAAATCCTATACAATGAGTTATGAGGGACTATTTATAGCAAAGGGTGGGGTGGCCCTTGGAATTCCCCTTTGTGACAGTTCATTTACCCTCATGACTCTTCATCTACTCTATGACTGCTACATCCAACTATCGACACTTGAACTGACACTTGACAAGATGTCACATTACAATGCACATGTACCCCTGTGAGACAAAATGGCTTGAGCAAGCCATGCAAGACATCACTATGACTCAAACAATTGTTGGAAGACCAGCTCCTTGACATCCTCATGGTGGTCGACAATAGCGAACTGATGCCAAGATCGATAGTCCGTGATGGCGTCTGTGTACTCTAAGGTGAAATATTTTTGGAACTTGACTCTTGGCTCCATAGCATCCAGGTACACTTCTCAGGCTCCTATGTCCAACTCATCTAAGAGCATGCACATCATTGTCTTGAGTGCAGCTGAACCAGCAACATACTTGTGCATGGTGTCTGTACTAATTGACAAGTCTCGGCTAGTGGCTATGCGCATCAACTCATCAAATCATGAGTCAAGATCTAGTTAGACCTATGCCTTTGTCTTCACTTGGGTCAGTTTCCCTATATATTGGATCACATGTGCATGCACAACAACATCTATACTCTTGAATACACATGCATGGGAAGCCTATAGACTAGTGATGAGCTGTGGGAGCTCTTCATAGTTCCGAATCTAACTCCGGATGTGTACCTTCAAATCAACCACTCTGGGCTTCATCATCATAGGAAAGTGAAGCGGGGCTCCCTTGTATCTCATCGTCCATGTTTTCATGTAATCAATTGACAGGATACACGATCAACAGGATACATGCTCTTCTAGCACATCATTGCTACATTCCGTTGAGATGGACGACTTCCTTATGCATAATGCCTAACTTGGAATGCAACACCAGCATGACTGTGTCTAGGGACAATACTTCATCCAGCATTGCCTTCTCAATTCTTCTTGGGAATATGTTGTAACCAATTCTCCTCCCTATTTGGCCGTTTGTAATTCCTTAGCCATTCACTCGTTCTCAACTATTAGGAGGCAAACACTAGAGCTACTAGCTTCAGCATATGTTACAGTAGCATCAGCCAATGCTGCTCGATGTTTGTACACATCAAAAATGATCACTCGTTCCTTGAGCTACGCAGAAGATCTATGATCATCCAGAGTCGACACTCTACGAGATTTCACAACCCTATGTTGAGACTTGTCGAAAGAGATTTGTGCATATCCTCCTTTGGATTGTCTCCAAAGATTTTTGTGTTCCCTTGGTCGCTTGGGACTTACTCCTCCTCTGTACATGGTGAAGCTGGTGGATTGACCTCATGGTGATGAGGCATGAGGTCGATTTCTTTCTCTAACCCCTATTGCTCCATATCCATATCCATATGTTCAAATGTTTTCTCTATCTCCTTAGTGAAGTCCTGCTCCTATGATGGTTCACCCTGTCTTCCTGATGCCAGCTATTCTGATGAGTCTAATGCTTGTACGGGCATAGTTGCATCTGTCTACACAATTTTCGCCCCCTGTTGTACCTATTCTTGTTTTTCTTCCTTCTCCTGTCTGCATAGCTCTTGTTCCTTCCAGATTTGCTCCTTCAAATCATGAAACTCCTACTATGTTTCCTCCATTCTCCATTTCTCTAGCTACCTTTGTGTGTTTCTCTTGTCATGATGTTGCCTCTTCGCCTCTATTGGTAAATCTTCTTTATGCATAAGTGGATCTTCTCAGAACTTGCAACTTCTCTCTTCCTCCATGTGATCGACAATATTTCTCTTGCCCTTTTCGTGCACTGGTATCTTCACCTCTATTGCTGTTGTTGCTTCTGGTGCTCTTTGGGATGCTGCTTCATGTTGCTTCACCATCCATTCCACATCGAGGCCAACCGATTTATTGAGTCTAGAGGAGTTGTAACAATATCTCCATGGGTCTTCCTCCACACAATGACATGCCCCGTGGATCCAGTTGAACTATACTCTCACATAGTGATATTTTACAAGACAATGCAGGTCATATAGATTTCAACTTCAAAGGTCGAATGGATAATTTTTCATCTACTCTGCTTCGAAATTTGCATGCTTGAAAATTTGTATCTCGTATAACCTGATCTGCAGCAGAAGAGTGGGCCAAGGTGCCTTGTTCTTCTGATGCAACCTGGTTGTCAGTCTTGTCGAGATGTGATATGTTACTTCATGCATGACGAGCTTGTCCAAGGCCAACTTCAATAGAACATGCAGAGGCTTCCTCATGTTGTACATTCGTATGAAGGTGTTGAATGGTGAGGCATACCAATCAGCTATGTCGATCAATGCCTCCACTGTTTCCTTTGACATACAAGGTGGATCTTGTTCGAATATCATCTTGTAAACCGGGGTGAAAAAATTATCAAACAACTGTGTGATAACTCCTTTGAAGCTACATTCATATAGCATCTTACAATAAGTGTTCACAACAGTCTCCATCAATGTCCATGCCCACTTCAAGTCGGGGAACTCCTGACGGGCATAGATTCCATCCAAGATGTAGGCAACATGTAGATTTCTTCTTGCACACCTTTGGATGGTTGTCAAGCCCTTGTTACCTGTTCCTTCAGCTGATGAGCCAACATGTCAGACCAGTTGCATGCTTTTCCTTCTCTAGCTAGTTGGTCCAATGCGATTACCCAAATCCATGGGAAGGATTCCATGCTTTCTTGGCAATACAGTTGACATGCAAAGATGACCAAGTATTGATATGCCTTTCACAATATCTTCGTCTTGTAGACCTGGTTGGGTGTTATCCTAAACTTAGCTGACTCCTTCACCTAGTTCTTCAAAATGTCTCTAAAGTTGGCATTACTGTTGGGTATGTTGAAGGGAGTCTCCATGATGATCACGGGCTTCGACATCTGATACATCTCATCATAATCCTACACCTTGAAGGTAGCAATCTCCAACCCATTGACATTGCTCAATGTCATTGTCTCAGGATCAGTGTGCAAGACGATCCAATTTATCATGTCTGTGCATGGTAGCACGGGATACCTGCATGAAATCCGATACAAGTTAGACTCGTGGATTTTCACATAGACTTGGCAGTCTTTTCCAAATGTGCTTGTAAATGCATCATTGACCTCTTGCCACTTGAGCTTGATGTCCTTGTCTACAATCAGCTTGGTATCCTCATAGATCAGTAGACTTATAGACACTCGCTCAATTGTTGCTCTAGTTGCATGTTCGTCAGTGTCCTTTGATCGTGCTCTCTTGGAGGCCATTGATCCTGAATTGCTAAGAGGCAAATGAACACCTGCTAGATCTGGAGACATAATGACATGCATGGCAAGAAATATGTTAGCGAAAACCAAAGCAAACTCGAGGAACAAAATGCAACATACCTGGGGATTGACTAACAAGGATTGTGCTATTTTTCCAGGGAGGTTGGGAGATTGGCTGCTAAAACTGCATAAAAGGTAGTCTGGGATGTTTGGGGAGGCTGGATAGCTGTTGGAATTGTGCAATGTGCAATCCAGGCTAATGGAACTACCCAATGTGCAATTTCAGCTGGTAGTGGTTGTAGGCCTAATGACTGCATTGCGCAATTTTCTGGGCCAACAGTCACTATCCCTCAAAATTTCATAATGCAAGACTGGAGGATAGTCACTAGGCAAAAATGCACATTTCGTGAGAGGAAGACAAAGCATTCCTTCTCAAGATTGTGTAATTCTATCTTGGTGAGGCAGAGTCTGTGCCAACGCTACCTAGACCAGCCGAAGGGCAACATAAAGAAAATGTGAAAGTGATTGCATGGCGGTACTGAGTGTAAGCAGGAGTGAATGATCGTACATGCAAACAGTGAATGAATATTCAGAAAATGAAACAACATGCATGTGGGTGAAGTGAGTCGCCAAATCGATGACCATTCATGCAAAATAGTTTCATGCATGCGACAATAGTGAGATGCTAATGAAAACTGAAATGGTCCTAGTACAAGATAGTATGCATGTAAACGAGAGTAAGCATTCATAGAAAACAAGAAAACAACATTCACACAAGCCAAAACACAAAAAATGATAGAAATTCTGCAGAAGACAAGTTAAGACAACTTACCCATGAATAGTTGAGTTCGATGTGTCAAAGACTCCTCGATGTGTTGTGGGATGTCAAAGCTCCAAGATCGATGTGAATGAGTGAGCTCTAAAGCATTGAATAAATAAGCTTGAGGCTCCTAACACGCATGCCACAAATCTAGGAAAATGTGGCACTTGGAGGAAAGATTCTAAAGTGATCTTTGCATTTAACCTCCAACTGCTAAAAATAGCTCCCTAAAATCTAGGGATTCTTTTTGCATGTTTCCTTTTTCTATTCCGAGAAGAAGTAGCCGATGCATGCAAGTCAAGTTTTCTTGGTCCCGGGTGGAACCAGTCAACCGAACTTCACATGCAACAGTCTACTCAGCTGATGGGGAAAAGTGTGAATTTCTCGGAGGGAGCGGGCTAACTGCCTAGAAGTTCTCCACAATTTCTAGGCAGAGTAGCTAACTTCTTCCAACAATTGCATAATTTCTGGGTTGAGTAGCCCTACTGGGAGGAATTGTGCAATTTTCACAGTTTCACAGTGACAGGAAGATTTGTGCAATTTTGGAGCCCAGCACACTCCCAGACAAAATTGCATAATTTCTGTAGGGAAGGCTAGTTCCCCTCCAGAATTGTGTAATGTCTTGAGGGAGCTACTTAGCCTGTAGCTTGACCAAGTCCAGAGAAACAACCTATGATGGGGATGCAACAAGCTCTCAGGAATAGGCTATCATTCTGCAAGAAAATCACTGAAGCTTGTGTACTTGATAAGGCAAGACATGCTTCTATGAAAGATTGGTAGGGAGGCTCCAATACAAATCTAAGGAAAAATTTTGGAGGGTGGTTGTAGCCACTACAATACTTGGCAACATACTAGTAGAATGCCATCTCTATGAATGGACCTTTTTCGTGAACAACAAGTATAACACCTCCGGAAGTATTGTTCAGTTCTTTGTTTGACTTGGTTTCTACACTTTCTTGATTGTAAGATGTAGCATCTTCCAAGCCCTTAGTCAGTCAAAACACATTCCAAACCAAGCCAACATAGTTGTTTTAATTGGGGATGAGGGGTATATTGGTGCACAAGTAGTATAGTCATCAGAGTTTTAGTTTCATCTCTGGTGTTGCTCCGCCGCCAGCAGGCCTAGACAGTACCCCGATAGAGTCACGTAGGAACACAAGCATCACTTCATTTCCAACAAACCTAGTCAGTACCTTGATGGAGTTACTTGCATGACCTCTCTACGTAGGAATCCTTTTTCTTCTTTCACCTTATTCATTTTCTATTTTTGAAATTTTTCACTTTTCATTTTTTTTCACTTTTCATTTTCATAAATGTGCATAGGACTTATTCATTTCAGAGGTGGAAGAGGGATCCTGACTTATTGAGAGCAGGAGATGTTTTTCCTTCAGAGAAGTATTTTATTATACACCTCTGATGTTCTTGTTAAGTTTTTCCTCCTCACCTTACTCTACTTGACTGAGCTGACAAGGGTTAACCCAAAAACGACCGACCATAGTAAGTGACACTAGTTAGTGTGCAAGCATTGTGTTTTCACCAAGGTTCACTTCGAACAGTATGTATTTTCCATCGATGTATCATGGACTAAAAGTAACAGGTTCTTCATACATAGGCAGGATGACAAATAACCAAGTAGTGATAGATTCATAAGGCCTCTTGTACTTTACCATCATGTTTCAAGAGTCATGCACGGTTTCATGTGAAACTAACCTACGAAAAAAAACAAGCAAACAAACAACAAAGTAAAGTAGAAGCAGAAGTAAATGCGAAAGAAAATTGATTAAACAAACAATCAAGCAGAAAAAAAAACATGTAAAGAAAGAAAGCAAACAAACTGGAAGAAAAAACTACCCCTACTCCTAAACTGATGGTACATGGACCTGATCATGTGAAGTGATATTTCCAATGCAGCCATCGACGCATTGGTTGACCCATGTTGGTGAAGGCTTGGTCCACGAGAAACTTGTTTGTGCAAACCAACAAACAAGAAAGATATAACAATGACAACAAACACACTCCATGTTTAAAAGTGTCCACGGGACATAAGTGAGTGCAAGTACATGACATGTGGTCCATGGACTTGTCATGGTGTTGTGCGACACTGTGTGCAATTTTGAATCATATGCATACTCTTGACTGTGACATGCAAGCAAACGAAAGAAACAAAGACAACTTGTGTCATGCACGTGTGTTTGCAACGTGAGATTCCTCCAATGCATGAGCGATGGGATCATATTGTTCGAGTGGAGGAAGCATGATCTATGTGTGAGATTGATATTCAATTCATACAGATGAGTGATGAGGAGCCTTGGGTGATTAAACAATTTCCTGAGGAAGTGAAACCAACCTCAGGACAAAGAGGGCTTGACATAACCATCAACTTAGGCTGAAGTTCCTTGATAGTTTGGGGTGTTTCAACTTCGTCGTTAGATAGATCATGATAAACAGTGGCTTCAAAAAATCAATTGCAATAGAATCATCATCGTGATCAAATATGGGAGTAAATGGGTCACGACATCCATGATTAGAAAAATCAATGATTTCATCAGCATCCTCATGAACTGATAAATCAAATAGAGGGGTAGATGAGAAGTGGAAAAATCCATCCTCTGTGTTTCTGGAAAAGGAAGATGAAAGGTCAAGTGGATTTTCAATGAATAACTTATCCTCTCCATTGTCGGATGATGGAATAACATACGGTGTGTCCTGCGAGTGATCAACAATGGGTTCATCCATAGATGAAGGTACACATGCAGAATCATAGATGGTAGGTTCAGAAAATATATGAGTAAAGAAAGGAAGAGGCTTAGAAATAAGGGAGTCATCCTTCGCTGAGTGTTGATGCTCAAGCTTCTAATCATACCCTTCATGAATGATAGCACGTGTTTGTTGTGCAACACCAACTCCATCAATGGCTTGATCCTAGTTCACAACAATTGTAGAGTCAGGAATGGAAGAACATAAGGTAGCATCATCCAGAGGATCATACAAGTATGAAGATGAAGGCTGTGTTACAAAATGCATATGACAACTCGATGGACTCACAACCAAATCTACGCGAAAATTAAGTGAAGTGACAATGGGAGGATGTGACAGTTGAACAAATGTGTGAGCATGACCTCCCACATCACTCTGTAGTGGAGGAGCTGTTCGATGAGGGGACGGCAAACAGTCACTTGTGATAGTGACCGTATCCATATTTGATTACGCAGCTACATCACAAAAGAATGTTGAGCGAGGCTTGAGTTCAAACATGGTAGATTTCTTAAGACAATAGTCAAATCTATCCCAAAGATAGAAAATTTTCGTCTAGCTCTTCGGAGCTTGAAACTGCAAATCATGGAAGCATTACCAAAAATCCATAGGTGAGTCAAGCGGAGCCTTCTGTTATTGTAACATTTTTTGGTCAAGATGTTCTAGATCAAAATGATATAAAATGATATAAAATGTCTTCAATGAGATCACAGACGTTCTCAAGTGAGTGTACGTTGTCAGCCGGTAGGCTGCACAGCCACCGATGTAGATATTCGTGAAGTGTGTATGCAAGAAACAGACTGGCTTGTTCATCAGAACATCCATCTTCCTCATGAAGCAAGGCAAGGATGTCATGTAAGAACTCAAGCTAGGCCACTTCACCTTCACCATCATACGTGTATGTGGACAAGAGATCAAAAAACTCCCTCATGATGGTAATATATTTGGCATGCGAAAAACATCATGGAGGGAGAAGAGTGCAAGACTCCATGACATATATGAAAAGGTTCAAAATAGGATGAAAGGACAAATCTTGTCATCTATTCCTCCTTCTAGTGCCAAAGATGTTAATAGTACTGGACCCACCAACATATGAGGGGATCTCCCTGGCAAGAAGTCCCAATTAGACCTCAGATCATTTGGTGTAGGAGTCCCAGCAGTGGGTTGTACGGTAATGCCTTGACCGCAGTTTCACACATAAGCAAGAAAGATGTCACTATTGGTAGCAAGGGTGTGACAGTTGAAGTAAGCCAAGGAATGTGCATGAGAGGTTCTAGCACACGGAGGGTGAGGTGAGTGCGCCCCTTGGAAACCTGTGATAGCATGGAGTTAAGAAAGGAACACACAAGCAAATATGCATCACAACATGGAAGGAAAGTTAGCTAGCAATGCAAAGTGATCATTAAACCAATGACACATTTCAAAAAGATACATACATACATATACAAAAAGCTACACATGCATGCGTAAGCAAACAGATACATATATCATTTAGAGTACTCGAGATAGCTGAAATACAATACAATATATGCATGAAACATGCTGCCTCTCATTATATTAAGAAGTGTAAGTTCTAGTCATACAATACATCCATGTCAAACCACTAGTTCCAACAACGGAATGTTACAGCCGCAACCGCCTGCTCCTTCAAAGAGATATACTAGCTCTGTGCAGTGGAGAAGCCAATGTGCATTACAATACTTTCCAAGCTTTCTCTAAGATACTCCTATAAGAAGCTTGGCTAACCAAAAGCCTATACAATGAGTTATGATGGACTATTTACAGAAAAGGGTGGGATGGCCCTTGAAATTCCCCTTTGTGACAGTTCATCTACCCTCATGACTCTTCATCTACTCTATGACTGTTACATCCAACTATCGAAACTTGAACTTACACTTGAAAAGACGTTACATTACAATCCACATGTACCCATGTGAAACAAAATGACTTGAGAAAGCCATGAAAGACATCACTATGGCTCAGACAATTGTTTGAAGACCAACTCTTCAACATCCTCATGGTGGTCGACAGTAGCAAAATTATGCCAAGATCGATAGTCCGTGATGGTGTCCGTGTACTCTAAGGTGACATCTTTATGGAACCTGACTCTTTCCTCCTTAGCATTTGGGTACACTGCTAGGGCTCCTCTGTCCAACTCGTCTAATAGCATGTGCATCATTATCTTGAGTGTGGCTAGACCAGCAACATACTTGTGCATGGTGTCTTCACTAATTGACAAGTCTAGGCTAGTGGCTATGCACATCAACTCGTCAATGTATGAGTCAAGCTCTAGTTAGACCTGTGCCTTTGTCTTCACCTGGGTGAGTGTCCCGGTAGATGGGATCACATGTGCATGAACAACAACATCCATACTCTTAAATACATGTGCATGCGAAGCATGTACACTAGTGATGATCTGCGGGAGCTCTTCATAGTTCTAGATCTGACCTTGGATGCGTGCCTTCAACTTGACTGCTCTGGGCTTCATAATATTAGGCAAGTGAAGCGGGGCTCCCTTGTTTCTCATCGTCCATCTTTGCATGTAATCAACAACAACATGCACATTCGATAGGATACGTGCTCTTCTAGCACATTGTTGCTTCCATCCGTTGAGATGGATGACTGCCTTATGCATGGTACCAAACTTGGAATACAATGCCCTCATGACTGTGTCAATGGACAATACTTCATCTAGTATTTCCTTCTTCAATTCTACTTAGGTAGATGTTGTAACCAATTCTCCTCCCTGTTTGGCTGTCTGTAGCTCCTTATCCATTCGCACGTTCTCAACTATTAAGAAGTAAACACTTGACCTAGTGGCTTCAGCATATGCTCTGGTAGTATTGGCCAATGCCGCTGGATGTTTGCACACATCATACATGATCACTAATTCCTTGAAATTCGCAGGAGATGTATGATCATCCAAATTCAACACTCTACGAGATTGCACAACTCTTTGTTGAGAATCATCGAGTGAGATGTTGTGCATCTCCTCCTCTAGATTGTCTCCAAGGATTTATGTGTCTCCTTGGTCACTTGGGACTTTCTCATTTTCTAGACACGGTGATGCTAGTGGATTGACCTCATGGTGATGAGGCATGAGGTCGATGTTTTTCTCTAACTGCTTTTTCTCCATATCTGTATCCATCTGTTCAAGTGCTTGCTCTATTTCTTGAGCGAAATCCTTCTCCTGCAATGGTTCACCCTATCTGCCTAATGCCAGCTGTTTTGATGAGTCTATTACATGTACAGGCACAATTTCATCTATCTGCACAAGTTGCATGCCCTGTTGTACTTGTTCCTACTACACTTCCTTCTGGAGTTTCTCCTTCAACTCATGCAACTCCTTCTCTGTTTCCTCCATTCTTCATTTCTCTCTCTGCATTTGTGCATTTCTCTTGTCGCATTGTTGCATCTTCACCTCTATTGCCAAATATGCTTGTTGCACAAGTGGATCTACTTAGAACTTGCATCTTTTCTCTTCCTCCATGCGATCAAAAATCTTCCTCTTGCCCTTGTCACGCACTAGTATGTTCACCTCTGCTACTGTTGCTGCTTTTGGTGCTCTCCAGGAAGATGCTTCATGTTGCTTCGCTATCCATTCCACTATGAGGCCAACCAATTCATTAAGTCTGGAGGAGTTGTAACAATATCTCCATGGGTCTTCCTCTGCCCAATGACATGCCCCGTGGATCTAGTTGAACTGTACTCTCGCACAGTGATCTTTCACAAGACAATGTGGGTCAAATGGATACTTCTTCGTATTCTCTACTTTGACATCTTCATGCTTGAAACTTTGTATCTTGTATAACTTGATCTGCAATGGAAGAGTGGGCCAAGGTGCTTTTTTCTTTTGGTACAACCTAGCTGTCAGTCCTGCCGAGATGTGATATGATACTTCCTGCATGACGAGCTTTTCCAAGACCAACTTTGGTAGAACATGCGGAGGCTTATCTGCACTATACATTCGTATGAAGGTGTCAGATGATGAGGCATATCAATTAGCTATGTTGATTAGTGCCTCCATCTTTTCCTTTGACATGCAGGGTGGATCCTGTTTGAATATCATCTTGTAAACTGGGGTGACAAAATGATCGGAAAAGTGTGTGATAACTCCTTTGAAGCTTAGTTCAGACATCTTACAATAAGTGTTCATAGTAGTCTCCACCGATGTCCATGCCCACTTCAAGCCCAAGAAATCCTTATGGGCACATATTGCATCCAATATGTAAGTGGACATGTATATTTCTGATTGCATACCTTTGGGTGGCTATCGAGCCATTGTTACTTGTTCCTTTAGCTGATGAGCCAACATGTTGGATCAATTGCATGCTTTGCCTTCTCTGGCCCATCGGTCCAACACAATCACCCAACTCTATGGGAAGGTTTCTGTGCTTTCTTGGCCATATAGTCGACATGCAAAGATGACCAAGTATTGATATGCCTTCCGTAGTATCTTCGTCTTGTTGACCTGGTTGGGTGTCATCTTGAACTTAGCCGGCTCCTTCATTCAGTTCTTAAAAATGTCTCTGGAGTTGACATTACGGCTAGGTATGCTGAAGGGAGTCTCCATGATGATCACAGGCTTCGACATCTGATACATCTCATCATAATCATGTGCCCTTAAGGTAGCATTCTTCGTCCCAATGACACTGCTCAATGTCATCGTCTCAGCATCAGTGTGCAAGATGATCCAATGTATCATGTCCGTACATGGGAGCACGGGATACTTGCATGCAATCCGATACAAGCTAGACTTGTGGATATTCACATAGACTTGGCAGTCTTCGAGGTCTTCCGCAAATGTGCTTGCAAAGGCATCATTTACCTCTTGCAACTTGAGCTTGATGTCCTTGTCTACAATCAACTTGGTATCCTCATAGATTAGTAGACTTGTAAACACTCACTCAGCTACTGCTCCAGTTGAACTTTTGTGAGTGTCATTTGACCTCGCTCTCTTGGAGGCCATTGATTTTGAACTGCTAAGAGGCGGACAAAAACCTGCTAGATCTGTAGACAAAGCGAAATGCATGGCAATAAATCTGTCAGTGAAAACCAAAGAAAACTTGAGGAATGACATGCAACATACCTGGGGATTGACTAGAAAGGATTGCGATGTTTTTCCTGGGAGGCTGGGAGACTGGCTGCTAGAAATGTGCAAAAGGCAGTCTTGGCCATCTATGGAGGCTTTTATTGATGCTGGAATTGAACAATGCACAATCCATGCTAGCCTGCTACCTGCTGGAATTACGTAATGCGCAATTTCAGCAGGAAGTGGATGCAGGCACAGTGACTGCATTGCACAATTTTTTGGACTAGAAGTCACTATCCCTCATAATTGCACAATGCAAGATTGGAGGATAGTCACTGGGAAGAAATGCGCATTTCCTGAGAGGACGACAGAGCCTTCCTTCTCAGGATTGCACAATGTTGTCTTGGTGAGGCAGAGTCTGGGCCAAGGTTGCCGAGACCTGCCGATGGTCAACTTAAAGAAAATTTGAAAGTGATTGCATGGTGATACTAAGTGTAAGTAGGAGTGCATGATCGTGCATGAAAACAATGAATGAAATATTTAGAAAACGGAACAACATGCATGTGGGTGAAGCGAGTCGTCGAATCGGTGACTGTTCGTACAAAAAATTTTCATGCATGCCACAATAGTGAGATGCTAACGAAAAGTGAAACAGTGCTAGTAAAAGCTAGTATGCATGTAAATGATAACAAGCGTTCATAGAAATCAAGCAAAAAACACTCACACAATCCAAAACACAAAAAGTAACAAAAATGCTGCAAAAGACAGGTTAAGACAACTTACCCATGAATAGATAAGTTGGATGTGTCGAGGGCTCTTGGATGTGTTGTGGGATGTTAGAGCTCCAAGATCGATGTGAATGAGTGAGCTCTAAAGTGTCGAATAAATAAGTTTGAGGCTCATGACACACATGCCAAAAATCTAGGAAAAAGTAACACTTGGAGGAAAGATTCTAAAATGATATTTGCATGTAACCTATAGCTACTAGAAATAGCCCCCTAAAATCTAGGGATGCTTTTTGGATGTTGCTTTTTGCTATTACGGGAAAAAGTATACCATGCATGCAAGTCAAGTTCTATTGGTCCCGGGTGGAACCGGTCAACCCAACTGCACATGCAACATTCTACTTAGCTGAGGGGAAAAATCTGCATTTTTGGGAGGGAGTTGGGCTGACTGCCCAGAAGGTTTGCGCAGTTCATGGGTAGAGCAGCTAACTGCTGCCTAGAATTGTGCAATTTCTAGGTCGACAAGCCCTGTTGGGAGGAATTTCGCAATTTTCTCAGTGAACAGTGACAGGTAGATTTGTGCAATTTTGGAGCCGAGTAGGCTGCCAAACATAATTGCGCAATTTCTAGAGGGAAGGTTGGTTCCCCTCCAAACTTGCACAATTTCTTGAGGGAGTTTCTCAGCTTGCAGCTGGACCAAGTCCGACGAAACAACTTGTGAGGGAGATGCAACAAGCTCTCATGGATAGGCTGTCATTCTGCAAGAAAATCACTGAAGCTTGTGTACTTGACAAGGCAAGACATGTACTATGAAAGGTTGGTAGGGAGGCTCCAAAATGAAGCTAAGAAAAAATTTTGGAGGGTGGTTGTAGCCGCTACAACAGAAGGGTAGTGGAAAATGATCTTTTAAAGTAGCCTTATTCAATTCCATATAATCAATGCACACTCTCTATTTTCCATTCTTCTTAGGAACAATCACTAAAGGTGAGACCCATTGACTATCTTATATTAGATAAATGAAATTCAAACTAAGCAACTTTTGGAATTCCTCGACAATTTCTCTCAGATTGGGATTCATCCTTCTCTGAGGTTCTCTAACTAGTTTGACCTTTTCTTGATTATAAATGTGATGCATACATGTGTTAGGATCAATTCACTTCATATCAGTATATTACCATGCATATGCAAAAGAACTTTTTTGCAACATCTTTATCAAATGCCTCTTTTGAAATTATTCCAAATTATTATTAATGCTTAATGTTTTTCCTGAAAAAATTTCTACTAAGGAATTGCCAAATTTTTCCATATAATATAAATCAATTTGATGATATGATAAATATTCAATGTTACATTGCTTGTGAAAAAATTGACATTTCTCACAATATCAAGAAGAATCATTATTATTCATCAAGTTTATCAATTGATCCTCTTCATTTATTTGTGAAAGAGTAAATACTGGTTGAATGTCATCCAAGACTTCATTAACATTGTTATCAAAACGTCACTTTCTATTTCATTTATTGTGTTTGTAGGTGGGTACAATGTAAATTTATCAGTAGAGGTACCATCAGAAATGTACATATCACCAGATATACAACTTATGAATGCATCATCTATATCTAGCCAAGGTCTACCAAGGATCAATGGATGGCCTCCTAGATTATTCTTGGGATTTAAAATCATAAAATCAATAGGATACTCCCATGAATCTAAAGACACAGACACATCTTCTAATATACCATCTGGTTTGATAACAGATATATCTACTAATTGTAGTAAAGTTGGGGTATATTGAAGATTGGGAAGCTAATTGATCCATAGTTTGTTTGCTCATAATATTAATGGTTGCTCCTAAACAAATCAAGGTGTTTGAATTTCAATACCATTAATGTGGATTTTTACAATAGGGCTACCAGGATCTAGATATTTTTGAACTATTGGTTTCCCCATCATAATATATGCAATCTTTCCTCCAATTGAATATTCTTGACATCTTTTTTTTTCTTCATGGTTTTTTAATGCACGGTTCCTTTATTGTTTTTGTGAATATAGGTATTTCCTTTATAGCTTGGAGTAAAGGAATTTTGATGAAAATATTTTTCAATTCATCTAGCATATCATATTTAGGTAAAACAATTTGTCTTTCTAATTCCTTATCGATTTTGAGTCTTTCGGGAAAAGGAGGATTTTGTAAGGAACATAAGGTTGTTCTACTAGAGGAATTGTAGGAGTTGGTTTTATTTGGTTTTCATCTAATTAAGTAGGAACATCTTCCTTTGGAAAAATATTTTCTTGATCAACAAGTGTTTCTTTTTTAGGAACCTTATCCTCTTTAAATTATTAGATGACATCTAGTGGTGATTTATTTTACAAAACCCTACTAGATCTAAGTTGGACATCATTTAGACCTAGGGGAGTTATCATACAGGCTTGAAAATTTTGACCCTCAACATTATAAATAAGTTGTTGAGGATTTTTATTATTTGGATTCAGAAGAGGTTGAGTAGGTAGTTGCTTGGATTTTTGAGGAAATAGAGTGGGTGGTAATGAAAGTGGTTGATTTGATGTTTGAGTTTGAAATTGTGGTTGAGTAGGTTGAGGAGGGTAATACTGAGGTTGGTATGGAGGACATGGTTTTTTGAATTGAGGATACTAAGGATTTGTACTATAATAATTTTTCCAACCTTATACCCAAGATGGATTTTGAGGTTGAGGTGGCCAAGGTTGCAAAGGCATAGGTGCATTCCAATTTCTCTGTGGTTGTGAATATGATTGATATTGAGTATTAGGACCTTGTGCCATACATGTTTGTTGAGATATCCATGGTCTTTTAGTAATAAAACAAAGTGATTGAGCTTGACTTGATTCAACTTCATCTTGAAAGACAGCCTTAAGCCCAAGTATTGAAGGACATTATTTTGTATCATGATTTTTGGCACATATGACACATATCTCCACACTATAAAGAGGACATTGTCCTAGAGTATGATTTTTCCTATACCTAGGACATAAAATAGATAATGCAACATGTTCATATTTTTGCGTATTTTGTATCTTTATAGTATCTAGTTGTTCACTAATATTTCCAAGGATACTTGTTTTGAAATTATCAAGCCAATTTCCTAATTATGTTCTACTTACTATTCCAGAGGGATATTTTCTAAATCTTGACATGACTGGATCTCTTGGGTTCTTACAATATCTAGCCCTACCTCTTGAAATATGTTTGCACAACCTAGATTTCATCAAATGGAAATTGGGAGACATCTCCTTTCCCAAATAAATTGAGAATATCAATCCACTCATCCCTCATGATTTTTAGAAAAAGAGTTTTTAATGTCTCCTCATCTAAATTGTGAATTTTAGACCTTTTGATATTTTAGGCAAACCTTTCCACTAGATCTTCAAGGTTTTCATCCTCCTTTTGCATCATCATAAAGACTCCATCCTTAAGGTTACGGTGCATAGATTAATTCTTTGTATTCTTCTAGAAATACTCTCTTCATTTCATCCCATGTTCTAATAGAGTGTGTTTGTAGACCCATGAACCATTTAAGGGCTCCATTTTTTAGAGTGGATGGAAATAACTTGTATTTTTGAGTATCAAGTAAATAGTCATAGGATCTGCATAATACTTCAAACTCAAAAAGAAATGTATCGGGATCCTTATTTCTTAAGCCATGAAAATTGGGAAGAGTAGAAGGTGAGATATTTTTCATAGTGGTTGTGGTATCTTCATCATAGATAGGAAATCCATAAGGGTATTGTTCTCCTCTTCCACATCTACCACATCCTCTATTTCCTCCTCTTCCTTTTCATCCACCAATCCTAAGTTCAAAATTTACATTGTGTTCTTCTCCTTCTCCTTCCCCTACCATTGTAGATTCCTCACAGCTAATGTAAGGTTCAACAATAGGGTTGTATGCTTCTTCCTCTAGTTCTTCGACCAATGGTATCTCATAAAAAAATTCTTCCTCTTCCTCACTAGGTACTTCTATATCTTGTCCTATAACTTTTTCACCTGTTGAAGAGAGAAATACAACTCCTTCAGTAGCGGATGTGGGTTCTTCAACTATAGCTTATGTGGATGAAGCTGGTGAGTCCCTAAGTTGAGTTTCATACCTATGTACCTCAGGAACTCTATGTATACCTACTATGGATGGAATGCGAGTTTTTTATGGACAGTGTGGCACTACGTGGTCTAATGGGGGTGGTTGGTGATGTTGCTATGGAACTACTTCCTATACCTCTACTTATAAATCTACCCTTAGAATATCATTCTCTATACATGCATCCTAGATTATTCTAATATAATTTTAATTATGCATAAAAATAATTAATGCATCTAATATGATATGCAAACCAAAAATAAAGTCCTATATACACTTCCTTGGCAACAGTGCCATAATGTTGGGTAATTTAATTGGTAGTTAAATTTTTTCATTAATTGTCAACCAAGGTTCATGTACTTATGAAGTGCATGTGCATGATATATGCTAGGGTTTCTATATTTTATTTTGAGATGACCAAGGAGCTAAATGAAACTAAATCAATATTAAGTCATTTCAACTTCACACACATGTTCTTTCTATCAAAATTGAAAAGACAAAGTATTCATTTAAAACAAGATTGAATTAAAAGACTATCTAATTGTAGGGAATTGAAAGGACTAATATAATGTTATCAAATTGGAAATACTATTTATAATTGAATTAAATCAAAAGTATTATTCTAATGGAATCAAATAAAGAGAGCTAATCTAATTTCTGAAATGAAATATTGATCTATTGCAACGAATTAAAATTTTATTATATCAGCTGAATGGAACTTATTTCAAAATCCAATTAATTGAAATAAAATTCATTGAATGAATTAAAGAGAAATGAAAGTTTAACTTATGATAGATTAATAATGTGTGCAATGAATATCTGAATCAACTCAATCATCTAAATCTGAGACTAAGTGGAAAAATAATAATGAAAATAACAAAAATATTTTTTATTGCTTTTAATTTTAAGAGCGCTCAATCTTGTGAGACAAAATCAATGGTAAGTAACCACGAACTAATCAAAATGAACTAAATGTAAATCCAACTAAAACTAACTGAAATAACAGTAAAATCAAAGTATCTAAATTATCTTACAACTCTCTAGGGGGGCCTCCCGTTGAGTGTAATGTGCAATGGATTCAAATTAGATCGATTAAATAGACATTCGAATTTTAGGAACGGAGTACTTGTATTAATATGAACAATAAAGAGTCTTAAATAATAGCAAAGAATTAACAACTTATTGTTTCCAATTGTCTTATTTCAAGGCTTATTTATATTACCTTTCAAATAAAATTTCCAAGACTTATAAGCTGAGAAATAAGTTTATATTTTTCAACTATCTGATTAAATCAAAATAGGAATTGTGCTTCTCATGATTTGCTACTGGAAGAGTAAACATTAGAGAAATTTTGAGGTCTAAAATGGGCCTCCCAAGGTATATTATAATATAATAGTGGAAATAATAAAATGAGATCAGATTACATCATCAGATTTTAGAGGAAAAAAAAAAAACTACTTTTTCAACTCATATTTTCAACTTATCTCCCTACGATTTTACTCAAATTTCGAGCGGGAGAACTCGTTGGATGAAAAATTTAATTCATCATCTTAGGAGTACCCATGTTGGATACTTTTGATGGACATTGCTACACAAAAAATGTGAAATACATGAAAAACTCTATTACAATCATGTTTTTTTATGTATTTCTCATTTTTCATGCAGTAGGGTCCATCAAAAGTTTGCAACATGTGTAATCCTTCGATGAGGAATTAAATTTTTCATCCAACAAATGCTCCCACTCGAAATTTGAGTAAAGTTGTAGGGAAATAAGTTGAAAATACTGTTAAAAAAATATATATTACAGACAAATGGAACACATAAAATATTGTAGAAATACAAACATAGAAAACACATAAAACAAGAGACACAAATATATGTGGTTCACCCAGCTTGGGCTACGTCCACGGAGAAATAGCTAGTCCTTATTTTTATATTATCAAACAAGTTGAAGAGATACAACCTACAGTAGATCTACTGTAACACCCTCTTCGCTCTCAATCTCCTCTCTCTTCCTCACTCAGAATACAGATCTACATAGACACAATACAATTCCCTCATATATAGTGAGGGGTTGCCTTCTAGGGAAAAAAGCCCTAAACTAAACATAACTTCTACCTTCAGATCATATTCTTAATGAATGGCCCAGATTGACTAGAAATTACTATACTTTTACAAGGAAATTTTACATCTATTTTTTGTGGGGGGGGGGGGGGGGGAGGGATTAGCCCCCCCAGACCCCCGCAGGGGGAACAAGTCCCCCACACATGGAGGGGTGTAAAATCTTCCTAGGGTATACATCCAGCTGAAACCTTTGAATATAGAAGATAATCAGGCTCCACACCCAACAATCTCCCACTTGGAGATTGATTATAACAACTCCACCGCTGCTTCATTTGCTAGACAATGACTCCACTTTGGACCTGGTGGTTTCTCATCTTCTTCATCATACTTGAAGACGGAATTAAACTGAGCAAATTCTAATTTTCTCCCTGGTTACAACTTTTGTTAACATATCTACAGGATTCTGGCTAGTGTGTATATTTTCTAGCTTCAACTATCCATCTTCAATGTTGACTGTATGAAATGGTACTTGAGCTATATATGCTTAGTCTTGGAATGAAATGCAGAGTTTCCCCCTGCACACCCCACCCCCCCCCCCCCCCCCACATGGACGGGTGTACAATCTTCCTGGGATATACATCCAGCTGAAACCTTTGAATACAGAAGATAATCAGGCTCCACACCCAACAAATACGAGTTGAAAAAGTAGTTTTTTTTATATTTTTATCTTTTTTACATTTTGACTCCAAAAATAGCGAATCATCCCCCATGGTTGACATCATCATCTTGAATCCTATTGGTTCTTATAAAGTTGATTTTGGTTGCACGTTTTTGTTTTGAGGCTCAATTTAGAACTGAAAATTTCTCTAATGTCATGAGAAAATCTCAGATTAACACATCATAAATTTTGATCCCAAGCTTCTCTCATTCATTACGATGCTCACTTAATGATGCCATGATATGCCTTCAAATGCTTTTAAGGGTTGACTTTTATAACCAAAATTGAATTTTAGTTTGACCATTAAAATTATTGAACCATCTGTCTTTCCAGAACAACAAAATAGGTGGATGTCCATATGTCGAACATTTTCCGTCTACCTATATCCTTTATTCCTCCTCAAACACGTTGGAACCTGTCTAACCATGGATGTAGCAACAACATCATTGGTTAGTTGAAAAATGAGTGCATTTCGGTAGCTATGGAGATGTTTTGATTAAATTTCATAAAGAAACAGTAGATTATAAACAATGAATGAATTCTACCTTTTATTATGTATCATCATATATGAAGTGACCTTTCAACTTGAAAATGCAGTACAACTATCATGGAAAAGGATAGGAATGAAGGTAAAAGGGTATAAAAAGAAGAAAATTCAAGACTTCAACAATAATATTGAACTAAGGTTGTGTGGAGGTGCTCTGGGATCTAGAAACCCTGATGGTTTTGTGTCCTACAAGGATCTGGTGCAAGGGAAGGTATCTAATCTAGTGGAACCATCTCAGTACAACCCAGGACCTTACATTGTAGAATAAATGAAACAAGTTCCTACCATGGAGTTTAATTTATTAGAGTAAACCACCCTTTTCTACTCTCCAATCTAGGGTTGTGATCTATAGATTGAATAGTTTTTAGCCTAAATATAATGCTTTACACTAGTGGTTCTTTTCAACTTGGATCCCAAACTGTGATATTTACCTATGCTCAAAGGTTTTATTTATTATTCAATTCAATACTCAGGAATATATGGAGAAAGTATTCAATAATGGACCCTAGATTAGGGAAAGAACTCAGGGCTCTTCATCACCCCTTGGTTCCCATATTTTGATGCTACAAAAATGGTGGTCTCAACAATATCAATATGGGTGAGGATATTGTTGATGGTGTTGGACCCGCCAACATTCAGGGGATCACCCCGGTATGAAGTCTCAAATAGACCTCACACCATTTGGTGTGGGAGTCCCATCTGATATGATGGCCCGATTTCTATTATCTTAAGGATTTCCCTAAACTCTTGCTTGTTAGCACATGGGAGTGGTTCTCTTTGTCTTCAATAAGTGAGGTTTGTGTGCTTGGTGAGTGTAAGTGTACTTGTGGCAATGGTTATTTCACTGTGAGGGGAAGAAGGTGAAGGTGAGTTCCAGGTTGAAAGGGATTAGTCCAAACTCGGCATGGAACACACAACACAAAGGACATGCACAGCTTCTGGCGAAGCCATCCACACGAATGCTGAAGTCACAACATACAAGGTAAGATACAACATATAGCACTCACAGATCAGTCTGAATGAGTGCAACAGTTGTTACAGCGAGGTTCATGTGAAAGGTCTATCTAATGTTCGATAGAGTAGTCGACATGGATGAGACAAAATTAGCAGCATATACAACACATTTCCATTAATATATTATGCATTACAACAAATGAATCAATTCAGATGTAGAACACAGGTTAAAGAAACATGCTTTATAAGTGTTAAAGATCAGTCTTACAACAAATACAATACATGTGTGAAAATGTGTCGGCCCGTTGACAAGCTTCTAAATTAAGCAAAATTTCCAAGACACATCGTTACACCATACATCACTAACCCATCAGCGGGGTGTTGGATCCACTACTTAATCCTCAAAGAGAATATTACAGACTCTCTTGGCTATGTGGGAGGAGCTAAGGTGAAAATTCCTTTTATGTATGAATGAGGAGGGTATTTATAACCAAGGGTGAAACCGACCCTTGTGGTTGTTCAACTACCCCCATGACCATTCGGCTTCCATGAATTTTTGACTTACATGATTCATGTTCAAAACATGGGGTCTCTTAGACTTCCACATTACATCACATTGATTGGCAACAAGCCCGTAGTGGATATGTGGGCAACATGACCCATGACTTGACTCGACATGACTTGACATGACAATGCTAGTACATTCGTGATGTTGTTGGAGTGCATGTCAAACTACAATGTTGTTGAGTGATGGATGTCTTCATGATGTATCATAGCTTCACCTCTGCATGGTGAAGTGCGTGGAGTCTTCGATGGTACTTGGATCACTTGATGAAGTTTTAGCATGTTGTTCCTTGCTTTCATGCAGGAAGGCTTGAGAGGCTCACTTGTTCGGGAAGGTGGATGCTCGTCGTGTTCGTCAGCTTTGCATGCTTTGTTTGTTCGTCCGTTAGTGAACCTGTCCATCAGCATGTGATCCCTTCATTCATCATGTTCATCATCTTGACATTTTTGTTGGTGTACCTGTACCTACAATCACTCATGATGAGCCGACATCAAATCCAAAACCTCCTAGTCTACCATGACACATGATCATTCAGATGTAGCTAATTGGGAGAGGCAATAGTGTTGTGATGCAGGATGATGGCTCCAGGAAATTGCTAATGAATACTGCACAAGAGCCACTGAGAGATGGAGACAGACAAACCAATTCGACAACGACTATTTGCAAGGTCTAGCTCGGCTGGGAGGAAAAATTGCGAAAATTTTGGGAGGGATAGTCTGGCCTATAGGAGAACAAGGCAGGCATGCTCTGCACATTTTCTAGAACAAACAGTTAGCAGTGGCTGGATAGCTAGTTTTGCCTAATTTTCTAGAGGAATGAGTCAGGTTACATGAAGGGTCAGCAGGCATGTATTGTGCAGCTTTTCTAGGGAACTACCCGGGACACTAGGAGCTAGATCTATACCCATTAGGTTGGATTAATAAATCAACTCAGATACATGTCACAAAGTAGTGTCGGTTAAAATTTTCAATTACATCTAAGTACATCGATGAAGTGGAATTAGATGTGGTCCTAGTAGACATTTGTGGAGTTGTCTTAGGGAGTCCTTATCTTTATGATAGAGATGCAGTATTTTACAGAAGAGAACATAAATATCACCTAAAGAAAGAAGGGGTCGAATTTATTGTTAGGGCACACAAAGTCAAATCAAACTTGCATTTAATTGTTTCAAATCAAATTAAGCAGTTTATAAGTTCAAGTAAATATGTACTCATGGTTATTGAGGAACAACATCAGGTTGATTGTTCGAGATGTGAGATTTAGTTTATAGATCAATTGGTTAAGGTGGTTAATTCTTTTTCAAGAAGTCTTATTCATGAAAAAGATAAGAAACATGAGATACATTTAATGTCCTACAAACATGATCCGAATTGGATCCACAAAAGACTGTCAAGAACCTTGACTGTATCGTGTTGAAAAAATCCTTGAAAATTCCAACATAGCGATCAAAAACACCCTAAACTAGTGGCCATGGCAGCCGGCGTGGAACGACGAGGACCTCAGTCAAAGCGCGTTGACCAAGGCCCATGGAGACTACATGGGATGCCAAAATAGCCCTTGGGAGCCCCGGATCGGGAAAAGGAGCTGATTTTCTAAGCGCGTTGGGTGAACAGGGCCAAAATGGAAGAGCCTTAAGCACTCAGTCGCGTTGCGAGCTGGAGAACTACAGGCAAATAAACAAAAGTGCTAAAGGAAAAAAGCGAGACCCGCGCTCTAGAAAATCGACGGTATTGATTGGGGCACCCTTGAATGGTAAGAGGTTTTATAAGAGAATGGAGCGATCCCACTTAGCAATCGACACGTGGTAGCGAAGGTGAGAGAAAAACTGTCGTGATCGCGCACTATCAGTCGAGTAAGTCAACCACGCTCGACGTGCGTATGACGTTGGATCTGGAGGAGCCCAGATCAGATGACTGAGATTGTGCCCGACAGAAAGAAGCGGAATCAACAGGGAATTAAGCTGCGATTTAAGGGGATTTGGAAGCCATTTGATCACCATGATGGAGAAAGAACATATCCACAACATAACCGAAGAAATGAATCGACGAGCAGGCTGGCACTGTTTTTATGGGGACACGTGGCTACTTCCCAAACATTCATGCTGATGCCGAACAGGGAACTCTAAGCACGTAGGCGGTAGGCGAATCGACGTAGGCGGGAGAGGAACCGAACAGGCATAGGGATCGAGTGATTAAATCCATGGATAGAGACAGTCAAATAGAGATTCAGAGAGGAGGAATAGAGAGGAGTCCAAGCGACCAAGAGAGACAGTGAACAATGAATCCTGAGAGGAGGACTGAACACAGAGAACAGTAAAGCCAAACAGAGGAGACAGAGGGTCGAGCTAACCACAGGCAGCATCGAGCACTAGAGAGCTTGAAGATTCAAGCCTCTCCCTAGAGGAATATGTCCAGACTGAGCATCACATTTGGCTCTTTCCATTATAGACCAAGGGTCACAGAGCTGGTAGGAAGAAGAAGAGTCTGTGAACTCTGAGTGGCTTGGGGAATCCAAGAACCACCCTACCAAGCAAAATCTGCTTCAGGAGAACTCGTATTGAGTCCCTGTATTGTAATTTCTCTACTGTAAGACACAATAAAACAAGGCCACCACTGAAGCCAGACCAGAGACGTAGCCCTGGAGAATAGGGTGAACTCCTTATTAAAAACTGTTTGTGTCTTTATGTTGCTTACTATATTTTTCTACTGTCTTTCTACTTATTTTCTATGTATTGGCAATCTGATCGATTTGTTGCTTAAATAACACAGAACACACACCATCACATGAGTCTGTAATACCTTTTGTTTAATAAATATTTAACTGAGGTCACTCATAGGGTGATGTTTAGATCAAGTGGTATCAGAGCTCTAGATGTAAGGTTAGACAAGGTTGTCTTGGTTTAGCTGTGAATGCTCACTAGATCAAAAGCTCAAATTAGGAGGAGAGTTGGTGGAAACTAGTCCTAAAATTGGGTGAGTCTATTCTCAGAAGACAATGTCAGAGGAAGGTTCTATAGGGCCAGACCCTCAACTCATAGAAAGTTTCCTAGCTATAAATTTTATGGTAGAATAAATGTATAGGGACTTTAGAAAGCATAAGGATGAAGATTCATCAGGCTCTAAGCAAGATAAAGAAGAAAATGAATCTCATTCCCATGACCACTCCAAAGGAAAGGGGAAATAGGAAAGCTTTCTCACACCTCCTAATAGCCTTGTGCATAATAAGAAAGCATCTTTGATTAAGTTAGATGTTAAATTTGATTTTCCTATATATGATGGAGAGCTAAATGCTGAAAAGTTGGACAATTGGATAAGACAAATTGATGTGTATTGCAGGGTACAAAACATATACTCAGACAAGAGTAAGATTCAGCTGGCAAGCCTACGCCTAGGAGGCACTGCCTTGGTTTGGTGGGAAGGTAGAACCCAAGATGATATGAAGAAGCATGGTAAGACCATCTCTGTCTGGAGTGAATTTGTTGCTGCAATCAAAAAGCAGTTCTATCCATTGGCCTACACGCAACAAGCCATGATGAGTTGGCAAACTCTTCGGTAGTTGAAAGAGAAAAGTGTACAAGGGTATGCTCAAGAATTCAAAAAGAGAGCATTGATGTTGGGTATCTCATTAGACTCACCAGAGACTCTTTTGAAGTACATTGGTGGTCTACACAGCTACATGAGGCATACCATCCTCATGTTTAATCCCACTAGTATGGATGAGGTATCTATACAAGCTACTCATCTAGAAGCTAGAGGAAAGAATGGAAATCCAGAAGTTGGGGGACCATCCCAACCCACTGTAAGCAAGAGCAAGGAGCAAAGGAAGTAGAAGTGGAAAGCAAGGAAGGCTACCACTACACAAAAAGGCAAAGCTTCATGCACTCACTGTAAAAAGGAGGGGCATGATGATGAGCACTGTTGGATTCTGCATCGAGAGCTGAGACCTAAGAAGTCTGAGGGCAAGAAGAAGAAGATTGTTGCAGCTATTCAGAAAGATTTGGGGTCAGACTCGAGAGATGAAACAATCATTGCAGCCATAGGTATAAAAGGTAAGAATTATGAAGCATCTACTAGTAATTCTGCTCAATCTATTATTGATGAAGAACATGAGAGAAAAAGACATGAGCTTTTCCATATTCAAGTTGTTTCCAAAAATCAAAAGATTGATACTTTGTTTGATAGTGACTCACAAGTAAATCTAATTTCTGAAGCAATTGTAAAGAAAACGGGATTAACAACTACGCCTCATAAGAACCCATACCCATTAGGATGGTTGAATGATAAAGCACAACTACAAGTGACTAGATAGTGCAAACTCAAGTTTTATTTTGGGTCAGCATTTGTAGATGAGGTTGAGTTAGATGTAATTCCTTTAGATATATGTGGAATTGTTTTAGGAAGTCCCTACTTGTATGATAGAAAAGCTATTTTCTATAGAGCTGAGAACAAGTATCTACTTGTTAAAGAAGGAATCAAATACTTTGTAAGAGCTCATAAGCTCAAGAATAATTATACTCTCATAAACTCAGGACAGATGAAAATAATGATAAATTCCTGCAAACAATTCTTACTAATGGTTGTAAAGGAAAGGAAAATTGATAAAACCAATGTATTTGAGGGCTGTAATTCTGATTAGTAAGCTGATATAGAAAAGATTGTTTTCGAGTATGATGTTTT
Organism: Pinus tabuliformis; assembly: GCA_031772625.1. NCBI lineage: Eukaryota > Viridiplantae > Streptophyta > Pinopsida > Pinales > Pinaceae > Pinus > Pinus tabuliformis. The sequence goes on along the minus strand of CM062818.1, from coordinate 992,407,998 downwards.
GTTTCGAGAACCTCAAGGTATGCCACCCAAAAAGGGAATAGTACATGATATTATTTTGCAGAAAGATGTTCCTTTGCCTAACATTGGGATGTACAGGTTATCTGCTTTAGAGAATGTTGAAATCAAGAAGCAGGTGCAGGAGTTGCTCGAGAAAGGGTTCATCGGGCCTAGCACATCACCATGTGGGTCACCAATCGTCTTAGTGAGAAAGAAAGATGGCTCGTGGAGAATGTGCATTGACTACCGAGCACTAAATAAGATAACAATAAAAAATCATTATCCCCTTCCTCGCATAGATGATCTTTTAGATCAATTGAAGGAAGTCATTTATTTCACCAAGTTGGATTTGCATAGTGGATACCATCAGGTCAGAGTTGCAGAGCAAGATGCATGGAAGACTGCTTTCAAAACAAAGCAGGGATTGTATGAATGGCTGGTTATGCCTTTTGGCTTGACCAATGCCCCTACTACTTTAATGAGATTAATGAATGATGTACTCAAACCTTTTCTTGATGATTTTGTTATTGTGTATCTGGATGACATTCTGATTTTTAGTAAAACGTGGGAAGAAAATTTACAGCATGTTAAGTAGACATTAGATGTTTTGAAAAGAGAAAAACTTTATGTTAAACTCTCCAAATGTGAATTTGGCAAAACCCCTCTAAATTATTTGGGTCATATAGTAGGGGGAGGTGAATTGAAAATAGATCCCTCTAAAGTGGCAGTCATCATAAACTGGCCTAAACCCAAGTCTGCTGCAGAAGTGAGAAGCTTCTTAGGAGCAGCACAATATTGGAGGAAGTTCATTTCAATTTTTTCCTTAATTGCAGCTCCCTTAAATGCTTTGACAGGATTGAACAAGGTGTTTCAGTGGGGAGGCAAACAACAGAAAGCCTTCGACACCTTGAAAGAGAAGATTAGTATAATACCTGTACTAGCACTGCCAGACCTACAAAGACCATTTGAGATCTAAACTAATGCCAGTGACTATGCCATGGGAGAAGTGTTGACACAGCACAGTAAACCTATATGTTATCATTTTGAGACTTTTAATCCTGCAATAGTTAACTATCCTACATATGATAAAGAATTGTATGCATTAGTTCAAAGTGTGAAAAAGTGGAAACATTACCTAATGGGCAAAGAAACAGTAATACATACTGATCATCAGCCACTTCAATATCTACACTCCCAAACTAAGTTGCAACAATCAAGACATTACAGATGGATGGGTTTTCTACAATAGTTTCATCTAGTCATCAGATATAAAAAGGGCATACATAAAAAAGTTGCAAATATGTTATTGAGGCCCATTATAAATGCATCTACCATACTTAATCATAATTCTGTGCTACATGTAAACTACATAGAACATTATGCTCAGGATATGGACTTTAAGGATGTATATGAAACTTTGAGTCAAGGTAAAAGAGCAGAAGAATTGGACTATCATGTGAAGGATCGACTCTTATATCATTGTGGGAAACTCTGCATTCCACAAACTGAGAGAGTAAAGATAATTAGGGAAGCACACACTTCTCTGATATCAGGTCACTTTGGAGTAAGTAAAACAGTTGCATAGCTGCAAAGGTTCTGCTATTGGTCGAAAATGAATGAGACAGTTTCTAGATATGTAAAGGGATGTGCTATGTGTGCTAAAAGCAAGCCCAGCGAAAGAAAACTAGGCTTATACACTCCCTTGCCAGTTCCTTCTCACCCTTGGGAAAGCATTTCTATGGATTTTGTTGGAGGACTGCCTAAATCTAGGAAAGGTCATGATTATCTGTATGTTGTTGTCGATAGGATTAGAAAAATGTGTATTTTTATACCTTGTAGTAAACAGATTATAGTTAAACAAACTGCAAAATTATTCTTTGAACATGTATGGGTTCATTTTGGATTATCCACTTCTATTATATCTGATCGAGACACCCGATTTGTGGGAAAGTTTTGGTCCAGTCTGTGGGAACTAATGGACACAAAGTTAAAGAAAAGCACAACTTTTCATCCACAAACAGATGGCCAGACAAAAGTAGTTAACAGGACAGTGATCCAGTTACTGAGAGGATATTGCAGCAAACACCCTAATCTTTGGGATGAACACTTGTGTTATGTGTAGCATGCTTACAATAGAGCCAAACACTCTTCTACATAGAGATCTCCTTTTGAGACCTGTTTTGGTTTCATACCAAGGTATCCTTTGGATTTTGTCTTTGGTAAAGATACCATGGTTGATAGACATAGTGATGTGGACAAGGCAACTAGATTCATTGAAAAAATCCAGGAGATCCACCAGGCAGTACAGGAACAGCTAGAAAAGAGTCATGCCAAGTACAAGGCTAGGCATGATAAGCATCGGATGGAGCATAGTTTTCAAGTTGGAGACCAAGTCTGGTTGTATATCAGCAAGGACAGGATGCAAGGTGAAGGTAAAAAGCTAAAACCTATAAGGTATGGACCCTTCAGGATACTTGAGAAGATTGGTGAAAATGCTTTTCACCTTGATCTGCCAGCTTACATGCACATCTACTCAGCCGTGAACAAAGATTGCTTGAGGTTGTTTGAACCTTCAATGGTTGAGGACCCTGAAGAGCAGAGTCAATTACCTTATGTTGATGACCTGCTACCTAAATATCCTAATGAGTTACGGGAAGACACACTGCTGGATAGGAAGGTAAGGATGATGCAGAGTGGACAAATGGAATACCTCAGGATTGGGCTTAAAGGTTCAAAGTCGAGCAGTGCAAAGTGGATTGAGATTGGATAAGTGAGACAACAGTTTCCTCACTTATTTGATGCTTGAAGAAAACCAACTTCTGGTGGTCCAAAAGCTTTTTCAGTAGGGAGGCCATGATCCGAATCGAATCCACAAAAGACTGTCAAGAACCTTGACTGTATCAAGTTGAACAAATCCTTGAAAATTCCAAAACAGCGATCGAAAACACCCTGAACTAGTGGCCATGGCAGTCGGTGTGGAATGACGAGGACCTCGGTCAAAGCGCGCTAACCGAGGCCCATGGAGAGTGCACGGGATGCCAAAATAGCCCCTAGGATCCCCAGATTGAGAAAAGGAGATCGTTGGGAAAACAGGGTCAAAGTGGAAGAGCCTTAAGCACTCGGTCGCATTGGGAGCCAGAGAACCGCGGGTGGAGAAACAAAAAGTGCTAAAGGACAAAAGCGGGACCTACACTCTGGAAAACCAATGGTATTGATTGGGGTGCCCTTGAATGGTAAGAGGTTTTGGAAGAGAGCAGAGCGATCCCACTCAATGATCGACGCGTAGCAGCAAAGGTGAGAGAAAAACCGCCGTGATCGCGCACTATCGATCGAGTAAGTCAACCGCGCTCAACGTGCGTATGAAGTTGGATCTGGAGGAGCCCAGATCGGATGGCTGAGATTGCACCCGATAGAAAGAAGTGGAATCGACAGGGAATTAAGCTACGATTTAAGGGGATTTGGAATCTGTTTGACCGCCATGATGGAGAAAGAACGTATCCATGACATAACCGAAGAAATGAATCGATGAGCAAGCTAGCACTGTTTCGATGGGGATGTGTGGCTACTTCCTGAGCGTTCATGTTTACACTAAACAGGGAACCCCAAGCACACAGGTGGTAGGTGAATCAATGTAGGTGGGAGAGGAACCGAACAAGCATAGGGATCGAGTGACTAAAGCCATGAACATACATAGTCGAATAGAGATTCAGAGAAGATGAATAGAGAGGAGTCCAAGCAACCAAGAGAGATAGTGAACATTGAACCCTGAGAGGAGGACTGAACACAGAGAACAATAAAGCCAAGCAGAGAAGACAGAGGGTTGAGCTAACCACAGGCAGAATCGAGCACCGGAGAGCTTGAAGATTCAAGCCTTTCCCTAGAGGAATCTGTCCAGATTGAGCATCACATTTGGCTCTTTCCACTATAGACCAAGGGTCACAGAGCTGGTAGGAAGAAGAAGAGTCTGTGAACCCCAAGTGGCTTGGGGAATCCAAGAACCACCCTACCAAGCAAAATCTACTTCAGGAGAACTCACATTGAGTCCCTGTATTGTAATTTCTCTACTGTAAGACACAATAAAATAAAGCCACCACTGAAGCTAGACCAGAGACGTAGCCTTGGAGAATAGGGTGAACTCCTTATTAAAAATTGCTTGTGTCTTTGTGTTGCTTACTATATTTCTCTGCTGTCTTTCCACTCATTTTCTGTGTATTGGCAATCTGATCGATCCATTGCTTAAATAAAATAGAACACACACCATCACATGAGTCTATAATACCTTTTTTTTAATAAATATTTAACTGAGGTCACTCATAGGGTGATGTTCAAATCAGAACATCTTCTTAAAGACAGAATGAATATCAATTCATTCATTCAACTGAATTATATAAACTATCATCATCAATAGTGTATTGCAGGGAATGGTACATGTGAGTCCAATCAGAGACTTGTTTCAAATGGTATGTTTATTTTCAGTTTCAGGGGTGCAGGTCAGTATTGTGAAAAGTTAGTGTCGCATTTCTTTAGTATTGCATCATCCTTTTATACTTTTAAAAGTAATGAAACCTCTCTTCAAGTGGAGAGGAAGTCTATAAGTTTTCATGACAAAGCATTTTCAAAAGCAGATCTAAAGTTTCCTTACCGAGGTTTGAAAACTAATGCATTAACTAAAAGTTTTAATCAATGGAACTATCAGTTAATAGACATAATGATTCAAGTAAATCAATAATTACTTAGATACTTTCAGAATCAAACTAAGTTGCAACAGTCTTTACATCACAGCTGGATGAGTTATGGGCAGAAAATTCATTTAGTAATCAGTCAACAGGAAAGTAAATCATGTCAAGTAATTGATATGAAATAAAAATCAAAGGAGTCTTTGAATATTTCAGTTATTCCAGAAAGTAGATCGTTAATACCCATCAGATGTATTGAACAAAGTTCTATAAATACTGTTTTCAAAGATGTTTCTGAATCACTAACTCATGATTCTTCGTGGAAAGAATCCAATTGCCATGTTGATAACAGGTTGTTTACCCATCATCACAAATTGTACATACTACAGATGGAAGAAACATGTCACCAAATCAAAATTTATCATGGTCAGCATCATCAGGGTCATCGCATGCAGATGATTGATTGAATGTATTGTTACATCGTCGGGTCAATATGGAAGGAGAGGGAGTTATACCCTCATCGACTAAATATTTAGTCAAACGTTTTTGGTCTAAAAGCTTTCAGGTGGAGCGGAATGATCCAGAGGATCCATTGATCCAAATACACAAGTTTTTGAAGTGTCGTTCAGTGTCGTTCAATGTCGTCATCATTTCAGTTTAGTTTTGACAAATTGACAGTGTTGGTAATGATCAGTGTTCAGGTAATGTTATGGTTTCATCGCATTCATTTGATGTGATGTTGTACCTGGCTGTTGACTTATGTCATCGATAGAAATGCCAAGGTTTGGTCGATGACATGTGTTTTGAAATTCGACTTTTCTGAATTTCTGGTTGATATAGTTGATTGTGTAAAAGGGTTCGAGTTAAAGTACCTGGTCGATGACATAGTCTTGTCGTCATTACCAGTGTCAGTTTCAAAGATGTGATGGTCGTCATCGTGCAATTTTGACGAATGGCGCATGGAGACCACAAGGATGTACCGGGGTCAATCGTCTGGTAAAGGCTTCAGTTTCACTGATGTCGCTGTGCAGAGCCAACATGGGTCTTTGAAAGTTAAATGAAACCTAAAACCTAAGCCTAGACCTAAACCCTAACTCCTAAGTTATCCTATTTATCTTTGTTACCCTAAGAATTATATGCAATTTTCCTAAGTACCAAAGCCATTCATCATCCTACATTGAAAACCTAAGTTCTAAGGACATCCATGCTCAAATCCATGTATTAAATGCCTAAAATCCTATTCCAAATACATCAAAACCTATACCTACACTCTTAATCCTATGCTACACCCACCCAAATCCAAATACATTACATAAACCCTAACCTAAAAACTATAAACCAACTCTCGGCCTATTTCATTGTTTAAATGTAATGCAAATACATTATAAAACAAATATAAAACACATAAACTGAAGACCTAGACTGCCACCCTATTACACTAAAAAATGTCACCATGACTACTTACAGTTAGTATGGCTCAAATCAACAATCATGCTACCCTCTTAGGCAAGTCTTATGCCTCTGCTATCCATCTCAAACTCAAAGAAGAGAGAAAGTCTTGTAAAAAATGTGTTTATCTCTGGGGTCGCAGGTTCTCTCTAGCCTTACCTGCGCGGACGCTCACAATGTTCACAAAAGCTGCGTCCTTGGACGCTCTGTATGTTAAGGGACAGGTGCGTCCTTCTGTAAAAGGCAAAATGCGCAAGTTTCATCTTAAAAAAGTTACTTGTGGTTACTTCTAGAACTTTCTAGAGGTCGGTTTGATGAAATGGATGCGCCTCCAGTTGGTTCATGTATCCCTATTAAGGAGGAACTTATCCCATCAATAAGGGAGCTATCCCACCCAAAGAGGGGGATTATCCCATTGATGGTGGACCTGAATAACCTCTTTACAGCACTATAAATAAAGACATTGAGCCAGAGGGAGGGGAGGTTGAAGCTATACATTTTCTTTGGGTAAATGCTGCAGGAATTAGGACTCCCATTTAGAACCTTGTGAGGAGAGATTGTCTTTGCTTGATTCTACTTGGAAGTGGGTGAGCTTTGTCAAAGTAGAGGAAAACCCTTGATGGACCCTGGGAGGAACTTGCACAACACCAAGGCCAGGTTGTAAGAGTTTCTTTGTTTCGTTATTAATACAAACTGGTTTATTTTTCTCAATAGCTTGTGTTAATGAGTTATTTCATGTGTTCCTTGGTCTGCATGTTGAATATATGTTTTATTATATGAAATGCAAGTGCTTGGTAATTGTTTGATTGTTTGTGGTTGCAGGAATTGATGTGAAGGAGGAGCTCATCCGGATCGGCAAGGACGGACTACAACAACAGCGTTTTGGAATAAGGTAAGCCTAAACACTTGTAGTTTTCATGTTTTAAAAGGTATATTTAGAGAAAGATCACTCCATTTTGTCTTGTTTGTCGCTAGAGAGTTTAGACTCCTAGGGAGGTCAGTTGTGTCCGCACAAACGACTTTTTCCGCCACGACAAATTGGCGACTCCACTGGGGAATCCATTAATGAGAAAGTCTTTTCCTTTGTGTGAACTTTGCTCTGAGAAAATCATTTTTATTTTCTGGTTTTTGACTGTGAGAATTAGTATTTGGGTGGCTTAGCTTTAGATTTAGTTAGATTTGGTTTTTCTTAACTTTTCCAGAAGGACGCACCCTCTGAGTACTGCACAGTGCGTCTTTGGACGCGCAGTTGCCGTTTGCACAGAGCGGGCCCGCACCTGTTATAACGGGTTGCCTGCGTCTTCCTGTAAAATTTAGGAAAATTCCATTTTTTGCTTTAATTGCTTTTAGATTTTGATTTTTCTTAGTGTTTTCTGCCCAGATCCTTTAGTACCCTGTCAAAAATTTTCACCTGAACTTGTTTTGTGAGCTTTGAGTGTTTTAGTGGATTTCAACGAAGTTTAGACCTAGGGTTTGATTTTTGCATAGGTCCTGTAGTGACTTTCACGGTAGAAAGTTGTCCAGCCTTAGATCTCTCTGGTTTGTCAGCCTTCTTAGAAGTCGGGCCTGTCGTAAAGTCTCCTTGTGTGAGCAGCTTGCCATTTAAGTTGTTTTGGGTCAAATTTCGAATTACTTGTTTATAAAGTGTTGATTTCCATTTTACAAAAGAACAAAAAGATTAGAGTTTTGTTTTGGCTAGTTTTTGGTTCTGCAATAAGCTAGTCCTTGATTTGATTGTGATCAAGTAAAACACCTTAGAATAATCATTGTTGGTTTTGGCCTCGTTAAGATTGCTTAGAGTAATTTTACCTTTTAGTTTGCTTATGAGTGAATTTTCGTAGATTTTAATAGTTGTTAAGATTGATTTTTGTTACCTTAGATTTATTTGATTTATTAAAAGAAAAATACAAAAAACATCTTCTTTAAAAGTCTTGTTTCAAGTAGCTTTTTATTTTTGAAAGAGAAAAAGAGTTTTTTTGTGCATGTAAAGAGCGGTCATGTTTTTATGCTTGGAAAAGACAAACGAATTGTTTCTTTGATTGTCTTCAATTAAGAAGTTGCTTTTATAAAGATTGCATTCTCTCAACTTTTTAGTTAAGCAATTCATCGAAAAAGTAAAGTAGTGGGTAAATCATCCTAGGTGCATTTTGTAGTGGTTTCGAGTCGAGTCAACACACCACTGGTTTCACTTCCATCACCTTTTGACTTAAGAAACAACCTTAAAAGTAACGCTTAAATTAAAATCAATCTAGTAATTTTTATTTTTCTAGGGCTCTGAAACACCAACATAGCTTAGGCTAGGGTCTTGGAGTAGGTGAGTACTTAACTCTCCAAGACTACAAAACCAAACAGATAGTTTATCTTGAGTAGATTAAATCCAATTGTTTCAGTTGCACTCTGGGAAAGCTCCTCTTAAAGGAGAAGCACGAGCTCGTGTCCGAACCAGTGAGGGGATCATTCCCCCCTCGTTGGGAACGACGCCAGACAGTACGTATTACAAACGGTAAACCTTGGATTAACCATTGTCGAGGAGCCAGGGGTCACTTATCGGTAAACCTTGGATTATTGTCAAGGAGCCGGTAAGGGGATTGAGCTTGTTACTCTGCCCTTGCGTGCTGTCGGAGTTTAGACTGTTCCCCCAGGTGTAATTGTTGTGATTGGTAACTTTAGTGACCATAATCTTTAGGGTTCTACCGAGGTGACGGTGGAGGGAAGGTCCCACTGTACCTGGAGCAGACGTCGGTTATACTCACTTGGATTTTCCGGGGGGTTCACTTCACTTCGAGACGGTTAAAGTGGAGGAACTTGTGCCGGTCTATTCATTAAGCAGGTTGCCGGGGTAACTGTTCCACCCGCCATTTCTGTACTGAATCCTGCGAGGTTGGGCCTAATCACCAACTAGCGCTTTTGGTCCAGAAGACTACTGTTTGTGTTTGGTTTGACGCTCTAGATTATTTAGGCGTGTGCTTCAAATTTGTTTGCTTCTTTAGAAGACTTTAGGTGGTTTGATTTGAAATTTTTACTTTGCTTTCGTGTGTTGTAGTTAAAAATCTTTAATTGTGGCGGAATTACCGAGACAGTCCCGTCGACTTCGGGGCAAGTCTCCTGAGATTGTTACCGGAATAGATTTGTTAAGAAAACTCCGTAAATCGCGGGGTGAATCTCCTGAAGACATTCCGGGTCAGTACGAAGGGTTAAAGGTCCTTGTAACTCCTCCTAGTGACAGTAGAGTAGGTTCACCTGAAGAAGGAGAATCTTCCTTGGTAGTCCATCCAGATTACCAAAGTTTAGAAACAGGTTACAATCCCGAAACTGTTACAGTTTCCGAGCTTGCTGGTAGTTTTTCATCTGCCAGTGAAACAGGCGAAGAACCTGAAATTTCCGAACCTGTTACTCCAACTTCTAGTGTCCCTGATTCACCGAGAATAGAAAGAATTATCACCGAAAATCTACCTTCTGGTTTGATTGCTATAGAAGAACTTGCTCCAGAAGAAGATATAGGTGTCTCTCACCTTGAAGGTCAACTTACTATTGATCTAAGGAAGCGTGAATCCATCTTTTACAGTCCGCCTAGAAGTACTTCTTGGTACCTTGCGTTAACCAATTTTTTAGACAACTCAGTAGGTTTTTCTACACCTCGTACTCCTTTTCCACCTGGAGGTATTTATACTCCTGTAAATATGTCTGGTCAGTCGTCCGTGTTTACTCAAAGTCCTGAATCTTTTTTACACGGCGGTCCTTCTGTTCCCACTGGGTATCAGTCACTTTCTGGTACCTTTGCGGGGGCATCTCCTCAACCCGTTGATCATGGGTTATTTGCTGGAAACAGTGGTAATGTACCATTGGGTGTAGGAGACATTTACATGATGTCAGGTTCAGTTCCCGTTTCCCAACCTCAAGGTGGCCAATTACCGCCTGGGGGGCAACCGCAGTTAACGCCTGGGGGGCAACCTCAAGGTACACAAATCGTGTCTGGGGGGCAACCTCAAAGTCAGTATGTACCTATGGTGCAATACGTGCCTCAAGGTCAACCTCAACCTCAATATGTACCTCAAGGTCAACCTCAGTATCAATATCAACCTCAAGGATGGCAACCCCAAGGATGGCAACCTCAAGGGTATCAACCCCAAGGTTATCAACCTCAAGGGTACCAACCTCAAGGTCAAGGTCAACCCCAGTATCAGTATTTACCTCAAGGTTATCAACCTCAAGGTCAATACTCAAGTCAAGGTTATCAACCGCCTCAAGGTCAGTCATATGTTCCAAGTATGGGAACTGCACCTTACAATTATCAATCCTACCCTCAATCTGGTTATGGATCTCAGTATCCTCAACCTGTTACGGGTCAGTACCCTGGAATGTTAGTGTGGGATCCATCACAGGGTCAACAGGTGTTGCAGCCAAGTGTACAGATGGTTCCTCAAGCTGGACAACCCGTAGTTTCTGGTCCAACCCAGCAACCGCAACCTGTCCAGCCAAATGTTCAAACTTCTGTAGCTTCGGTAGTTACTCAGCCGTCAATTGCACCTAGTACTCCATCTCAAACGGCTGCTGCAACTACCGCTACATCTACCATACTTACTTCTGGAGTATCGACGGCTCCAGTTTCTACTGTCCCTGTTACCACACCTCAGACATCTTTACCGTTGTCTGGATCTACGATTCAAACCACGGTCCAGATGCCTGTAGGTCAGCCTGGTATAAGTACGGTTGTCACTACTCAACCTCAATTTGTTCAACCTCCGTACCAGGGACAGTACCAACATGGGCAAGCTGTCCAACAACCGGTTTACCAGTATCAACCGTATCCTGGGTACACTTATCAACAACCTCAACAACCCCAGTACGGTCCGGTTAATCCTGGTTTTCCAGGAGGATATAATATCCCAAATGCGACTCCTGTTCCTAGTTATCCTGGATATCCTCCTCCTGGGGCTGGTATTGTGACCCAGAGTTTTAGAGATCCTAACCGGCAGTTACCGTTTATTGCAACTTTGGATTTACCCGACTTGACGCGCCTAACGAATGATCCAATTCAATATCTTCAGTTCTGGCCGCCAATGCCAAATAAGTTGCCCAGCGATATACCCAAGTTCGAAGGTAAGTCTGGAGAGGATCCGTCCAATCATGTGATGACTTACCACCTCTGGTGTGCTTCGAATTCTATCTCAGATGATTCTATCCGCTTACGTCTTTTCCAGCGTACACTCATTGGTCTCGCGGCCAAGTGGTACATTGAGTTACCACGGGCCTCTTTTTACAACTTTAGCCAGTTAGCTACCTCGTTCTTAACTCACTTTCAGTTGCCGGTCAGATACGATAACGGCACGGAGTTATTAACTTCGCTAAAACAATCGACGTCCACGTACATTTCTGATCACATCCATGAGTGGAGACGTCGTAGGAGGTTAGTGAAAGTTTTTATCCCGGACCAAATCTTAGCTGAATGGTTTGTTAAATCATTATTACCGAAGATTACTGAAGATGTAGCTAAGGCCGGAGTAGTTACTGAGGAGCAAGTCATTGCTCAAGCGCAATACCTTGACTTAGTTTACACTCAGTCGGGTACGTTACACGAGAAGATTCCGGATCTTCCAAAGTCGAATCAAATCGCTGCTGCTCCTTCGGGATCTCATGCCGCTGATGGTATGATTGGTATCGTGACTACGAAGAGCAAGAAGAAGTCTTCCAAGGCTTCATCTACTCCAATTATCACTTTGCCTGATTCTCCGACAGGAGAGTCTTCTCCTGAACTCACCGCCGACATTCACGCTGTAGAGTCATCTACGGCCAAATCAAAAAACGGTGGAAAGAAGAAAGGAAAGAAGAAGGCTAAAGCAGACAAGGCTCCAAAGGAGAAAACTGAAAAGTCGGAAACCAATGACGAAAAACGCAAACCTCGATATCCTTGTCTTATTTGTGAAGAGGATCATTTTACGAGAGATTGCCCTCATCGGGCCGAGGTTGTGAAAATAGTCAAAGGTTCTCCCACTCCTGCTGTGTTAAAGAATCCATTTCCAGAGCAGGAGAATAAGATGATAGGTTCTTCTTCGAATGCCAGTGAAGAACCCATTTTGATGATGTCTCATGTGAGGATTGCGACTCGATCGCAAGATTATGGTAGTAAGGCTCCTGTTGATGGTAAGGAAGCAGAATCTTCTCACTCTAACCCATCAACCTCAGCTCCTGGTTCCGATCCACTACAGATCGAAAAACCTAACCCAGACTTAGTGATTAAGCCGCCCGCCAAGGGTGTACTTCGAAGGTCTGCTTTCAATCCACATGCGAGAGCAGCCCAGAATTACAACATTGTTGAGGACTTAGCTGTTTCACCTTCAGCAATGTCGGCACTCGAAGTGCTGCAATCATGCCCAGCACAACGGAAATTGCTTTTGTCGGCTATCGGAGCTGTCGATGTTCAGGACCCGAACCTAATGATCTTTGATCTAGAAAATAGTACGCCACGTCTCCCCCATCAAATGGCTTTCCAAATTCCAGTGATAGTCAAAAACAGGCCTATTCATCGGACTGTGATTGATGAGGGAGCTTCTACGTGTATTATGTCGATTCAATGTTGGAGATCGCTTGGTTCTCCTTCGTTGAACCAATCCCCCACCATCCTTAAGGCCTTTGATGGCCGTGGGTTCCGTCCGTTTGGTATTCTACAAGAATTGCCTATAGGGGTTGAAGGTAAAACCGTTAGTCTGGATGTGGAAGTGGTTGATGCCCCTCTAGACTACAACCTTCTTTTGGGTCGAAGTTGGTCATATGCTATGACAGCGGTCGTTTCATCGGTCTTCAGAGTAATTAAGTTTCCACATAACGGTAAGATCGTGACTATTGATCAGCTGACATACTTTTCATCCGACCCAACCTCTTCAGAGAGTATCCAGCATGTCGGTAAGACGACAATCCCTTATAGGGACGTTGGTGTAGGTTTAGTTAAGGATTCCGGTTTACTGGGAACTTTTCCTCTCCCTCCACTCAGCGCAGATCCTTCGTTTGCAACAATTCATATGATTACATCAGAAAACATTATTTATGATGATCCTTGGTTCGTCCCATCTGACTCTGAGATAGACTCACTCGGTAATGCTATGCCTTTGAGTCCATATGAAATTGCTTATGAAGCTCTCATGTCTTTTACCGACTTTCATTCAACCGAAGTCGACCAAATGAATGTGGTCAGTGAAGAGTCACTTTTCACCTCACCCTTAGAACGGATAACGTTTCCCGAAGTCGTGTCATCTGACGAACAACTTCGCGAAATCCTAAGTGTAGACGATCTACCATGGGAGGATCTCCATCACAGATCTTCGTTTTTACCTAAGGATGATGCATTTGAAAATGATTTTTCATCTATCTTTACCGCTGAATATGTCAAAGACGCTCAGGATCCAACGAAACATTCTGATTCAGAGTTGAATTTAGGGAATATTTCTCGTACTATTCCCATTGATATTTCAGTGAAGCCCGGAATCGAGGAAAACATTCATATAGGTGCCGCATGTACTGAAGAAGAAATCCAAACTTACAAGGCCCTATTCCAAGAATTCCGCGACGTGTTTGCCTGGTCTTACGAGGAAATGCCGGGAATTGATCCTGCCATTGTTGTTCATGAAATAAAGACCTACCCGGATGCTAAACCCGTCTGGCAACGGTTGCGTCAAATTCACCCTCGAAAAGCGGCTGCGATTAAAGCAGAAGTCGAAAAGCTGTTGAAAGCAGGTTTCATTTATCCGATCCCGTTAACGGATTGGGTATCGAATATTGTTCCGGTCAATAAGAAACAAGGAACAATAAGAATCTGTATCGACTATAGGGATATAAATCGAGCTTGTCCAAAAGACAACTATCCTACGCCTTATATCGATCAAATTATTGATGATTGTGCCGGAAGTGAAATGTTTTCCTTCATGGATGGTTTCTCGGGCTATAATCAAATCAATATTCTACCTGCCGACCAACCAAAAACGGCATTCATTTGTCCATGGGGGACATTTGCTTATTGCAAATTACCTTTTGGGCTTAAGAATGCCGGCGCTACTTTTCAACGGGCGATGTCTTATGCATTTCATGACATCAAGCACATTGTGCAACCCTATCTCGATGATTTGCCTGCTCATTCTTTACATCGAGCTGATCACCTTGTCCACCTACGAGCAATCTTTATGAGGTGTAGGCATTATCGAATTCGGTTGAATCCCCACAAGTGTGTTTTCTGTATAGAAACAGGTCGATTGCTGGGATTTGTTGTTTCAAAAGCCGGCATTCGCGTCGATCCCTCGAAAGTCGAGGCTATCATCAAATTGCCTCCTCCTTCGAGTTTGCGCCAACTCCAAAGTTTGCAAGGGAAAGCGAACTTTTTACGCCGATTCATCCCAAACTACGCCGAGGTCACTAAAGGTTTTACACGGTTGTTGAAACAGAACGCACAATTCTTTTGGGACGAGATTGCCCAACAATCTTTTGATGCACTTAAACACGCGTTGACCCATGCACCGTTATTGCATCCTCCCAACTACAACCAGGACTACTTCTTATACCTCGCAGCTTCGCATTCCACCATTGGAATGGTGTTAGTTCAAGAAGATGAATTCGGAGCGGAACATGTGATATATTATCTTAGTAGGACCTTGAATCCCACTGAGCTAAAATATTCGCATGTGGAGAAATTGGCCCTGGCAGCCGTTCAAGCTGTCCAGCGTTTTCGTCACTACATTCTTCTCCGTAAAACTACAGTTATTTCGGATTGCAACCCTATGATTTACATTTTGACAAAACAATTGCTAGGGGGCAAGTACTCTAAATGGATCGTTATCCTGCAAGAGTTCGACTTGGAGTTCGAGAAGTCCAAGTCTAAGAAATCCTTAGTTTTTGCGGAATTGATGTGTGATTTCCCGAGTGCTGACACAGAGACTGTGGCAGAAGAGTCCATTGCGGACGAATCTTTGTTTCTTATCAGTACTGTAGATCCGTGGTATGGGGATATAATCATCTATCTCCAAACCCAAACCTTTCGGCCTGAAGCTTCCAAAGCGGAACGTCGAAAAATTCGGTTTCAATCCCAGCCATACAAAATTATTGGAGATACACTTTATCGCCGGGGGGCAGACTTAGTTTTTCGACGTTGTTTAACTCACGAAGAGGCTGAGAGGGTTTTGAATGATTGTCACTCTGGAGCATGTGGCGGTCATATGTCTGGGTATGCCACAGCTCAGAAGGTGTTGCGCGCTGGCTATTTCTGGCCGTCTATGTTTAAGGATTGTATCATTGCAGTCAGGAAGTGCCACAACTGTCAAGTGTTTGATCGCAAGATGCGCGCTCCACCTGCTCCTCTCCACCCTATAATTGCCGTTGGTCCATTCGCCAAATGGGGTATCGACTTTATTACTTGTAACCCTCACTCGGCCGGGGGGCATGCGTATATCATCCTTGCGGTTGATTATTTTACTAAGTGGGCCGAGGCGATGCCTACATTCGACGCAAGCGGCAAAACAGCTGCAGTTTTCGTATTCAATCATATCATAACTAGGTTTGGTGTCCCACAAGCAATCATTACTGACCATGGGAGCCATTTTCGAAACGTCATGATGACTGAGCTTACAAGCCAGCTTGGTTTGCGCCACGATAGCTCTACTCCTTATTATCCGCAAGCCAACGGTTTGGTTGAGTCTATCAACAAAGTTCTAGTTATCATGATCCGACGAACCATTGGTGTTCATCGGTCGAATTGGCACAACATGTTATTTTCAGCGCTATGGGCATACCGAACCTCAGTGAAAAATTCAACAGGGTTCACTCCTTTCCAGCTAGTTTATGGCTTAGAAGCTGTGTTACCCATTGAATGCGAAATCCCATCACTTCAAATGGCTGTCGAATTACTTCCAGCTACTTCCGAAGAGGAGAAACGTTTATTGTACTTGGCTAAATTAGATGAGACTCGACGTGACGCTACATTGGCAATCGAGACTCACGCGAAACGAATGAAAGCTCAGTATGATAGAAATGTAACCCCTCGAAGTTTTTCGGAAGGAGACCTAGTACTATTATATGATCAAGCTAACGATAAGCTAGGTGCTGGAAAATTCGTTCCCATGTGGCATGGGCCCTACATTGTAAAGCGAAAGCTAGCAAAAGGGGCTTATGAGCTAGTTGACTTTGATGGGGACTCTTTGGGTAAACCCAGAAATGGACTTTACCTAAAGAGGTATTATGCTTAAATGATGGGTATGGAGAAATTTTTAGATAGGTTAGATTTTCTTTCTAGCTAGCAAATGTGTTAGTTTAGTCAGTGTGCTTAGCTTAGAGAGTGTGGTTTTTCGTCGTTATTCTGGCTTATCTTGGTTTTACTCTTGATATTGCAGATGTCGACGCCTCTCCAAACATACATTGGATTTGCTGATGGTGCTTGTCGTAGTACACGGAATATCTCTTCCGCAGCTTGGGTTATCTATTCGCCCTCTGACGAGTTAGTTTCTATGCATGGGGTAAGCCTCGGTCAAACAACGAACAACATTGCAGAATACAGTGCAGTGATTGAATTATTATCCGAATCTATTTCATTTGGAATTCGACGTTTGATAGTGAGGTTAGATTCTGAACTTGTTGTATTACAGCTTAATAGAGTTTATGCCATTAGGAATCCTGTGTTATTAAGGTTGTTTTTGAGAGTGCGTCTCTTGGAACGTGAATTTGATTACATTGAATATCAACATATTCCAAGGTCTTTGAATACATTAGCAGATGCAATTGCTTCTCGAATGTTGGACAGACATTTACGATAATCATGCAAGTAAATTTAAAAAACATTTCATCACATATGTTAAACAGGATAAGCCGGTAATAGTGATATATATAGATAGAAGTGTGTCAAAAAATATATACATCGTCTTCGATCATAGGTTGAAAACACCTTATGATCGGCAAAATGATAGTACAAAAAGTCAAAATGTCACATGTGACTACAAAAGTGACTAGTCAATCACTGGTGGTGCTCTCTGTATGACACCACTGCGCGGGCTACCTTACGCAAAAATCTCCTAAACGGTCCAGGGACCGCGACTACGAAGCGCTGAAGCCGGGTAGGAATGTCATCCATAGTAGTCTCAGGTATATCTGCCGTGAGACGCTCTAGATCATGCTCCAACTCAGCTAGTACTTCTGCAGCCGCGTCCTGTGGGGCCGGTACCAGTGCAGCTGGATGTAGTCTATCAAAAGGCCGGAGGTTGGCTGGACGCTGTGGACCAACATCTGCATTTTGAAAGTTTTACTGTTAGTTTTGAGACGATATATATGAAAAATAAAAAAAATACATAATTAGAAAACTTGTGAAAATAAAAGTACCTCTGTCATCCCATTGTTCTCCCGGTGGAAGAACCATGTCCGGATCACCTCTAAAATCCACTCCGGCATACGGAAAGTCCTGTATCGAAAAAAACTGGTCCTCTAACCAGTGAAAGTAACTATCTGAGAATCGAACCACTGTCGCACCCTCGTCAGGATGCCGGGCCATCACCGCAACCCATCGTATCAGCTTTGGCTCCCGAGGACCCAAGATATCAACAGTAAGTTGCTGAGGGATCAGCATTGGAACTCTCCAAGGCAAAGCTCACGACTAGAGGCCCATATCCAAAAGTCTTTAGTCGTCCGTTCTTTGCCTTGGTCAGTTGGCTCTTCATATGAGCCGACACAGCTTCACACCAGTTGAAAATGGTGCCTTGGTAACAGTCAATTGCCATCCGCATTTGGGATCCGGAAGCAATGTGTAAAGCGGCCGCGCCGCAAATTCTGGTAACCGTGAACGCTATGAATTTGAGTTCAGGCAGAGTGATGTGTTTTATCTCTATGCCTTTCGAATGGCGAGCCCCAGGTGTGCACCACTCGTCGCGGAGACTATCAAGGGATTGGCCACCCGGCCTAGTCCCCGCAAGACTGAGTTGCTCACCTCTGTTCGGCAAGCCAGTGAGAAAGTATACATCCGAGGGCTCTATCTCGAGCTGGTGCCCTCCTATGTAAAAGCATTGTTCTTGAACGTTCCATCGCTCAACCAGCCATTCCAAGAATCTTACCTGGCCCCTCATGCCCGGTATGGTCCAATATTTGTATAATCCGCATGCTCTTAGGGCATCCAGGGAAGGTTGATGATTTATTGCAGCTTCATCATCCTCTACATGCTCTCTTTCTCTCCAATCTAACATGGTTAATGCTCTGCACATCAGAAATAGTCATTAGAAATTGATTTGGGAATTTTTAGATAGTTTTTTGAGGGGGTTGGGGTTTTGAAATGCGCGTTTCACGGAAGACGCACCCCGACTTTACAGCACAGGGCGCCCGGACGTGGATTCCCTGAAGGCGGGCCGCGTCTTCCGACCGTTTTCCTGTATAGGAAAAAGTCGGGGGACGCGGGTCACCCGAAGGGCACCCGCGTCCGCCGAGAGGCACATTCCAAAACCAAAACCCCCCCAAAAAATGAAACTAAGACCTAAAAATTAATTCTAAACGGATAGAAATGCAGAGTAGGATGTGTAAAATACCTGGATAAGACGACGTTCGATTCCGACGGTCGGATTTTCCGCAGCGACCACGGGAAGTTTCTTGTCAAAAGCTCCTTTTTCAACCTCAACAGTCAAACGGTAAAAATGACATGGTAAAAGGTCTTTTTATAGGTTTTTTGGATGAATTAGTTCATTTTTTACCATGAAAAGATATTTTTCGGTGTATTTTTGCCTATTTTAAACAGGTATGAGTAATGTGTTGCTTTTGTGCAGGACAAAGGGATTTCGAAAGAAATTGTCATTTTTCACAAACAAAAATATTAGAGTCATCTTTTAAGCCCTTTTCTGACTCCTAAAACATGAAAAGATCGCCGAGCGTTTCTTTTACACTCGTTAAAACGGAATTAAAAGACGGTCCCCTTTTAGCTCTTTTCTGACCGCAAAATCAGGAAAAGATTGCCGGGTTTTTGTCGTTTCAAACTCGATAAGGAAATAAAACGACGTGTCCTTGATCGCTTTTTACTTTTCAGGTCAACGACACTATTATGAAAGTACTCCTTGGTCGCAAGATCAAGCGGTTTCCCCAGGTATTATTTTATACTTTTTTGGGCTTGAGGGACACAAATATACGAAAAAGTTCAACGTGGAGTCTCCTTTTGTTTTTTCAGACTCTCTAAAATTGAAAAACGCCGAGTTTCTCCTATACTGGGCTCGTTAAAACTTTTACAGTAGAGGACCTGTTCAATTACAAACAGGAACGAACCACTCCTTCCTAGGGTTCGAATTTAAACTAGGTTGGACTCGTCCGAAGGATGAGCTTATAATCAAGCATATGTTATCCTCCTCAAGCTTGTTAAAAATAAAGAGGTACTTGCCAGAAATGGTGGGGGAAAAGAGAGAAGAATGAACCTGTTTGTTACCTTTTGTCTCAAAAGAAACTTTATTACCACTCTTGAACACGACACTTTTTCATTCACCTGGGTTGGGAAATATTTTACCTCACAGTTGATCAAACCACTTTGAAAGTCTTTAACCGGGTTCCGGGGATTAACTTTGAGTTATTTGTCACCAAGCCATCTGTCGTGTCGTTATGTGTTCAAGAGGTCTGCAAGCAAAACTTTCATCTGCAAAATACTTGTCATCCATTTGACCATCCCTGAGTCAGTCCTTACAGCAACATTTCTTCAACTTGAACAATGATTTCGTGTTGCGGGCTTGCCTGCAACGGGTCGCTTTCTATCGACATCGACACATTATCTAGGAAGATGACTTAGGAATCGACAGTACCTTGAAGTCTGCATGCATCAATGGCAGGTTTCTCGCCTTTGACGTCAGTTTACATCATTGACTTTCGATCAAAGGATTCCGTGAAGTGTTCGACATCAAAACATCTATTCACATTTCACGGGTTGTGCTTGGTACTTTGAGAACCATTGACATTACTGGTGGTCTCTCTCACGCTTGTTAACAGTTTACATCATCGACTGGTAATCAAGTGGTTTCTAACATGTTCGACATCAAATCATTTAATCACATGGCTAGAATCGTACCAATTCGGGAAGTAGAAGTGAAGACCCTGGATCTAGTTTCTACCATCCAGGCTGCGAGGAGTTTTGTATTCATTATCTATGTAGACTAATCATAAACAGATGGCTGCGTCCATACTGTGTCTACAAAAGTCTATAAAAATGATGTACTGCAAGATCATTCCTGTATCAGAGTAGTTAGTCCTTTAGTTAAAGTTTTGAATCTGAGTATGGGAATGCCTACCTCAGTGATGATATAATCTTATACATGTATTTTGTGTTGAAAATTGTAGGTTCCAACCAGGTCATCCACAAGACAATCCTTGAAATGATAAAGCGCTTCACCCTTCCTAGAATTACAAACCCTAATCTATTCCAGGCTTCGCACTTTAGGGGGCAATCTGTTACACTAAAAAATGTCACCATGACTACTTACAGTTAGTATGGCTCAAATCAACAGTCATGCTACCCTCTTAGGCAAGTCTTATGCCTCTGCTATCCATCTCAAACTCAAAGAAGAGAGAAAGTCTTGTAAAAAATGTGTTTATCTCTGGGGTCGCAGGTTCTCTCTAGCCTTACCTGCGGGGACGCTCACAATGTTCACAAAAGCTGCGTCCTTGGACGCTCTGTATGTTAAGGGACAGGTGCGTCCTTCTGTAAAAGGCAAAATGCGCAAGTTTCATCTTAAAAAAGTTACTTGTGGTTACTTCTAGAACTTTCTAGAGGTCGGTTTGATGAAATGGATGCGCCTCCAGTTGGTTCATGTATCCCTATTAAGGAGGAACTTATCCCATCAATAAGGGAGCTATCCCACCCAAAGAGGGGGATTATCCCATTGATGGTGGACCTGAATAACCTCTTTACAGCACTATAAATAAAGACATTGAGCCAGAGGGAGGGGAGGTTGAAGCTATACATTTTCTTTGGGTAAATGTTGCAGGAATTAGGACTCCCATTTAGAACCTTGTGAGGAGAGATTGTCTTTGCTTGATTCTACTTGGAAGTGGGTGAGCTTTGTCAAAGTAGAGGAAAACCCTTGATGGACCCTGGGAGGAACTTGCACAACACCAAGGCCAGGTTGTAAGAGTTTCTTTGTTTCGTTATTAATACAAACTGGTTTATTTTTCTCAATAGCTTGTGTTAATGAGTTATTTCATGTGTTCCTTGGTCTGCATGTTGAATATATGTTTTATCATATGAAATGCAAGTGCTTGGTAATTGTTTGATTGTTTGTGGTTGCAGGAATTGATGTGAAGGAGGAGCTCATCCGGATCGGTAAGGACGGACTACAACAACAGCGTTTTGGAATAAGGTAAGCCTAAACACTTGTAGTTTTCATGTTTTAAAAGGTATATTTAGAGAAATATCACTCCATTTTGTCTTGTTTGTCGCTAGAGAGTTTAGACTCCTAGGGAGGTCAGTTGTGTCCGCACAAACGACTTTTTCCGCCACGACACACCTAACCGCAGCAGAAGCTAAAGGCATGTGACAGAGTGTGGATAGACCAGTGGGTAACCACAATCAGTTGACGGCATCAGAGTCTTAACCGCAGTAGACATGGTGTCATGTGAATAGGGCCGATTTTTAACCGTAGTGGAGTTCTAGCGGGTTAGCATAAACCGCCATCGTAAACCTTAGCAGAACCGCCAACATGTGAACTGGCTGGGTTATCCACCAACGGTTAACCATTTTGGCCAGCATCCAGTGGAACCACCGCCATCTAAACCACAAGCCAGCATCATTCACTTGGGCTTTCAAGCACCTCCGCGCAGTTACGAAGGCTGTTAACAATTTTTGGGGTCTCTAATGTTTATTTTGGTTTTTGTTTGTTTAAATTTATTTGTAATTAATTTGGCCTTGTGACTAAACCCTAAGGTGTCCAACACTTGACCATATGAACCCTAGAAGTCATCTAATTCGGTATAAAGATGGCCAGAGAGGTTATTATGCATCCAAAAGCCTTTAAAAGACAGGTTTGTGCTTTGAAGAAAGGAGGAGAGTTTTCAGTTTTCATGTGCAGGTTCTGGAGTTTAGAGGCGAATTTTGTTTTCAAAGTTTCGAGAGCATCGGGAGTCAGATTTGGAAACCGTAAGTGGCATTGGAAAGTTGGTTTAGAGAGCTATCTAATGACAAAGGTCAAAATTTCATATGTAAAAGTTCAGTTTGACTAAATCACTGTGTAATCCACTTCGTCTTCTCTTTCCTAATAAAACGGTTGCCCATCTTGAAAGCGGACTCGGAGATGTAGTCCATCAGGGACGAACTCCGTAATCAATATTTTTAGCTGGTATATTTGTGTTTTCACTGTCTACACTTTTGTTTTTCATATTTCTTATGGTTTATTAGCTATCGTAAAGTGTTTTGCTCCAATAGTTTTCCTCATTTTTCTGTGCTTTCGGTTATCATTCAATTCACTAATGGCTAATCAAATCTACATCAGTATTTAATATATGATCATATCAGATCATATAATTTGGTATCAAAGTAGGTTTTTGATTTTAGATTTTCCATTAAATGTTAACTAGGTCTAAGTCACAATGAGGAGAAGGAAACCTTGACCAGATCGATCCAAAGATTGGAGAGCCACAAGTCGTTCAGAAAGTGACCATGTCAAGATCTGATGCAGGAGAAAACACTAAGACTAAGATGAGTGAGGAACAGTTTCAGCAAGCTTTCTTAACGATGCAACAGATGTTGGGAAAATTTTATGAAGACAAGAAGGTGAGAGATGCAACATTGTCTTCGAAGGCATCGAAGAAGGACAAAGGTAAAGGAAAGAATGATAAACCTCCTTCACCTCCATCATCTTCATCATCCTCTTCTTCTTCTTCTTCCAGTGCAGCATCTGAAATGGATAAGAAACCTAATAAATCATCTCTTTTGAAACTTGATGTTAAAATTGAGTTACCTGTTTATGATGGTGGAATGAATCCTGAAAAGTTAGATAACTGGATAAAGCAATTAGAAGTGTATTATCGCATTCAAAACATTTCGAAAGATAAAACTAAAATTAAGTTAGCTACACTTAGAATGAGGGGAATAGCTTTAATTTGGTGGGAAAGAAAAACTCAGTTAGATGTTAAGTGTACGGGAAAAGTTATCTCTTCATGGTCTAAGTTTTTGAAAGCTCTTAGGAAACAATTCTATCCTTCAGGATACATGCAACAAGTTGTTATTGATTGGAAGCATCTGAGGCAAGGTAAAGGGCAGAGTGTTCAGGAGTTTACTCAGGAATTCAGGAAGAAAGCGTTGGAACTTGGTATTTCATTGGATACACGAGAAACTTTGTTAAAATATATCGACGAGGTGTGTTTTCAGGCCATACATATTGAATCAGGTGGCAGAACGTTCAAGTTGTCATCTTAGTCATCCAAAGAGATGGAAAACAGGGAATCCAAGGAGTGTAAGGGGAACAGTTCGAAGAGAAAGAAATCAGCAGTCATATAGAAGGAAAGACCTACCTGTTCTCATTTCCAGAGAATTGGTCATGATGAATCGAAGTGCTGGAAACTTCATCCAGAACTTAAGCCCAAAAAGTTCCTTAAGGTGAAGGATGAAAAGAATGGAATAGCAACAATCCAACAAGACCTAGGTTCATATTCAGGTGATGAACGAAAATAACCACCATGGTTATGACAAGTAAAACTTCTGATACTGGTTCAAGTTGGAAATCTAATGTATCTTCTTCAGACATAAGTCCTCCACATGAGGATAAACGAGTTGAACTCTTCCACATAAGGATAACTTCTAAGCATACAAATATTGGCATAATGTTTGACAGTGGATCGAAAGAAAATTTAATATCTGAACATATAGTTAATCAATTGGGATTGGAAACACGGAATCATCCAAGACCATACCCATTAGGTTGGATTAATAAATCAACTCAGATACATGTCACAAAGCAGTGTTGGTTAAAACTTGCAATTACATCTAAGTACATTGATGAAGTGGAATTAGATGTCATCCCAGTAGACATTTGTGGAGTTGTCTTAGGGAGTACTTATCTTTATGATAGAGATGCAGTCTTTTACAGAAGAGAACATAAATATCACCTAAAGAAAGAAGGTGTCGAATTTATTGTTAGGGCACAAAGTCAAATCAAACTTGGATTTAATTGTTTCAAATCAAGTTAAGCAATTTATAAGTTCAAATAAATATGTACTCATGGTTATTAAGGAACAACATCAGGTTGATTGTTTGAGATGCGAGATTCAGTTTATAGATCAATTGGTTAAGGTGGTTAATTCTTTTCCAAGAAGTCTTATTCATGAACAGGATAAGCAACATGAAATACATTTAATGTCCTACGAACATCTTCTTAAAGACAGAATGAATCTCAATTCATTCATTCAACTTAATTATAGAAACTATCATTGTTAGCAGTGTATTGCAGGGAATGGTACATGTGAGTCCAATCAGAGACTTGCTTCAGATGGTATGTTTATTTTTACTTTCAAGGGTGCAGGTCAGTATTAGGAAAAGTTAGTGTCACATTTCTTTAGTATTGGATCATCATTTCATGCTTTTAAAAGTAATGAAACCTCTCTTCAAGTGGAGAGGAAGTCTATAAGTTTTCATGACAAAGCATTTTCAAAAGTAGATCTAAATTTTCATTACCGAGGTTTGAAAACTAATGCATTTACTAAAAGTGTTAATCAATGGAAATATCAGTTAATAGACATAGTGATTCAAGCAAATCAACAATTACTTAGATACTTTCAGAATCAAACTAAGTTGCAACAGTATTTACATCATAGTTGGATGAGTTATGGGCAACAAATTCACTTAGTAATCAGTCAACAAGAAAGTAAATCAAGTTAAGTAACTGATATGAAATCAAAATCAAAGGAGTCTGAATATTTCAGCTATTTTGGAGAGTAATTGTTAATACCCATTAGATGTATTGAACAAAGTTCTACAAATATTGTTTTCAAAGATGTTTCTGAATCACTAAATCATGATTCTTCATGGAAAGAATCTAATTGCCATGTTGATAACAGGTTGTTTACCCATCGTCACAAATTGTACATATTGCGGATGGAAGAAACATGTCACCAAATCAAAATGTATCATGGTCAGCATCATCAAGGTCATCACATGAAGATGATTGATAAAATGTATTGGTACATTTTCAGGTCAATATCGAAAGAGAGGGAGTTCTACGCTCATTGACTAAATGTTTAGTCAAACCTTTGTAGTCCAGAAGCATTCAAGTGGAGAGGAATGATCCAGAGGATCCATCGATCCAAATACACACGTGTTCAAAGTGTCATTTAGTTTCGTTCAGTGTCGTCATCATTTCAGTTCAGTTTCGACAGATCGATAGTGTTGGTAATGATCAGTGTTCAGGTAATGTTATGGTTTCATCGCGTTCAGTTGATGTGATGTTGTACCTGGCTGTTGACTTATGTCATCAACACTTCCGCTAGGGTTTGGTCGATGACATGTGTTTTGTCGTTCGAATTTCATATTTTTGGTTGATATAGTTGATTGTGTAAAATTGTTCGAGTTAAAGTACCTGGTCGACAACATAGTCTTGTCTTCATTACCATTGTCAGTTTCAAAGATGTGATGGTCATCATCATGCAACAGAATGGCGTATGGAGACCAAAAGGATGTACCAGGGTCAATCATCTAGTAAAGGCTTCAGTTTCGCCAATGTCACTGTGCAGAGCAGACATGGGTCTTTGAATGTTAAATGAAACTTAAAACCTAAGCCTAGAAATAAACCATAACTCCTAAGCTATCCTAGTTATCTTTGTTACCCTAATAATTCTATTCAATTTTTGTAAGTACCAAAGCCATTCATCATCCTACATTTAAAACCTAAGTTCTAAGGACATCCATGCTCAAATCCATGTATTAAATTCCTAAAATCATATTCCAAATACATCAAAACCTATACCTACACTCTTAATCCTATGCTACACCCAACCAAATCCAAATAAATTACATAAACCCTAACGTAAAACTATAAACCAACTCTCAGCCTATTTCATTGTTCAAATGTAATTCAAATACATTATAAAACAAATATAAAACACATAAACCGCAGACCTAGACCACCACCTAACCGCAGCAGAAGCTAAAGGCATGTGACAGAGTTTGGATAGACTGGCGGGTAACCACAGTCACTTGACCACGTCAGAGTCATAACTGTAGCAGACATGGTGTCATGTGAATATGGTGGAGGATTAACCGTAGTGGAGTTCTAACAGGTTAGCATAAACCTCCATCGTAAACCGTAGCGGAACCACCAACATGTGAACTGGCTAGGTTATCCGCCAACGGTTAATCGTTTTAGTCAGCACGCAGTAGAACCACCGCCATCTAAACCATGAGCTAGCACCGTTCACATGCGCTGTTAAGCATCTCTGCATGGTTAGGAAGACCGTTAATAGTTTTCAGGGTTTCTAATGTTCATTTTGGGTTTTGTTTGTTTAAATTTATTTGTAATTAATTCGACCTTGTGACTAAACCCTAAGGTGTCCAACACCTAACCATATGAACCACAGAAGTCAGCTAATTCAGTCTAAAGGTGGCCAGAGAAGTTATTATGCATCCAAATGCCTTTAAAAGATATATTTGTCTTTTGAAGAAAGGAGGAGAGTTTTCAGTTTTCATGTGAAAGTTCTAGAGGTTAGAGGCGAATTTTGTTTTCAGAGTTTCAGGAGTATCGGGAGTCAGATTTAGAAACCGTAAGTGGTGTTGGAAAGCTGGTTCAAAGAGCTATCTGATGAAAGAGGTCAAAATTTCTTGTGTGCAAGTTTATTCTGATTAAATAACTATGTAATCCACTTCTTCTTCGCATTCCTAATAAAATGGTTACCCATCTTGAAATCGGACCCAGAGACATAGTCCATCAGGGACAAACTCCGTAAGCAATATTTATAATCCACTTCTTCTTCTCATTCCTAATAAAATGGTCACCCATCTTGAAATCGGACCCAGAGACATAGTCCATCAGGGACAAACTCTGTAAGCAATATTTTTGTCTGGTACTTTTGTGCTTTCACTGTTTACACTTTTGTTTTTCATCTTTCTTATGGTTTATCAGTTGTCGTAAAGTGTTCTTCTCCAACAATTCTCCTCATTTTTCTATTCTTTCGGTTATCATTCAATTCACTAATGGCTAATAAAATCTACATCAGTGTTTAATATTGAATACTAGATCACACTCATATGGCTCAACGATGAAACAACCAAACCATCCAAACACACATGTTCAACATGATTGACCGATGATGCAAGCAACAAGCGTGACACTCGTGATTGATCATTCATGATCGAGATGAAACTTGCACGATAGTGAATGTGATTCCGTGTGTGAGTGCAACAAATTATTTCATGGCGAACACAACAAACACATATGAAGCAAAGAATTTGATCATAACCAAAATAAGGTCACAAGCATGACCTAGAAATCAACATGCAGGGACTTGAATGCAATAAACAAGTAAGGAAAATGTAAAGACTCACATGAGCTCACGGAGTGAACCTGAGTGCGTGCAGTAATCAAGTGAAACTCTTCAAGGGAGGCTCCAAAATTTGTGTAGGCCAAAATTTTGGAGGGTGGTTGTAGCCGCTACAACACTTGGCGACACACTGGTAGAACTCCAAATTCTCTGTTTTGGTTCATTGATAGCACAGGGCCTTGGTATTTCAGAGAGTATTGAATCATTGTGAATGTTACTTCAATTTCACCACTTACCCCATGGACATACATGGTTCATCCTTTGCCAACTCATTCAAACACAATGAGAAGTTCAACTTATATCTTAGTGTTTCAAATCTGGGAAGGGTAGTTTAGTTCATGAGTTGAATATTTTCAGAGTATAATTTTTCATCTCTAGTGTTGCTCCGCTACCAGTAGGCCTAGACGGTACCCCGATGGAGTCACACAGGAACACACACATTGCACCACTACCAGCGAGCCTATTTAGTACCTTGGTGGAGTTGCATGCTTCACCTCTTTTCACAGGAAGCCTTTCCCATGTTTCGCCTTTTTTTTTTTTAAATTGTGCATAGGCACTTATTTATTTTTGGGGTGGAAGAGGGATCTCAACTTATTGAGAATATAAGAGGTTGTTCCTTCAGAGAATCATGTAAGACCTTTGACATAGGTTTTCTCATTTATATTTTTCCCCTTCTCCATTTGTACTAGTTGGATTAGCTTAAACACATAGTAGAAATTTGAGTATAGACATGGGGCTTCCCAATGTGGACACAGGTTCATGGTTGGACCAAAGCTTTCCTTACAGACGGTTTGTATTTTTCGTCAGGACTTCATCGATCAAAGGTTGTAACCAAGCATAGAGAAAATGGACACAAGACGGACCAAGTGCTGCAGTGTCACAAGTCTCTTCAAATTTCAGCCACATACTCTATTCAAAAGCCAGAATGTAGTAGTTAGCAGCACTTATTTTTGGAAACAAAAAATAGTAATATATCAAACAAACAAAATGAACATGGACAAAAATAGTAATCAAAATCAAACAAAGAAAAAATAAAGATAATAAGAAAAATAAACCAAATGAAACAACAAGCATCAAGCAGACTATGTACATAACACAGGCACAGGAAGACCTACTGATACTAGTCTTTGAGGACTTGGCCATTGATATGAAGATTATCAATCCTCCTGTAAAGTGATTGCAAATGATATGTGTGTGAGCCAAGTTTCTCGTGGACCAGTGCCGGTCCACTGGGTTCCGCTACTGGAACCTGGTGGCATTCCAGAAGACCTACAAGTGGAGACAACACCATTGTTTCATGTACTGTGTGCAACATGGGCTCGGACGATGGCACGAGGTAGTTGTTTTATTCTGGGAAGGATTTAATTTTATGAAATCAATGTGTAAGCAGATCTTCCCTGATTTCTTACATTCAGGATTTAAATTAGAAAATCAAGTATGATGACGAACTTTGTAAGTAATCCAAACACTTAAAGTGTTAGTCAATCTTTTTTGCAAAAGGAGGACAAACACCATGTATGTGTTATTTGTTCTTTACTTCAATGGCTTGTCTCCTCCTTTACCTAGAATCTCATGTTGGATTGCTCACGTGCAATGGGTACTCAGATCATCATCTACTTTTCCAGACCCATCTTGGTACTGTTCAATCAAGTGGTCAACAATTGGTTGTTGTTGTGGTGTGTAACTTGTAACGATATTCACCATCTTCAGATCATGATGGGTTTCCAGGTTTCTCTGTTCATTCATGATGTTGGTCCTTTGTGTGTTCAGCACGAGTGATTCAGCATCATAGTTTGTGACTTCAGACTTCAAAAAACTTCAAATCATGCATGGTTCATTATTTTGGATGACTGAGCTACACTTGATCCTTAAGCCATCATGTGTTCCTGGTTTAACAAGACTCATGGCCCATAGCTTGTCTGTACATAGATCGTTTGGCGTGCTGGTATTATTACTACTACCGTTGTTGCTACTACTGCTACTATCAGAAAAACAAACTATAAAAGTTTCATTATCATTAGTTGGGCGAGGAAGGAGTCCCAACTGCTTATCTGATGAGGTTGGAGTAGGCCATGTAGGATGGCACTCCAATGTCTTTCCCGGGAGGTAGGTGCCAAACATAAGTTCTGCGAAAGCCAATGGTTCATTCTCAACATTAAGGGAAGTGACATTGTGTTTCATACACCTCTTGGATAACAACTGTATTTGGTTGCATCTACCCTTGTACGGAAGCCAGATGTGAGACCATTCTATAGCAAAGTATCCATCCAGCTTGCCAGACTAGTCTCTGTTGAGCAGCAGACCATATGATTTCAGTATGTCCAAAACAACTATGTTGATGCATTGGTGGACTCGACTTTCATGGGATAGTTGGATGATCACATCTCGTAGTTCACCAATGTTTGGTACTGACATTCTGTCAATTTGGATGATTCTCACAGATGTTTCGCTCCATCGTGCATTGATCTTCTTAGCAATAGAGAGCGGCATGACATTGGTTACTGCACCAGAATCAACCAAGCATTTATGGACATTGTAGTTGAAAACTTCAAATGAAAGAAGGAATGGGGGGAAACCTAAGTTTTCTTCTTCCATCTGGAGCGTATTGAGCATAGTGGATAGCAATCCACGAGGTGTGCATGCTTGTTATGGAACCAACTCACAAAAAGATAGAAAAGAGAGATCAACGCCTTAGAATTCAGCCTCTTCGAGGGGGCAACCCCCTTTACATTATACAAATGATCAATTCTTGGATGATACAAATGAAAATACCTCCTTTCTATATATAGGAGTCTAAGGGGTCATACCTTAATCAGAGTCGACATAACAATAATAATGTAAGGGCACAATAATAGCAATAGTGGGCTTCTATGTGGCACAACAGTAACAATATGGGCACTACATGGGTACATCAATATAATAAGTGGGTTGTACTAATAACAATAAGGGGTTACACTAGTAGTATAGGGGCCTAACATGCCCCTCTCCTTAAAGAAGCGTTGTCCTCAATGCTTGAGTAGTTCTTGATGCTCTGTATAAATTTCTTGTCCTCCCATCTGGAATCTTCAGCGAGTAAATTCTTCCACTTGATGAGATACTGTGAAATTTATCGATTTCATAGCTGTCGGGTTCTTGTTTCTGTGATTGCTCCAGGTTCCAATATGATTTTTCCTTCCTCTTTAATTTCTGGCAATATTGTTTGAATTGGGATCTTTTGCAACTTTTGAATAAGTGGCCATACTTCTTCATCCTTCTTCCATTCATCCCTTGCTTCTTTTATCCAATCTGGTTGGATAATAGAAATAGAACAAAACAATGCTTCCACATCCTCATCCTTGAAGAGTCTTCCCATTCGGTAAGGTCGCCATTTTTTAAGTGCATGTAGTATTGTCAACATTTCCTTCACATAAATAGCTTGCTTGAGATGTAGCAGTAAAAATACCCAATCACCTACATCAAAAAAAGTTTCACTATGATGTTCATCTACCTGTTATTTTGTTTGATTTTGCACCGAAGTGGAATTATCCCTTAAAATTTGGAGAACTTGTTGTTGATGCTCGATGTGATGTTTCTTTGCTTGAACCTTTTTCTTCTTGATATGTCCTTCTATCTCTAGAGTTTGAGGAGTGGTAATTTCTTCCAATCCTTTACAAGATATGGTCGGATTCATTTCTTGATGCTTGATGTGATCTTTCACTTCTTGAACATTTTTCTTCTTGATATGTCCTTCTATCTTGATAGTTTGAGGAGTGGTAATTTCAACCAATGAATTGCAAGATATGGTTGGATTCATTTCTTCTTTCTCGATGTGATCTTTCACTTCTTGCACCTTTTTCTTCTTCATATGTCCTTCTAACTTAAGAGTTTGAGTAGTGGTAATTCTTGCCAATGCTTTACAAGATATGGTTTGATTCATTTCTTCTTTCTCTGGGGTGGGGTCCTGGCGTATATCCTCTTCTTTTGATGTTTCTTGATCCTTTTCTTCCTCCTCTTCATATTCTATGTAAAATAATTTCTTCTCAGCACACTTATGACCTTTAGTGCATTTGCAATCATAATTGTAACAAAGCCCTTTTCCTGTTTTTTCTTCCAATTGTTGTGGTGTAACCCTTGTAGGTTGTGGAAGGCTGGGAGAAACAACACTTCCATATTTATAGTTGTGAGGGCTATGTTTCCTGGTTTCCATAATTTTGCTTTCCACTATTTCAAAAATCCCTTTTACTCTTTCCAATTGTTGTGGTGTTGCTCTAAAGAAGGTGTTTCTCTTTGTATCCTCATAATGTGCTATCATTTCCTCCGTGAAAATTGACCATGTAACAAGTTGCTTACGAGAACAAAGCCCTTCATACCATCAAAATTGATCTGGTTCTAAATATGAAGATGTAATACATACCTTTTGTAACAGTGGTACACCATGTAGATCAAGGTATTGCTCCATCTGAAGTATCCAATTTACCGGATCCTTGCCATCAGACTTCCTCATCTTGCTTTTTCTTGATTTTAGGAGCTCGATCTTGAAACGACTGTAACTCTGTGCTTTTGAATCTTTAAGTTTTGAAATTTTGATATGTAGTATCTCTTTGCGTCCTCTTTCCAATGCCACCAGTTCGATCGAAATTGGACTCTCCAAGAAATATTTATGCATAATCTCCAAGATGACTTGATTATAGACCTTTCCAGAAGAGCGAACTTGTATGAAGTGCCACGTGTCACTATTTCGACCTATAGCTCTAAAAAATATATACAAGAAACTATAGTCTATCCTCTTTTTATACCTTCTTATGAAATTTCAATCCAATGCTCAGAGAGAAAGTTATGACGATTTTCCCCAGGTCACCTGTTTGGAATGTAATTCAGGAGTCTACAAAGAGACCAACTTCCGCAGATCATATCTCCACAAATATAGCACGAAAAGCTTTCAAATTTGGACCAGAGATTTAGTGTTTTTTCTTCTCAAATGGGTGTTTTTTTAGCTTCTGAAATGTTGCAGAAAAAAAATTTATAGCAAAAATACCATGATGCCCTATTTGGAGCAGTGAAACCCTAGAATCCAAAGCTCTGATACCAAATGTTATGAAACCAGCTCACAAAAAGATAGAAAAGAGAGATCAACGCCTTAGAATTCAGCCTATTCAATGGGGAAACCTCCTTTACATTACACAAATGAGAAATTCTTGGTTGATACAAATGAAAAGACCTCCTTTCTATATGTAGGAACCTAAGGGGTCATAACATAATCAAAGCCGACATAACAATAATAATGTAAGGGCACAATAATAGCAATAGTGGGCTTCTGTGTGGCACAATTGTAACAACATGGGCACTACATGGGTACATAAATATAATAAGTGGGTTGTACTAATAACAATAAGGGGTTACGCTAGTAGTATAGGGGCCTAACAATGCTCCATTACTGTTATAGGTTGCACTGTTTGTTGTTGTTTGTCCGAATGCACGCAGCAAGATATCTCACTAAATCGGGACTTTGGCTAACTCAAACAAGCTAATGTTTGCTCGATTTTTCTTCATGTCATTTTCTATGTCGTAATCCAGAGGTGGTAGACTCACCGAGGTGCTGGGGTAGAATGGATGTTCATGTTGTCTGACAGTGTGTTTTGCAATTTGCTGCCAATGGGCATACTCTTGTCCGTCGTTGTCTTCTCGACCTTTCTTTGTGTTTGTTTCTTTGTGGCAGCCAGTGGATTGGCCTTATTTATAAGTTGTCTCGCCTTCTCTTACATCTCCTCATGTGTAGGGGGAGCCCCTTTACTCCTAATATGGCATCGATCATTTTTATTTTGGGGTTGCTTCTTAGTGTTTGTCTTTGAGACTACTTGCAAGCACTGATATGCATTCACCACATGCCCATAACTTGGTGCTTCATCAGGTGCAACCTATTCATTATAATCAGTGTCTTCCGGCTACTCCTAT
The DNA here is from genome assembly GCA_031772625.1 of Pinus tabuliformis. Taxonomy (NCBI): domain Eukaryota; kingdom Viridiplantae; phylum Streptophyta; class Pinopsida; order Pinales; family Pinaceae; genus Pinus; species Pinus tabuliformis. Next base: position 992,374,444 of record CM062818.1, on the reverse strand, counting down.
ATGTCTCCATCTGCATTGAGTGTATTAGTATAGAAAAAGGTAACAACTCACTTCCAATCTGAACAAGAATTCTCGGGGTGAAATTCTTCAAGGGAGGAACACAACTTAGGATAAGCACATTGATCGAGCTGGAACATAGGCTTCTGCACAAATTTGGAACCAAACTAGTTGTCGCTTGATGAGTTGGTTGATGAACTTCTTTTCTGTCTCTGTCTGGGCGGATGAATGCTCGCGAATGTGTCTATCTTTTGTTGCTTGAGCTAGGACACTTTGATGGTAAAGTTATTGACAAGGTGAGTGAGGGTCTCAATATCAATTGCTCCTTGTCTCTGCCATTTCTCATCATTTCTTGGGGCTTTCTATTCGCATCCTTGGATTCTTTCATTGATTCATCATCCTTGATGACTCCAATGGCATGCAAGTCTTTCTCAATAGCAATATCTTCTTCACATCTTTCTAAAAGTGCTGGTTTTGTAGCTCTCTTGACGAATTGCACAATGGCGGTTGGCAATGTAGGCATGTAATAGTTGACAGTGATGGAGTCATGAGGTTTGCTGTCTGCTACAAACTTGTTCAAAATATGCATAAACCTCTGACTGAAATCTTTCACTTTCACTTTTCCCTCCCCTTAGGGTCATATAATAATAGGATTCATAATTTTGAATTGGTTATGATTAGTATTGTAATATTGTACATACCTTTTCTTTCTACAAAATGTTTTCCCATATTAAAAATAAAAAATGTAAAGAGAGTAATTCCTAGAAGAAAAACCAAAGGACTAAAGGAAAAGGATCAATAAAATAAAATAAAATATGACACCCACCAAAAAGAGATTAAAATAGATTTTGAAAGTGATGCCAAATGCCACTACTTTTTACTTTTCCTTGCAAAAATAAGATTGTGTGCAGATTATCAGAAATGCCACAATCCATGATGGTCAAATAGTTTAATCTTGATTCGTTCATGCTTTAAATTTCATTTTGATAGATAGAGAATAAATATCTAGCCAAACTATTTAATCTTGGCAGATCATTAGTTAGGTAGAGAATAATAAGGAGATCTTCAGTTTAATCTGAGCCCTTGGAAGTTATAAGGTTAGAATTAGATAGTTTACTTATCAAAGAAAAATAAATCAAGGGTCCGCAAGCTCAAACGCACCCAATGAATGAATAGAAAATGCTAGGGTAAATAAAGGGTAGGTACAATAGGTTTTGGAGTGCACAAGGTTGCAAGCTGAAATGAACCTTCATTATGCTTAATCCTATGTTTCATGTGGAGGAGGAACTATCGAGGGAAAGACGACATTCACAAAAAGTTATGTAGTACTTTGGGTATTTACCCTAAACAAGTTCTATATGATTTTAGGACTAAATACTAAATTTCATTGACTAATTTCCCCTGATTTCACTCAAACCCCTACATAGTCAAGTTTCCCTCCATTACCCCTTCATTACTTTTCATTCACTAATTTCCCCTTCTTGATTCCAAAGAACCCTTCCCTTTCACTTCCTCTCATTTTAACACATTCCCATTGTAAAAACCCTTTCCCTTCATTTTAACCCTGTTTCCCCTAGATTTTACACTCTTCCCTAGACATTACCCTTTAAAAATCATTCCCCACTTATTAATTTCCATTTTTCCCTTAAAAACCCACTAAACCCCCTTATCTTAAGTTTGGATAATGTATTGGGCCCCATTCAAAAAACCCTCCCTAATACCTTTTTAACTTAACCCTTATATTATTCTAAATTATAATCTCGTTTATATATTTAACCCCCCATTTTATAAATCCTGACCCTCACTAAACCTTTGAAAAATATAGAACCTGCCGCATTATTTATCCCCGGGACCCGCCAACCACACCCCGACTCCGCCCTCGCAACTTTGCCAAGTGATAGCCCTCCGATCAAACACTCCCAGATCCGATGACTTATATCCATATCACATGCTCTGATCATACAATCATTAACATCCCAAAAGCACGCAATATTTGTGGTTTTTCCCGAGCGCTATTTTGCTACATGGCAGTGCCACATTATATCGTGTGCTCTCAAAAAATATCGCCCATCACTCAAAAGCGGTACAATATGCCACAAAACCACCTCCCTGCGTAGGATGAAACTGCCCACTGTTCATACTTTAATCTTGTGCCCAAATTTTAACCATTGTTAGCTAAGAACCAAAAAAGCCCTCATTTCACTCTTTTTACTGTTGTTTTCTTGCAGACACCTTTGCAGACCAATTATGAACGCTGAAGTTGTGCTCAACCATTTTAACCTTACTTGTAACCAAAAGATGCGGCAGACTTCAAATTTCAAGTAGCACACATATAATTCAAACCTTAGAAACCTCCGCGGCTACCACAGGACCTTATCTGCACACTTAATTGTCGTTTTTCTAGGTAGTCTTGAAAGAACCAGAACAACCATCTACTTAAACTTTGCACAGTAATTGTAAAAGGTTAATTAATTAAATAAATTAAAAACCTTACTAAACTGAAGAAACCTACTGTGCATCCAAAGAAACCCTTTCTTGCAGATTGTATTCACCCTTCCCACTGTTCCAGAACTCCTAACCCTACTCCTAAAGCCATAGAAAGAGTAATTCAATAGAATAAACCAAATTATGGCTTCCCAAAGCATCCTAAATAGGAAACCCCTTCAAACCCCTCACCTGGATGTTGACCACCTCACATTGGCTAATAGAGACTTCCAAATTAAAGACACAGCTTCCCCCAGCCATCTATTGAAACTCTACTGCTGGAGTGAAGACAAATTCCTGAACCAAAATGATGAAATTCATATGTGGGAATCAAATTTTCCTAAATACTTGTTCCCACGGGTATACCAGTTCCCTGGGATCATCCATATATGCCAAAACTGTTATATCCGAACCCAAAGAGCCATAGTCTCTCCCAACTAGTAGATTTTGTTTACAATCAATGCAAAGTCAATAAATCAAATGTTGTAGATCTAGCCAAACCTAAATGAAACCCCATTTTCCATGGAATACCTACTTGAACTCTAGTTGAATCTGGACACTCCCAAGAAGACTCAAATCTTTTAGACTTTCATCCTAGAAGAGTCTCATACCCCTACAGACAGTCCCCCATATTCTTCTACCATTTTCTCTAAGAGGGCTAGAAAAATTGTGACCATGCTCTATTGTATTCTAGGATACACCACAAATGAGCATGCAGATGAGCCTATTCTTTCTTTCCTCTATATTTTTTTCCTAGGCAAGCCTCCAGCTACAATTTTCAATTTTTCCCTGTACTTGGAAGACAGAATCCATGATCAATTGATCAGATTTCCAAATGAAAAAGTATTTAAATACTCTTCATTATTATTCCACATGTTCTTGTATTTCTAGTCAGATAAGTTTCCAATCAATATCTAGAACTAAGGGCCATCCCAGATCAATCATCTTTTGGACACCCTTAATCCAAAAGTATTCCACTGTTTTTAGTTACAAAGAGTTCATTGATTCCTTTGTGCATCCATTTGTAAATATGCTAACACGGAGCAATCAACTCAAGATCAATGATGAGATAAAAAAGAGTTTTGCAGTTGTCAAAAAATAGTAGAGTAGGAGACTGGTATCTATACCAATACCACACTGAAATTAGAATATATGGATGCCAGCTCACTCCCTATAAGCTACCCAAACATCTTCCCATGAGGATATTTGCATTAGAATATATCAGGCAGATTATAAACTCAGATGATGTAAATTTCCTATCAGCTAGGAAGAAAACACGTTTCAAGATAAAAAAACCAACTTGGTCATTTTATCTGTAATAATAGGGAGGCTGGAGAAGAAGCAGAAAAGTGTTTACAAGAATGAAGTTCAATAGTAGTTTTAAATGGTAGTATGACCCTTTAGGATTCATAAACAAACTGAGGCTCAATTTAAAAATTAAGCCCTTTTATGCATGAGTCCAGGGTAGACATTGAAAAATATGCCAACCAGTCAGAATGGTTGGAAAATACCTTGATAGATATGGAGAAATAGATGGATACTAGTTCCATTCTGCATACTCTAGCCCTGCAGGACAAAAGTACAAATAGGACTAGGGAAGAAGTTCTTGTTCAAGCATAGATACAACACATGATAGATTTGAAATAACGTACATGAAGAAGCCAAAGCTAAATCCTATCAATGAGCAAGAAGAGCAAGCAAAGATAATTGGGACAGTTGAGACACTTCAAATCATTGATAGAGAAACAATGGTTAGAGAAACTACAGCTCCATTAGTTTCAGAGGAAACTCATCAACCTTCCACCTCTAATACCCAAAGCATTCAAAAATAGATTAGCATAGAGGTTTCTTCATCAAGCAAACCGGTAGATAAGGAAAAGGACATAAAGGAGATGTATAAAGAGATCAAATTATGGAATGAGGAATTAAAGGCTAAAAGATATGCCCAATATTTCAAACAGACTCTTGGCAATCAAAAAGGTTTATGTCAGATTTCGACATTAAAACTGGTAAAATGCAAATGACCTTTTTGCATCCTACAGTCTAGCAGCCTAAATCATCAGCAGACTACAGGAAAACAAAATTTGAAGTTTTGCCCAAGGATGTTCACCCTATTGATCAAATTGAATTTCATAAGCAGGTAGGAGAAATGATCTACTCGACGATGACCAACAAAGCCATGTGTTCAGAAACTTAAAAATTATCTAGACAACATCACAACATAGTTTAAGCCAAAGAAAGCATCCTCACAGGCAAAAGATAACAAAATCAAGTCACTAGAAGACTTGGTTATTGAGATTGGATATAATCCAAATGACATCAAGGCTGCAGAAAAGCTCATAAAGAAGAAAAATGAAGACATTGTTGCACTAAATAAGCAATTGAATTTGCCTCCTTCTGAACATCCACAAACCAAGGAGGTTCTAGAAAGCCAAAGCCAGAAAGATGAAATGATGGACTTCATTCTCCAGCTAAATGCTCAATTAAAAGAAATGGAGAATGAATTGGACAATTTAATACAACTGAAATAGGCCAGCATTGAGACAATCACTGCCACTGCTATTCCTATAGTTACTACAATAGTTCCTTCAAATTTGGTAGCTTCATTGGCCCCAACAGCTCCACTAGCTATAACACTTCTAGCTGCAACAACAACTACATCAGCAACAGGTTCAACAACAACAGTAGCTCATCCTAGTGATGAAGCAGCTAAACTGGTCAAATCCATGGAGGATATGTCCATCCACACCACTGAAATAAATAGACTTAAGGAACAAATCCAAATTCTAGAGGATGAGAAGAAATTGGCTCAAATTATGCATAGGAATGAAGTTTAGAAGACAAACAGGTTGAACAAAAAGATTGGGAAGCTGAAAAAAGAATTAACACTAAAAGAGTCGCTAGCCCAAGAAAAATAACTTTTATGGGAATATATCGTTGACTCAGTCAATGATATTTAGCCATCTATATAGGTGATCTTGGAAAAAAATTATTTAGTCAAAGAGGCTGGTGATGCAATTCAAAGGGTTAAGGCCAAACTTGGAAACATGCCCGAAGAAGCCTCTAGAATAATCTATTTCCTTAACTCAAAGAATAAATATGAATTGCAAGAGCTTGGAATATGTTATCACCAAAATAGGACCCTGATAGGCTGCTGATCAGACTATCTCAGTGTAACTATTTCAAACCAATCTTTTAGCTAAGGCTTAGCCTCCTTAGCCTGAGAGGGCTCTCTCAAAGGGTTAATGATATTGATTAAAGATATGGATAGATGGCTAACTCTATGGTTTGGATTTTATATGTTTGTAGATTGGAAGATGGAGACTTGCTACCATTGGGCTATGGAGTCAGTGACAGAGATAAGGATAACAAATAGCTCTTCTTATAAAACTGAGGCTTGTATATACTTCAATGAAAGAGTGACACATTCAAGAAAGTCTCAACAACTTGAAGTTCATAGGAGTCAGAGCATGTGGGCATGAATTCTGAGTCAACAACACCTCAATATAACAATGAACTCAACCTTACATGGAAGTCAGGGCATTCAACATTTAAACATTCAGAACATAAACTCATAGGGGACCACACAGTTTATAAATGTATACAGGAAGTCAGAGCACATTCAGTGAATTCTGAGTGATTATACATCCATACCACTGTAAGAATTAAGAAAAGGACAACATCACATATTCTGAACATAAAAAATCCTTCATGAATCCTGAGAAGTAAAGTCAAGCATGTATTACTGAACTCAATTCACCATAGTTTAACACTTAAAGGAAGTCAGAGCATGTTCCTCCATGAATTCTGAGTAATAAGCATTAAGACTATGGAAGTAAAGCATTTCAAAGATAAAATATGAAGCTCACTGAAGTACACTAAGAATCTCAGCTTCAGAAAAGTCCAACTGCTTCTGTATATATCAATCCCTGCATAGCATTTACAAAAGTAGTCTTTTTCTCTAACATTTTCCAACCCTCTTTACATTGTTGTTTCAGCTATATATATAGTTCATGTAGATTCCTTCCTCCAGCATGAGGGGAACTCGAATTCCTCCTAATTTGACACCTATTGACACTTAAAACTAACTATTTAATACAAAGGACAGCTAACTAGGAGTCCTAGAGACCTAATACAACTAGGAGTGTAACTCCTTATTGTGATTACAACAACCTTATCTAAACATTTAAAACATTATTTGACACCTAAAACTCCATGAAGTCGAATTTGATGGTGCTCATAACCTTCCAGCTGGCCCTTGATGACTCATCCTTTTGCTGTTCCTAGAAACTAGGAGACTGTCCCTTGCTCTGTTCTGGCTGAAAAATAGGTCTTGGGACAGAGCTCATAACTTCTCATAAAAAATGTATTTCGAAAAACTAAAGGAGGATTTTTTGAACCAATCCATGCTGAAGAAAGACATCTCTTGGTTTTTTGAAACATCTTTTCTACCGCCCAGAATGAGTCTTTGAAAAACAGGTGTAAAACAGGAAATGAAAAACTGCGCCTACAGCAGTTTCGTAGCGCAACTTTGGTCATTAATTTCTCTTAGATCGTAATGGATTTGAGGAAAGTGGAAGAGGTTTTTGTACTTCAGAATCTTAGGAATGAAAAACTCTTTCACCTTTCAGAGATGAGTTTTCAACTACTCAGAAACTCTTCTAGAAGTTGACTGGTAAAAACAAGAAGACAGTTTGACTGATAAGTTGACTGATAAAGTTTGGAGTTCAAAATGTCTCTCCTCTACTTGTTTTGTCCTTACTGAATGTTGACACCTTTTAAATTATCCTTTGTACAGATTCCCCTTCAAGAATATTTTCCTTTTTCTTTCAACATTGGTCCATGAAATCATAATGTGCAGCTATAGCAGTTTCGTAGTGCGCTACGAAACTGCTGTGTAATTTTAAAAACACAGCTTGAGGCCAAAACTTTAACTCTTTTGATCTTTCTTTTCCTTGTAATGGCTTTTCCATCTACCATGAAGTTGTCCAAAACTGAAAACATAGACACCATTCTTTTAAAGTAAACTTCAAAAGGAAATCTATCAAAATTTAGGACTTAACCATACTTGCTATGTGATTTTTCTTAGTTAAGAATCTCCTTCATGTCGGCTTAGTTGTGTCTTCAGATATTCAATTTTCCTTTTCAATTGCATGTTTCCTTGCCTTTTCCTTGAATTGGGGAATCTCAAAGTTGGTAGACATCCATTTCCTTTTTGACTTCCTCAAAGCTACATTCTTCTTCTTGAGTGCTAACTGCCTTGCTTGAGTTGAAATGGAGAACTCTGATGTATGCTGACCCTGAGCTTGCCAAGTGCTTCTTATGCATGAAAGGAATGCGAAAGTGACCAAGACCAATTCTTCCTTAACTTACCCCTTTTATTTGAAATTTGTTTAGTGATAACAGAATAGCTGATAGAAATGGAACTATACTAGAGGTGAAGAAGGTAATCACCAAGAGGAACCTGATGATACAGCTTGAGGACAAATGCCAAATAATGGAGCTAGCTATAGGTAGGTTCATGGTAAAATTTGATGCTTTGAGGCAGAAAGGTCTACCTAATCCACTGGTAGTTAATGTCAGGTTAATGCCACATGATGACTATGACAAGAGAATCAAAAACGTGGCAAAGGAACAAGCCAACAGTTCCTCCATGAAAAGGATGCCTACAGGAAAAGTTCTTTACTAGGCTTTTGAGAACCTCCTTTACCTTCAGCATGAGGTAAAACATATTTTTCTAAACAAGCCCACCTTTTCAAAATATATAGAAGCTGATGAAGTCTATAGAAGAATGGTAAATATTAAATTACCAAATGCAGAGACTTGGGAGAAGTTAAATGATTTACAGTAAAATATGCAAGGTAAACAATGAATACAGAGTAGTGAAAATAAAACCGCAGATCAACTAAGTTAATGAGTATCAGTGAAAATTTAAACTAAAATAACAACCAACTTAGAGCAACAACAAAGGAGAGAAAGCAGTAAAAGATCAAAGTATAAAATAACAAAATCAATAAAAGAAGGGACAGCTAGCATTTTAGTTTCCTAAGTGTCTCTATCTTCTTGCATGAATATATTTATTTTCCTTGAATAACTCCTAAAACAGTTTAGGATGTTTTGTAACTATTGTTTGTATAAATACTTCATAATTTGATGTATAGAGGGTGGATTGCTGAACATTTCTATAGTTATGTTGATCTGAAAACCTGAGGGATTATTGTAAAAAATTCAAGTCAGCAGACTAGACTGAGTAATAAAGGCATTGCATTAATGTGTTGGGCCATTTCAATGAAGTATCTTTCATTTGTCAAGTTGTTATTTTCTTAAGTATTTCACAAACATACATGTATTTCCAATTTGAATGAAATAACTAGAATTTTACTTCAAAATTTGTTTAAGTACACTCTCTCTTGAATAGTTATTCAATTTAATGTTTTCTTCTGATATCCAGAGTAGGGAATTCTTCATTACTCCCTAGTTTCGATTGACCTATTCCATTTCCTTCGTTATCTAGTTGAAGGAATCCTTAACTGCTCCTTGATCCCGATTGAAAAACCACTTCAGCATTTAGCCTAAAAGATCTGAATTTACTCAGCTACCTTACCCTGTGAACACTAGCTATAGAACTTGATTCAGTCCCGTTTTCTTGAAAATTTGGACTCCATGGCCCAATGGTAAAAAGACAATTATCTATCCATCTTAAATAGTGATTCCACCACCAAATCAAATCAAAACCCAATCAAGCTTAAATAACTATCCTAAAATCAATTAACTCAATAAAGTTAAATCATAAAGAGAGAGCCCTCTTTGAGCATTAGGAAGGCTAGATCCTGATCTCAAAAGTAGGTTTGTGGTTACCTCTATCATTTCTTTCATGACAATGCTAGAGAGATTTTAGAGTGATAACATAGTGGTGACCATGCCGGGGAATCAAGTCCTCAGTTTAATAAACATTAAAGGAAATCCTAAATCTTATCTTTACACCTTAAGGCCATTTTAGGGTTGTTAAAAGGTTTCATTATAAAGTTAAAAAAATTTAAAATTTTGGCTTCCAAAAGAACATACTATACTAGGGCACATCTAGATCCAAACCCTACTATAATTGTTGATAATCCAGAATTTTTTTAAGAAAAAACAATAAAGTAGAAAGTCAAGAAAGTATTAGTCAGCTAACTAAAGCAATTTCACTTCTTAAAGAGTTATCAAACTTAGAGGACCTTCAATTTTATCTATCATTTGAGCATTCATTGTTTTGTACCAAATTTGAAACTTTAGTTCATGATACTACAATAGTCCCTGCTTTTATTCAATTTATTGAATCAAAGAAGACTACTATACATCCTGATTTAGATCAACATGTTCTAGACACTTTTGACAAACTTGGTGCTTTGACCTCAAATTTGATAAGACACATAGATGAAGCTTATTTTCAATAGTCAGTTGAATTAGCTGCCATAATTGCTGCTACTCCTAATCCTTCTACCATTATTTAGTACCACCTCATCTATTATTTCCACTACACTTAATTCCACAGAATCATTCATCCCCAAGCTCCCTCTTCAACCTAGATTTTTATTTCCATCTCCAAATATTTCAAGCTCACCAGTAAGCCCTTCAAGTTCAGCGGTAGTTCCTTCAAGTTCATCTTCAAGCACAGCCACTTTACCTCCTAGTCAAGCTAGAATCTTAGCCATCACTGCTAGATATGCTCCTTTGACCTTACCAGCTCAACTACATGCCATGCCCCAAGACTATCAGAGTAAAATCTTGCAGTTTGATGGTACTTTGATGTTACTGGTCAATATACTACACAACAACATGTAAATAAATGAATGATTACTTTGAATTACATGAAATTGATGAAGAAGATGTACAAATGAGATTATTTGCACAAACACTAGCAGGACATGTCAGGAAATGGTTTAAATGTTTACCTGCTGGTCATATTGTTGATTTACTTGCTTTCCATATATTTTTCATCAATAGATGGGAAAGGAAGAAAAAAAATTTACAAATATTATCTGAATATGAAAACATTAGAAGAGCTCCTAATGAATCTATTTACGACTATCGTACTAGGTTTAATAGTAGTTACAATGCAATCCCTGCAAATATCAAAACTCCCCTAGACTTAGCACTAATCAAATTCCCTGATGGTTTTGACACTGATATGTCTTACCAATTGGGAGAAAGAAACCCTCCAACTTTAGAACAAATGCAGAGTGATGCAGTTAGTGTAGAAGCTAACTTGTTTGCTCAAAGAGCTAGGATAAGAAATGAAAGGAGAGTTACCATTAAGGAGGAACCATCCACCTCAAATGTTAAGATAGATACTTTGGCTAAAAGTTTAGAAAAGTTAGTGGATAGATTAGAAATTATGGAAAGAAAACCACAATGGGATAATAAAAAACAAGTGCTCAAATAAGAAATCCTAATTTTAGAAATAATCCCAATACTAGTAAGCTTAGAGAAGGGCCACCTGATCAAAAGATTAGACCACCTTTCCAAGAAAACTATGCTGAAATTTCTCACCAAAATGAAGAAGATGAAGACACTCATATTAACTTAATTGGAATAAATGATGGTAATACTATTTTTCTTACCCAAGAATAACATGAATTATGCATGTTACAACAATTACAGTTACAATTTGGAGAATCTTTTGATTATAAACAAGGTTATGAATTTTCCATTAATGAAGTTCATAAGAAATATAACCTTAGGAGTAGGAAAAAAATAGGAACCCCTACTAATAAAACTGTCCAAACTCAAACCAAGAAAACAGTCGGAGCTCCTGCAACCAAAGTGATGTAAAGTATCTCTAGGGAAACCCAAAAAAATTTCACTCCAAAGATTGCAGCTAGTCCAAAAATTGTTGAAATCACAGATACTACTGTCAAAACTTCAGCTAATATTCAAAAATCAACTACTATGAAAACTTCAAAGGATGAGAAAAAATCAACTAATCCTCAAGCTTCAAAAGCTGTTCAGATTTCAACTGCTTCCCAAACTATTCCAAATCAAAGAATTGAAGATAGTAAAGCAATAGACACCCAAACACAAACTGAATTACCAACTGAGGATAAAAGAGAAAAAACTACACAAACTCCAATTGCCAAGGAGGAAGTCATTCAGTCAAGAAAAACACAAACTCCATTTAATATCCAAAATGAAATTGCCAAATTAAAAATATCAGTTCCTTTAATATAATTGATAAGAAATGATTCCTACAAAGCCCAAATCACTAAAACATTGAATATAGATGAAGGAGAAGACTCTGTTAATCTAAATGATGACCAACGAAAATTAATATTTGGTCCTGAAGTAAATGGAAAACATGAACAAAGTGGTGTCCCTCCATTCTACACTAGCTTGACTATTCATGATCAAATCTTGCACGATGCTATGTTAGATTCAGGAGCATCCCACAATCTAATGCCAAAAGAAATCATGGAAACATTAGATTTAGATATAACCAAACCATATAAAGATATTTTCTCCTTTGATTCAAGTAAAGTCAAAAGCCTGGGCCTAATTAAAAACTTGTGTGTTACTCTAGTTCAATACCTAGGTAATAGTATTGTCATGGATATTGTAGTTGTTGATACCTCCAAAGTATGGAATGTTGTTATCTCACTCAATGGGAGAAAAATTGCAGGGATCTCTACTATTATACATGTCGTATGCCATAGTTTTAGTATTAGGTCAGCCAAAAAATCTTTATAGAGAAACTTTGATGAAATACATGGTCAATAGTATAGATAAACCACAAAACTATCATATTTATTTTGTACATTATGATATGGATTCTTTCATTTTATGTAATTTAGACACTGAAAAAGGACAATAACACAGTTTTCAAACGAGAACATAAAGAACCTGACAGTGAAAACATATTTCATGAATCTAGGTGGCAGTTAGACTTTGATGGTTCAGTGAATAGATTAGGAGTAGGTGCAGGAGTTTGGATTCATACCATGGAAAATAACCATTCTGAAGGTCATGCCTTTATATTAAACTTTAAATGCACAAACAACATGGCAGAGTATGAAGCCTTAATTGTGGGATTGAAAATTGTAAGAAATCTTGGAGCCAAGAGAGCTTCCATCATGGGAGGCTCTCAATTTATCATAAAACAAATTAGAGATGAGTATTATGTGAATGATACTAGACTTAGCCAATAGAGCGAAATTGTCCTAGATCTCATTAAAGAACTTATTGAAATTGATTTTGTTGCTATTTCTAGGAAACAAAACATACAAGCTCACAGTTTGGATACCTTTTCCAACACTTGCAGATTACCTTTCAACCTAATTACCACTACACTGCAGAGGTGAGACACAGGCCTTTTATACTTGATAATCTAAAATATTGGTAGTTTTTTTCACAAGATTCTCAAATATATGATTTTATGAATGCTGAGGGAGAATTCTAAAACTGTAACATAGATATTGATTGTATAGTATATAACACCATGGATAGTGAAATAGATATAAATTCTTTATATGTAAATAAACCCACTAAATTCACTCAAGTAGAAGTTAGAAAAAGTAGAAATAGAAGTAGTTAATGATGATTATGAGATTTTAAACCTTAAAAATAACTTTTTTCCCAAGGGATTAGTCCCATTAGAAGATGTGTTTGATTCAAATGATGTATCTAGGAAACCAAATATGGAGTCTTTAATATCAGACATAGAAGAATGCAACCTGGGAACAGAAGAAAAACCTAAGCTTGTTAAGTTATCCAAAGCATTACCTCCAACTGAAAAGTTGAAATGCATAATTTTGTTTAAAGAATTTCAAGATGTCTTTGCCTAGAGTTATGAAGACCTCAAGTCTTATGACACCAACATTATTTAACATAAAATACCCATCAAAGAAGATCAGAAACCCTTTAAACAAAAGCTTAGGAAAATTAATCCAATTCTTATGCCATTAATTGAAAAAGAAGTAAAAAGGATGTATGAGGCACAAATCATAGCATCAATTGGATATTCGAATTGGGTCTCTAATTTAGTCACTACTAGAAAGAAAATAGGAGAAATCAGACTCTGTGTTGATTTCAGAAACTTGAACAAAGTACCATTGAAGGATAACTATCCCCTCCCTAAAATGGACCACATTCTCCAGAGGGAAATAGGGTCATCCAGAATTTCATTACTTGATGGATTCTATGGATATAACCAAATCCTAGTTCAACCAGAGGATCAAGAAAAGACTGCATTTACCACTCCCTGGAGTACTTCCATGTATTTAAAGAAGTCCTTTGGATTGACGAATGTTGGAGCAACATTCCAAAGAGAAATGGACATAGCTTTTGCAAAAGAAATCCATGACTTTCTAGTTGTTTACCAAGATGACATCACATTGTTTTCTAAATCAGATAATGAACATCTAGATCACCTAAGAAGATTTTTTATTAAATGTATAAATAGAGCGAGGCTCTAAGTGTAAAAGATAGTTATTTAGAGCGAAGTATGAGGTAGAGAAGTAGAATCACAGAGAAAGTGTCTAAGTGTGTCTTGGGTCATAGAGTAGGAAAAATGCTCTGCAGCTGAGTGTGCAGAGGCCTAGTTGTCCATAGCTGAGTGCACAGGGTGGAGTCGAGTCTGTAACCAGAGAAGAGAATAATAAAAGAAGTTTTATCCAAATTTTTTGTATCTATTCTTGAGTTATTACATGTTTGATATCAATTGCAAATATATTGTTTATTTACTACGCGCACTTATATGAATGATTTATATTGCTAAGTATACTTTACACGTGTAATTAAGCTAAGTTAATCAATTAACGATGGAATATTAGTAAGTAATTGGGTAAAAACAATGTTTGGTCCCCGAGTATGGCTGTGTGACGGTAGCATCTCAGGCTATGAGGAACGAGTAAGGGTGAGTAGCGACGTGTGCATAGGGTCGAACCGCAGACAACTTGAACTCATCAGACATCTCTAGGGTGCAGAAACCTAGTTCTAGCACCCTCCCATACTACTTCAGGTGAGGCCTCAGTCCATGCTCTACGGACTGTTTCCGAAAGGGCCAGTAGTACCAAGATTTTTTTGGCTAAATCACCTCTAAACCTGGGTCAAGCCCCAACAAGCTAACAAATGGTTCTATTGTCAAGATCGGGATCTGCATAAGCGATTTCTGATGTCATGTCATTGGAATATGATGAAGAAAGAAATTGAAGGGTAGTTGGATAGAAAGATTCACAAGTTTGCGGCACAGGACAACAGGAATCCGTGAGTATCAAAGGAACAGTGGTTAGAGAACTACTTATATACAGAAATTCATGAAATTTTCTTTGCATCCTTCCCCTCTAAGTTGTATGAGTGGATCGCGAAGCTAGCAGACAGTCAAGGAAGGTGTAGGCTCGAAAAACTAGTTTTGTGGACTCCAGAGTTGGTGCGCAGACTAGAAGCATCGAAAGATAAGATTACGCATGTTGTGGACCATTGGCTTGATCAAATTATAGGAGGGTTTATCACCAAGTTCACTATAAATGCTTCAGTCATCTACAGAAAGGCGGAACGATGCTTCCTCAAAGGACCACGAGCTAAGTACATCAAATATTTGAACACTTGGATTAAAATGCTATTGTGTGAAAAGTAGGTTATGTGAACAAATTGATGTTTGGGGCTATGTGGAGTGGGAGGATCTATAGAAACTAAGGTAGCATAGAGATAGAGAATAGCCCCTTGATTTCACCTCGGCGAGAAAGCGAGGAAGAGCTCATGAAAGTTTCACCAAGAAGTCCGATCAGTCTGATAAGAAAACGAATTCTGCGCATACCACATCCACCTACACCACCACTAGTCTCACCATCTTCATCCCCATCTCCACCCACGCCACCTCCCCATCTTCATCCCCATCTCCACCACAACAGTTCAATATGCCGAGCGCGATAAAATTTTCGATGTTCAAAGGAGTAGGGAATGAAGATCCAGACCAATTTTGGTTCATGGCAAAAGTTGTGGGAAGCACAAGGAGTCATGGATGACAATATAAAGAAGGAAACACTCGTAAGCACATTGCAGGATTTCCCACTAACATGGTAAATTAAGCATTCCAACGACAATCCAAACACAGGGGTCATAGATATCCAAGCTACGCTGAACAGGGGCTTTAGCAGACCAAAATCAAAGACATAGTCGGTTATCAGGTTTAAGGAAATCATGATGCTTCCAGGCAAGACCCCCTGGGAACTTAATCAGAGACTGAAGGGCATGATTCGCAAAGCCAAAATGACTTTGACAGATGGGCAGCATCATGCATGGTTTGTAGTGTCACTAACGCTGCATCTAAGGACGACGTTGTCGCAATAGAAGTTATCCACCTAGGCTGAAGCTTTGGGGATTACAATGAGACTGCATGAGACCCCAATACAAGATCCTGACCTGGGAGTCCAACAAATCCATGCACAATTGAAAAAATTGTGTCTGGAAATGCAGAGTGTGAAACAGGATAGGACAACTCACCCAGAAGAGCGCGAGGAGGTATGGTGCATAAAATGAAAAGGCCAAGGGCATGACAAGGACCATTGTCCAGTCTTTGTGAACTAAGTAGCGAGAAGAGGGCCAATGCCATTGAACTAGAGGCACAAGCAGGACCGAGCATGACGCCTGCATTATGGTGCGCAATTTGTTAGATAGGAGGGAAGCACTCTATAGACAACTGTCACGTATTACAAAAGTATACCGAGATGTCCCAGCAGTAGAAGTTATGAACTAATGATGGATCAGACTCCTTCCTATAGAGTTCATACCAAAATATGAGCCCTCGATCAAAATATAGGGATTGTGTGCACTGGATTTCAGGGGCGCGGACGAGGTCGGGGTGGAATGGGACCAGGGAGGGGTCACGGACAACTGATTTCTTACAATTGCAGAGGGCTAGGGCATTATGCCCACGATTGTACAAATCTGATGAGGCCATCATGTTTATACTGTACCTAGTTTGATCATGAGATGGAGGACTTCTCCACACTGATAGAGGGGTTGTGTGTTAAAGGAATACTCCAGCCTCCCTCGACTCAGAATCTGCAAATGATGAGGTCTGGGCCACGTGAAGAGGACCCGAATGTAAGCATTGTTCTCCATGGTGGTATTACGATAGGAGATGATAAGGGCAAGCAACCCAAAGAAAGTGCTTGGGTTTACAAGGCTCCTATAAAGGAACTAGAGTTCGATTTGGAGCACACAAAGGAGACGTCATGGAAACCAAGAAGAGCTTCACGGAGGCCTCCACTTCAGGTAGCAAAGACAAACTAGAACCAAACATGGACCCGTTAATGCTTACTACCTTTCTAGAGACATGCATGAAGTTGTTGCGCAACAGCAAGGTTGTGAAGTGACTGCAGGAACTCATCGCTAGGTGCGTTGGGTTAGGAGGACCGCATGTACTCTGGAAGCTCAGGAAGCACACAACGCGAACAGGAAGGGAGATGAGATTGATTGCACAAATCGGGGAATATGAAATGGATCAAGTGATTCTAGATCTAGGATCAGATGTGAACATACTGCCAAAGAAAACAATGGAGCACATGGTCAGGCCCGCATTGCAATGGTCTCCTATTCAATTGTGAATGGCAAACCAACAGAAGATCCTACCGATGGGAAGGTTGCAGGGAGTCATGGTAGAAATCAAAGGTGCGAGCGCTCTTGTAGATTTTGAAGTGATAGAGATTGTCGTTGACATCAATCCCTATCCCGTGCTACTGGGAATCGATTGGGCCACTGATATGAATGGAGTGATAAACCCGAAGAAGCACAAAATGATTTTTGAGAAAAATCCACTGCACATAGTGGTACCTTTAGACCCTGCGGAAGGATCATGCTACACAAAGCCAGTATGCAACGACAAGAGTGACGACAATCTAGACTGTATCTACAAAATCACCACACGAGAGCAGGACTAGGTGAATCCAACAACAGAGGGTAGGATTTCGTGGGAGCGCGAAAGCTCCTAGACATCGGATTCGGATGAGGAAATAAAATGATGGTAGAACCAGTTACACGAGGTAACCATGCTCAATTTCAACATGATGGTAATATCACTACGCTGCATGACAAAAAAGGTAAGGGATCTACCTATGTATGACAGGTTGACGACAGTGGATGAATTCTCGAACAAATTTAAAGTAGAGGTGCCAAAACAGTAGCCTTTTGACGCTCTGAAATGGGCACTGCACTCTACACCCGCAAGATGGTGGGGTACGCATCAGAGAAGCTTTGAGAACTATCGTGAATGCAAAATGGTGATGCTTATATGGTTTGGAAAGCCCCAACTATGGATGGAAGCCGGGTATGATGGATGAAACAACCTGCGTGTCCACCTCTCCAGATGGGTATAGGCGTATTGTATGCAACCTTTATAAACGCGCACCATCCTCATGATAGAAAGCGGGAATAACAAGTAGGAGTGAGCACGATGAGGGCACAAATGAAGAAGGATGATACAACTAAGCATGTCGAAGATTATACGCAGGGAAGCCTTTGACAAGGTGTGTGAAGTGTTGAACATAGTCCACCATGTGAGATGCACTAACTGGGACCTGCGCATACCAGCGGTTCTATGGGCTTATAGGACCATGTACAGAACCCTGACTGTGCAAGCACTTCCAAAGCTGAAGTATGAAGTAGGAGTTGTAATCCCTATGGAGCATGCGAAGCCTAGTCTGTGCATAGCATCACCCATAGATATGATAGTCCGCGAAGCCTGGAACAAAGGAATCACACAACCGCAAGAAACAGAACACATAAGACTTGAGGAAGAAATCCAATAGGGCAACATTAGACTTCGCGGACTTGAAAAAGACTGAGCATGGCTAAGGGAGAAAAGCGCTTTGATGGACGCGGAGGTCAAGAAGCTGGAAGACGAAATAAAGGAAGCATTTCTCATTGAAAAACTAAGGATGGTAAGGTAAGGTGCATACGATCATACTGAAAAGTTGGAGAACTATCGTCGTGAACTAGTTATCCTGTTGCCTTGGCTCGAACCACATATTTCCAAACGTAGTGACCAGGGTAGCGCGTTGCAAGTAGTAAAGTGTGTGAGGCCAACTACAACTACAGAAGGTGGGGATTCTCTGCGAACCATGGTGGAGGATAGGATGGAGCCCCACATGGGTGGTGCGACCACCTAACTAGCCAAAGGAAGGACAATCTTAGCACAACAGGCAGTTGAAAGGAAGTTCGGAACTATAAACTATTCTACTTGGAAGCTGCACGATATTGGGGATGCGCGTAGAAGCAGAGTGTCACAGGGTCTGTGACAATGCACGAAGGGCTACACTACCATGCGGATTGGCCAGAAAGTGACCATTGCAGTCACTATTCATGATGGGATGCTCGATTTGTGGCCAAATGGAGTGGGCAGCGGGCATTTAAGATGCGAATTATGGGCAAGATTTGGGAAAATTTGCCGCCAAGAAAGCATTAATGGCCTGAAATTGGGGGGAATGGTGGAATTCGAATTCAAAAGGAACTATAAAACACAAAGGGCTAGCCAGCAGACAACACTTGGTCATTTGAGAATTGAGCGCTTGAGCAGAACACTAAGCATTGAGAGCCAAGCAATAATTGAGCCCCTAAGGTCACAAGCAACAAAATATAGCCTAGATATGATGACAGCCACTAAGGATGGTTTTGGAATCGAAGAGGTAACCACCAGCGAGGCCGCGTAGACCCTAATGGTGGACGATGTTCTAGAAGGCACCAAGGTTGTGGCAGAAATCCACAAATCACCGTGAACACCGAGGCCAAAGAAAGATAAACAAGTAATGGCCCCTGTATGCGTGTCCTTGAGGAACCCACTACGTCGTAAGCTATCAATGGTAGAAAAAGGGAAAGCTATCACGATCGAAATAGATGAGGAAGAAGAAGATATGCAGGCCCTGACCATCACAGCAGAAGACGATAAAGATATGGAGGAGGACATTCAACCTATACGCTCTACAACAAAACTGCTTGCATATGTCCCCCCGCAAAAAGGGAAGACCAAAGTGACGAAGGAACTGGACAAAACTAAGAGTTCAGTCTAGACTCCGCTCCTCCCAGATGGCATAGTGTTTGAAGGCACACACCTGGGCCGCATGCCAACCATGAAGTTTGAATATTGGGATCTCACTAACTATGGGAAGTTCCCTCACTTAGAGACTGGGAACCTCATGAAGTAGAACAATGAGGGGGTGGTGACAACGTTAGAGCCACGGAAATGGTTGCGTGGTGTGGAAAAGGCCGAGTTGCTGCAGTTACTATGGATACCGCATTTCCACCATGCGCCCATCTCGATTTTCATCATTAGGCAGCTGCTCTATTTGGTGCATGATGGGTATCCATGGATGGAGGAGCCTATCCCCATCACAGCATACCTCATTCACTGCATTTCTCAGCTCCCCTACAAAGGAAATGACCCTGCAACCATAGCTGAAGGAAAGGGCAGTGATTTGGCCCTTGCAAAATCCATGAAGATAAAATACAAGCTAGAGAAGAAGAAAAGGGGCTACACCATCTCTAGCATCAAGGACAAAGGGGTACAAGTAGCAACCCAACTCTTGGATGAAAAAGTTATGAGGAAGTTTCGCACCGATGAGGTACTAACGCCAGTAGTCGCGCTGACCGAGCAGTGCATGGAGGGGGTCTAGTTCAACTGGTTTGAATTCCTTTGCGAGGAATTTTTGAAGAATTGTCGTGAAGCCCATGAGTATGGTAAAACATTCCATTATGCATGGTTGTTATACATAATGCTCGTAGTGGGGGAACTACAAGGGGACATTTAATTCCCCATTATTGACAGAGAATTACTGCAGGCCATGAAGTACGCTCCGCTCCGGGCCGCAAAGGAAGTGAAATGGATACGCGACATCAAAATATTCTGGGTGCTCATGAAGATGAGCATCCATATGTGTATCAATAGGAGGTCGCACCTATCACCTATGGTGTACAACAATCTGCAGATTTTTGGAGAATTCAAAGCCGACATGCATAATGTATACATCAAGTTGTGAAAGGATACAATGAAGTAGTGGATGAAGCTCCCTTTTATAGCCACTGAAGATGCCATCTTCACTGTCTTGGAGACATGGCCTCTAGAATGGTACACCCCAAATCTAGCTGAACTTGACAAGGCGTTAGCACAGAAGAATAAGGACGATGCCAAGCTGTGCGTCACACAATTGGCTGAGAAAAGGCAAAAGGAAACAACAGTAGCTAAGGAAAGGGTAGTGCGGGAAGTGACATAGAAAGTTGCAGAATAGGAAAAGGTTGCAGAAGCAACAACAGCATCACAAGAGGCAAAGGAAGCAGTAGCAAAGGCAGATGAGGACCAAGTAATGTCCTCACGGGGGTCGGAGACATAGGAAGCAGAAATAGCAAGAGGGAGCACAGACCCATGGACTGTGTCCACACAACTGAAGTGCCCACACATGGAAAAGAGAACA
Source organism: Pinus tabuliformis (assembly GCA_031772625.1). Lineage (NCBI taxonomy): Eukaryota > Viridiplantae > Streptophyta > Pinopsida > Pinales > Pinaceae > Pinus > Pinus tabuliformis. The sequence goes on along the minus strand of CM062818.1, from coordinate 992,353,526 downwards.
AAACCAAGGAAGAAGTTCAAGGCCTCAAAGTTGGCCATTGAATCGATCACATTAACTGAAGGTGACCTCCATGACATCGGCGAGACAGTTCACAATGTCACTAATGAGGCCCTTCAAGATTTTATGCAGGAGCACCAGATTGTGTTGGGGGCCCTCGAGGCACTGCTACAGGAGTTACAGGTGTGGCCCCCTCAGGTGGGTACCCTTTCTAACCACCTCGCAACAGGATCCTCAATAGTGGAGTAGATGTTGTGCGCATGGATGGAAAACACAATAGTGTTACCGGAAGGGTCCCTAGTAGCAACAAATGAGATCGACAGAATTGTGATAAACATGATCAAAGGCCTTGGCCTTAATTTGGCTACCCTTCCATGAGAGACACTGTATCTGCTGCAGGATGGGATAATAGCAAAGCTGCGCACTACAGAGAGCCATGCGATCCAGGTTCTCAACGAACAAAAGATCAACATGGAATAGCTCATTTTGTAATGCGACGAATTGGTGTCGTAGAACCAACAGTTGGTTCAGGTGGTATTTCCGACACGTCCTGGAGCTGGCCATCCCACCAGATCTACCAATAGATGTGCAGATTCACAAGTTGGCAACCGAAGTCCGCGAGGCTAGAGAAGAAATGACCAAGGTTCAGCTGGAGCTGAATCTTCAGATCGTCGAGTTATGGTTAAATGCGCAACCTTCCACTCCCTAGAGGTCCGAGAACAGTGCAGTAGCGCTATTGCAGCGGGATTGGAAGGAATTGGAAGTGCAGTGCAAGATTGTACCACATTTTTGGAGTAAGCACTTGAGGTCCTCGCAACTCTGTTGGAGGATCCCAACATCCAGCGCCTAGAGATAGAGGTGTGAAAACTTTAGCAGCAATACGACAATATCTGAGGAACTGCGCATACAGTAGTCCTCACTCAGCGGCTTGCAAGGATGCAGCAAGAAAAGGCATTAAAGGAACAAGTGGATGCGGCATGACATAAGGAGGCAGTTCTCAAAGCACACGTCCAGCCATGGATTGTTGAGGCTTTCACAATCATGGAAAATATCAAAGGAAAGCTCACACACATACAAGGGATGCATAAGTTAATGTATAGAAGCGCCCCAGACTTGGAGGTCTCAAAACAAAGGATGCAATATATTCAACAAATAGCGACTCAGTGCGTTGCTAACATTAGCACAGTTTGAGGACAGTTGGAGGAAATTTGTGCCAAGATCACCGCATCGATAGAGTGACTCGAGGGCAAGTCACGATGTTTGTGTTGGGGGCTTGTTGGGCATGAAATCGCCCCCAAGGCATGTTTTGGGGCTGAAATCCCATGTTTTGATCGAATGATGTTGTAAAGCCCCACGAATTATGGGCACGAAAGTATGTTAGAGTCATAGGGTTGTCCGCCCTAGTTTGTAATGTAATGTTGGCCCACCCATGGTCCGCGGACCATGGGATTGTATAAATAGAGTGAGGCTCTAAGTGTAAGATAGAACCAAGTATGGAATAGGAAAAAGTCCAAGGGATTGAGTAGTAAGTATCTAAGTGTGTCTTTGGGTCGTAGAGTAGGAGAAGGCTCTGCAGCTGAGTGCGTAGAGGCGTAGTTGTCTGCAGCTGAGTGCATGGACCCCTATAGCTGAGTGCGCAGGGCGGAGTCGAGTCTGTAACCAGAGAAGAGAATAATAAAAGAAGTTTTATACAAATTCTGTTTATATGTTCTTGAGTTATTACATGTTTGATATCAATTGGAAATATACTATTTATTTACTGCATGCACTTGTATGAATGATTTATATTTCTAAGCATAATTTACACATGCAAGTAAGCTAAGTTAATCAATTAATGGTGGAATTTTATCTCTTAGGTTTCTTCGATCTTCATAGTTGTGTAGATCATCTTCCAGATTCATCGCATTAGGTTACTTGTTGATCGAAGTTTCGAACCATCAATGATGGTTCATCTTCAGGATGTGAAAGAATTAGTGGAAAACTGGTCTTATTATTCAGTTTAATAAATAGATGTAAGGAATGGGTAAGTGCGCGTAACAACGTGCATGCAGGGTCGAACCACAGACCACTTGAACTCATTAGACATCTCCAGGGTGTGGAAACCTAGTACTAGCACCCTTCCATACTACTTCGGGTGAGACCTCAGTCCGCGCTCCGTGGACTGTTGCCGAAAGGGCCAGTAGTACCAGGATTTGTTTGGCTAAATAACCTCTAAAACAAGGTCAGGCCCCAACAAGCCAACAGGTTAGTAGCATCATCCAGAATTTCATTACTTGATGAATTCTCTGGATATAACGAAATCCTAATTCAACCAGAGGATCAAGAAAAGATTACATTTACCACTCCCTGGGGTACTTTCATGTATTTAAAGATGTCTTTTGGATTGATGAATGCTGGAGAAACATTAGAGCAATGAACATAGTTTTTGCAAAAGAAATCCATGACTTTCTAGTTGTTTACCAAGATGACATCACACTATTTTCAAAATTAGATAATGAACATCTAGATCACCTAAGAAGAGTTTTTATTAAATGTAGAAAATTTGGCATTTCTTTGAATCCCAAAAAGACAATCTTTGGGCTAGAAGAAGGTAAAATCTTGGGACACATAATTTCAAAAGAGGGCATTAGAATTGATCCAACTAGAATAGAGGCAATCCTAAACATCACTCACCCTAGGAACATTAAATAATTACAATCATTCTTAGGTAAAATAAATTTTCTTAGAAGATCCATTTCTAACTTAGTAGAACTAATTAGAGAATTGAATAACATGTTAAAGGAAGACTCAACACTTAAGTGGACAATAGAGGCTAAGCAGTCTTTTGAGGCAATCAAAGAAGCACTTACTAAAATACATGTCCGCATAAGTCCTAACTTTAAAAAGGATTTTATAATTTTTTCCTTTTCTTCAGAACACACTATTGCAACAGTTTTGTTGCAAAAGAATGATCAGGGATATGAGCAGCCTATTGCATTTTTCAACAAATCTTTAAGATATGCTACACTAAAGTATAATATAATGCAAAAATAGGCACTTTCTTTAGTGAAGGCTATTAAAGATTTCAAAGTGTACATTTTATACTCACACACCATTGCATATGTTCCAAATTCAGTAGTAAAGGACATTCTAACACAAAATGGGCCTGAAGGAAAGAGGGGCAAATGGATTGCCACTACTTTGGAATATGATATTGAAATAAAGCCTACAAAACTAATCAAAGGCCAAGGCTTAGCTAAACTTATGGCTGAATCAAACTGTCAGGCCATAGATATAAATTTCATTGGTTCTCTAGATGATCAGGAAGAGATGGCGACTCCACAGATCAGTGAAACTTTTTTAGACTCACCTTGGTATACAGATATCATATTTGTTTTACTAAATTCACAAGCTCCTCCTGTTTTGTCTAGAACTAAAGGTAGATTTTGAAAATGAAATCAATGAAATATTGTATCATAGACAATGCTTTATTTTAGAAAGATAATGGTGGCATTTTGTTGAATTGTTTATTAAAAGATGAAGCTCACAAAGTTATGCAAGAATTTCATGCAGGAGATTGTGGAGGGCACCTATACTGGAAAACAACTGCTAATAATATTTTAAGAGCAGGATTTTATTGGCCCACCCTTTTTGCAGATGTCAAGAAATATGTGACCTCCTATCACAAATGCCAAATCTTTGAAGGCAAGAAAAAGCTATTACCTTTTCCCCTAAAACCCATCTCCACAGAAATTCCATTTCAGCAGTGGGATTTATACTTTATTGGTGAAATTCACCCATCCTCCTCAACCCAACATAAATGGATTTTAACAACCACTGATTACTTCAACAAATGGAAAGAATCCATCCCTTCTAGAAAAGCCATTGATTTTGTCATCATCTCATACCTTGAAAACAATATCCTTTCAAGATTTGGATGCCCACAAAATCTCATTACTGATAATGTAGCTGCTTTCAAATCCAAGAAGATGATAGATGTTTGTAACAGATACCACATTACCCTTGGCCATTCCACAGCCTATACCCTCAAGGTAATGGACTTGTAGAATCCTAAAACAAAATCCTTGTTAGTATCATCAAGAAATTTTTAGAAGATAATAAGAAGACCTGGAACAAAAGGTTGGTTAGTGTCTTATGGGCAGATAGACTAACTACAAAAAAGTAAATTGGTACATCCCCTTATCAGCTAGTATATGGAATGGATGTTGTTTTTCCATCCTCTTTAAGAGTTCCAGTGATGAAAATTATTCAAGAAATACAGGTAGAATCAAATGATATCCAAAGGAGGATAAATCAGACAATACATTTGTAGCAAACCAGAGAAGAAGTCTATGTCAAATCCCAAGTGATCCAAGATAAAATCAAAAATATTTTTGACAACAAAACCAAAGCTGATGATTTCTACATAGGTGAAAAAGTACTGAAATGGGATTCTAGAGAGAAAGAAGAAAAGGGTAAACATGGGAAATTTGATTTCCTATGGCAAGGCCCTTATATCGTTTATGGTTATAGAGGTAACAATGCATTTTTATTAAGGCAATTAGATGGAATAGATCTACCAGGCGAACCAATCAATGGTAGAATGTTGAAGAATTACTTATTCCCATATTAACATTAGTTCAGTTGTTTAATTTTCTCATTGTACATAACATTGCAAAGTTTAGATTGGATTAGATTATTATCTTTTGAAGTTGAAGACCGAAGAGAAGGCCCTAAGCTTTGAAAGGTGTACCATCATATGTATGAATAAAGCAGATCACAGAGAAGCAGTTACAAGACAAGCACAGCCAAAATTTCAAAGGCTATTGATCTTAAAGTTCTTGACATTTCACCAGGAGATGCCATCACCATGTGGAGCCACTATTAGGGTCCTATAATAATAGGATTCATAATTTTGAATCGGCTATTATTCGTCTTGTAATATTGTAATACTTTTGCTTTCTGCAAAATGTTTTCCCATATTAAAAATAAAAAATGTAAAGAGGGTAAGTCCTAAAACAAAAATCAAAGGACTAAAAGAAAAGGATCAACAAAAGAAAATAAAATATGAACCCCAGCAAAAAGAGATTAAAATAGAATCTGAAAGTGATGCAAATTCAAATGCCACTACTTTTTACTTTGCCTTGCAAAAATAAGATTGTGTGCAGCTTGTCAAAAATGCCACAATCATGATGGTCAAATAGTTTAATCTTGATTCATTCATGCTTTAAATTTCATGTTGATAGATGGAGAATAAAGATCTATCCAAATTGTTTAATCTTGGTAGATCAGTAGTTAGGTAGAGAATAATAAGGAGCTCATCATTTTAATCTGAGCCCTTGGAATTTATAAGGTTAGAATTAGATAGTTTCATTATCAAAGAAAAATAAATCAAGGGTCAGAAGGCTCAAATGCACACATTGAATGAAGATAAAATGCTAGGGTAAGTAAAGGGTAGGTACAAGAGGTTTTAGAGTGCGCAAGGTTGCAATCTCAAATGCACCTTCATTATGCTTAATCCTATGTTTCATGTGTAGGAGGAACTGTCAAAGGAAGGAGGAAATTCATAAAAGTTGTGTAGTACTTTGGGTATTTACAATAAACATGTTCTATATGATTTGAGGCCTAAATACTAAAGTTCATTCACTAATTTCCCCTCATTTCACTCAAACCCCTACATATCTAAGATTCCCTCCATTACCCCTTCATTACTTTTCATTCACTAATTTCCCCTTCTTGATTCCAAAGAACCCTTCCCTTTCACTTCCTCTCATTTTAACACATTCCTATTGTAAAAACCATTTCCCTTCATTTTAACCCTATTTGCCCTTAATTTTACACTTTTCCCTAGACATTACCATTTGAAAAACATTCCCCCCTTATTAATTTCCCTTTTTTCCTTAAAAAACCACTAAACCCCCTTATCCTAAGTTTGGATAATGTATCGGACCCCATTCAAAAAACCCTCCCTGATACCCGTTTTAACTTAACCCTTATATTATTCTAAACTAAATCCCATTTATATATTTAACCCCCCATTTTATAAATCCTGACCCTAACTAAACTTTTGAAAAACCTGTAAGCCACCGCATTATTTATCCTTGGGCCCCACCAACCACACCCCGACTCTGCCCTCGCAACTCTGCCAAGCGATAGCCCTCCAAACAAACACTCCCAGATCTGACAGCTTATATCCATATCGTGCACTCCCATCATCTGATCGTTAACATCCCAAAAGCACGCGAGATTCACATTTTTCCCGAGCGCTCTTTTGCTACGTGGAAACCCCGCGTTATATCGCATGCACTCAAAAAATACCACCCATCACTCAAAAGTAGTGCGATATGCCACAAAACCACCTCCCCGTGTAGGATGAAACTTTCAACTGTTCATACTTTAATCTCGCGCCCAAATGTTAACCGTTGTTAGTTAAAAACCAAAAAAGCCCTCGTTTCACTCTTTTTACTATTATTTCCTTATGGACACCTCTGCAGACCAATTTTAAACCCCGAAGTTGTGCTCAACCATTTTAACCTCACCTACAACCAGAAGACGCAATAGACTTCAAATTTCAAGAAACACACATACAATTCAAGCCTCAGAAACCTTCGCTGCTACCATAGAACCCTATTTGCACACCTAATTGTCATTTTTCCAGGTATTCTTGAAAGAACCAGAACAACCCTCTACTTAAACTTTGAACAGTAATTGTAAAAGGCTAATTAATTAAAAACCTTACTAAACTGAAGAAACCTATTATGCATCCTAAGAAACCCTTTCCTGCAGACTGTATTCACCCTTCCCATTGTTCCAAACTCCTAACCCTACTCCTAAAGCCATAGAAAGAGTAATTCAATATAATAAACCAAATTATGGCTTCCCAGAGCATCCTAAATGAGAAACCCCTACAAACCCCTCACCTGGATGTTGACCACCTCCAATTGGCTAACATAAATTTCCAAATTAAAGACACAACTTCCCCCGGCCATCTATTAAAACTCCACTACTAGAGTAAAGAAAGATTCCTGAACCAAAATGATGACATTCATCTGTGGGAATCAAAATTTCCCAAATACTTGTTCCCACAGGTATACCAATTCCCTGAGATCATCCATCTATGCCAAAATTGTTATATCCCAAGCCAAAGAGCCATAGTCTCTCCCAACTAGCATATTTTGTTTACAATCAATGTAGAGTCAATAAACCAAACACTGCAAATCCAGCCAAACCCAAATGAAACCCCATTTTCTATGGAATACCTACTTTAACTCTATTTGAAGCTGGACCCTCCCAAGAAGGCTCAAATATTTCAGATTTTCATCCTAGAAGAGTCTCATAACCCTACAAATATTCCCCCATATTCTGCTACCATTTTCTTTGAGAGGGATAGACAAATTGTGACCATGCTCTCTTGTATTCTAGGATACACCACAAATGAGCATGTATATGAGCCTATTCTTGCTTTCCTCTCTATTTTTTGCCAGGCAAGCCTCCAGCTGCAGTTTTCAATTTTGCCTAGTATTTGGTAGACAGAATCCATGATCAATTGATCTGATGGCCAAATGAAAGATTATTCAAATACTCTTCAGTAATATTCCACGTGTTCTTGTATTTATAGTCAGATAAGTTTCCAGTCAATATCTAGAAGTTGGACACTAAGGGCCATCCCAGATCAGTCAACTTTTGAACAACCTTAATCCAAAAGTATTCCACTGTTTTTAGTTACAAAGAGTTCATTGATTCCTTTGTGCATCCAGTTGTAAATATGCTAACTAGTAGCAATCAACCCAGTATTAGTGATGAGATAAAAAGAGTTTTGCAGTTGTCAAAAATTAGTAGAGTAGGAGACTAGTATCTATACCAAGACCACACTAAAATTAGAATATATGGATGCCAGCTCACTCCCTATAAGCTACCTAAATATCTTCCCATGAGGATATTTTCATTAGAATATATCAGGAAAATTATAAAATCAGAGGATGTGAATTTCTTATCAGCTAGGAGGGAAACACATTTCAAGATAAAAAAACCAGCTTGGTCCTTTTATATGTAATAATAGGGAGGCTGGAGAAGAAGCAGAAAAGTGTTTACAGGAAATGAAGTTCAGTAGTAGTTTTAAATGGCAGTATGACCCTTTAGGAGTCATAAACAAACTGAGGCTCAAATTCAGATTAAGCCCTTTTATGCATGAGTCCAGGGTATACATTGAAAAATATGCCAACCAGTCAAAATGGTTGTAAAATACCTTGATAGATATGGAAAAATAGATGGATACTAGTTCCATTCTGCATACTCCAGCCCTGCAGGACAAATGTACATAGAGGATCAGGGAAGAAGGTTCTTGTTCAAGCATAGATACAACACATGGTAGATTTGAAATAATGTACAAGAAGAAGCCCAAGCTAAATCCTGTCAATGAGCAAGAAGAGAACGCAGAGATAATTGGGACATTTGAGACACTTCAAATCATTAATAGAGAAATAATGGTCAGATAAAATATAGCTCTATTATTTTTATAGGAAACTCATCAACCTTCCACCTCTAATACCCAAATCATTCAAAAACAACTTAGCATAGAGGTTTCTTCATCAAGCAAACCAGTAGATAAGGAAAAGGACATAAAGGAGAAGTATAAAGAGATCAAATTAAGGAATGAGGCATTAAAGGCTGAAACATATGCCCAGTATTTCAAATAGACTCCTGGCAATCAGAATAGGTTGATGTTATCTATTGACATTGAAATTGGTAAAATGCAAATGACCTTTTTGCAGCCTACAGTCCAGCAACCTAAATCATCAGAAGACTACAGGAAAATAGAATTTGAAGTTTTGGCCAGGGATGTTCACCCTATTGATCAAATTGAATTTCATAAGCATGCAGGAGAAATGATCTACTCAACGATGATAAACAAGGCCATGAGTGTTCAGAAACATCAAAATTCTCTAGACAACATCACAACACAGTTTAAGCTAGAGAAAGCATCCTCATAGGAAAAAGATGACAGAATCAAGTCACTGGAAGACTTGGTTATTGAGATTGGATATAATCCAAATGACATCAAGGCTGTAGAAAAGCTCATAAAGAAGAAAAATGAAGACATTGCTGCACTAAAGAAGTAATTGAAGTTGCCTACTTCTGAACATCCACAGACCAAGGAGGTTCTAGAAATCCAAAGGAAGAAAGATGAAATGATGGACCTCATTCTCTAGCTAAATGCTCAATTAAAAGAAATGGAGAATGAATTGGACAGTTTAATATAGCTGAAATAGGACAGCATTGAGACAACCACCACCACTATTATTCCTACAGTTACTACAACAGTTCCTTCAACTTTTGCAACTTCATTGGCCCCAACAACTCCACTAGCTACAACACATCTAGCTGCAACAACAACTACATCAGCAACAGGTTCAACAATAGCAACAACTCATCCTAGTGATGAAGCAGCTAAACTGGTCAAATCCATGGAGGATATGTCCATCCACACCACTAAAATAAATAGACTTAAGGAACAAATCCAAATTCTAGAGGATGAGAAGAAATTGGCTCAAATTATGCATAGGAATGAAGTTTAGAAGAATGGTAAATATTAAATTACCAAATACAGAGACTTGGGAGAAGTTAAATGATTTACTATTAAAAAATGCAAGGTAAACAATGAATACATAGTAGTAAAAATAAAATAGCAGATCAGCTAAGTCAAAGAGTATCAAATGAAAGAGTATCAGTCAAAAGGAAAAGTAGAAGAACAGCTAGCATAGAGCAACATCAAAGGAGAGAAAGCAGCAAAAGATCAAAGTATAAAACAAAAAAATCAGTAAAAGAAGGGACAACTAGCATTTTAGTTTCCTAGGTGTCTCTATCTTCTTGCCTGAAGATATTTATTTTCCTTGAATAATTCCTAAAATAGTTTAGGATATTTTGTAGCTATTTTTTGTATAAATACTTCATAATTCGAAGTATAGAGGGTGGATTGTTGAACATTTCTATAGTTACATTGATCTGAAAACCTGAGGGTTTATTGTAAAAAATTTCAAGTCAGCAGACTGGACTGAGTAATGAACTCATTGCATTATAAGATTCATGTGTTGGGCCACTTCAGTGAAGTATCTTTCATTTTTCAAAATGTTACTTTCTTAAGTATTTCATGTTAGTGTCGGTATCTTCATCCCTCCGTTAGAGATCAAATTATCTTGTTGCATTTCATTTTAGGTGTCCCGCTCAATCAGCTGCATTCCATTAGGAGCATGGATCATCTAATGGTAGTGGCTTGTTTTACATTTTCCCTCATGCCTTTTTCCTGCTAGCCCATTTCCATTCATTAAAATCATCTTTAATCACCTTTTGTCTTTAAATTTGCGAGAGTCATTTCTTGGGTTTCACTTTCCTTAGGTCTAGAGTCTCATCAAAAGGGTCTTCAAATTGTCCAATAATGGTCAGCAGGTGCATGAGGAGTTTCCAGTACCAATAAAATTCATAACCAAGTGTTCAAAAATGTGTTTTTCCTCAAAACTCTGTTTTGAGGAAAAAACAGAGTATTTAGATTTTATTGTACAAAAATCATGAAATTTTGTTTTCTTCATTACATAGCACTCCATTAGCAACCCTGGTTTCTTTCCTTAGCCCCAGTATTTCCAACACCTACAAAACAAGCGAATCTCAGGTCATTTAGTTCATCACAAAACTTAAAAGAAGTGAAAAAGTTTTGAAATAAAGGCATTTGTAAAACATTATGAAAATGGGTTTGGCAAAATTAAAATTGAAAAGCTCCATGTATAAATCATTTCTCCAAATTTTTTAAAGCTCATTTGCACTCCAAGAGCAAAGAGAAAACAAAGCAAAGTGGTTGTGGGAGGTTTGGGTGAAAACCGCTCCGAGTTGACCGATGTGGCGCACTGGGCAGGAGGCACCACACACTCACCAGGCGCGGCGCATTGGGCAGCATTTCATAGTGTAAAACAATACAGGCGCGGCGCACACATACAGAGAGCCCAAAAACTGCCCAAAATCGCTCCCATCACCCCAAATCACATGAATTGGTCTTGATACAAGTAGGTAGAGCCTCCATCTCTGTTTTTATCCAAGTTTGGTGTTTATGTCATGGTGGTTGATGAATGGTGAATGTTTAAAGGAAAACAAACCCTATCTCTCAAAATTTTCAAAGGAAATTGTTGCTAGGGTTTTGATTGACTGTTTTGCCACCAAGTTCACTCCCTTATCCCATTTTTCCCATTGATTTCATTATTCCCTAAGTTCCCCTACCCCCTAAATTCACTAATCCCCTATCCCAAGTTCCCTTTCCCAAAATCCCAATTGTAAATTCCCAAACCCTAGACTCATACTTAAAACTCCCCAAACTACAGTCTCATTCCTTGTTCCCTTAAATAACCCTACCTCAATAGTCCCTAATTCCACTATTTTTCCCTCCCCTTACAGTCCCTCATTTCACTGTTTTCCCTTGGTGGCAGAGGTCAAACACATCACCAAAAATAGTTCAAGACAGTTTGACATATCATCACCTACTTTTCCAAGGCAGTTTATCTACCAGCAGCCATGGCATCTGATCCTTCATATGGTTATGAAGAGGAGACCCAAAGTGACTTGCCCACAGAGGGATGTGCACCCAGGAGGCCTCATAGAGGTGGCAAACATATCAGAGAAGAACCAACCACTCTTGCTAAATTACAGGGCTGCCCTCTTGACATCTTTTGTTTCTAGCATCAGTCATGTTGTGAATTTTTTTAGAAGGTTGCTAATATTCAGTTTCATCATGAGTTGGCCTACTTGTTTGTACTGCATTTACATGGTGATCAAGACACTCTAGCTGGTGTCACTTTCACATTAACACCAGAATCCATTTCATTAGCAACCGACATACCTAACATTGGAGAGCCATGGAACAAGAGGCAGAAAATTGACCGGCAGCATTCTGAACCGTACATCAAGCCCAACTTTTTGAGACAGCTCAAGAGAGTGTTTCCTTTTCGGTACCTCAAAGATGAATATGCTCCTTTAATGAAACTCATAATGAAGTATTTCAGCTGAGAGGGCCGGTTCTCCTGCTTATATGCTTATCATATCAGGCTACTAATGCATTTTACCTGGGTATGGATGATGAACATTCCTTACTTCATGTGCTGAAACATAGAGAAGATGACCATCCTTGTGCAGCACAAGACCCCTCGGCAGCAGTTCAACAGTATTTATCATTTTTCTCTCATCAAAATTGTGGTCGTTCATCAGCTTGGTTTACAGGGCATCCCCTGGGATGACTTCATCTCTCGTGAGTTTTTCAGAGCTTCACAGGGACCTTTAGAGGTTGGGCATGAGACAGGTGAACTTTCTTATCAGCATGAGAGCCATGAGAATAGACCGCTAGTGTGCCAGTGTTCATTACCTATCAGAAGGGCACTAGACGGTTTTTTGCAGCAGCAAAGCGAGTGTTATCTCCACCCGGGGTGGAAGGGGCCTCACTTCCATCATCATCACAGTAGGTTCAGGACCGAGGAAAGAGGCCACTATAAGAGCAAGGACCATCAGGTGAGTGGGAGATTGATTTCATCCTCATTGAGGGTGATGATACCGATATGGGCACAAATCTTAGAGAAATCATTAAGGAGAAGTAGTCAGAAATTGATGCCTTGTCTACCAACTTGGATAGAGCCCAATGGACTATAGAGTACCTAGAGCAGAGGAATAAGTAGCTTGAGGACCAGCAGGTGATTATGGAGCTGCAAAACATTTGGGAGAATCACCAAGCTGCCCAAAGGAGGAGGGTGGAGTTCACTTCATTAGAGCAAGAGATCAATGCCGATACGGAGTCATGGCTTGAAAGAGTCAATATCCACTTGGAGAGGAAGCTAGAGAAGGCCATCAATGAAAAGAATATGCTTAGAAACCTGTCATATCATTACTTTTCCTGGAACTTGGTGTGCCAAGCGAGAATCAGGAGTTTGAAAGCAAAGTTGAAGAGAGCATCAAGGAGGAAAAAAGAGGATGAATGACTTCAGATATTGGCTGAGGCTTCCTTGGCCCAACATCATGCTTGATAGAGAAGACTCAACCCAAATTTCAAGAAATCTGGAGAAATTTTTTCATTTTGGAAATTTTTGGCACAAAAAACAGGTTTTTCTACCCTATGCGCCGCACCACGTGGCGCTCACTTTTTCTAGGGGCCTCCAAATCACAAAAACTCAGCATTTTTGGATTTTTCATGAAGAATTATGCTTGCCCACCTATGGCCAAGAAATTTGGGCAGGATTTGAACGCTCAAAAAGGTCAAAAACACTCAAAAATGACCTCATTGCCCCTATTTTGACACACAGGAAGCAGTGTTGGGAGAATGGGCTTTTGGAGGGGCAAATGGAGGCCAAATTGAAAAATTCCACTTGGGTTGGAAATTATACAGGAAGAACTTTCCAAAAAGCACACTTGGAGCTCATTTGGACACCAGGAAGGCCTCAAAACGTGGGTCCAAACAGGTGTTACGCATAGAGAATCAAGGGCGGTGCATAGAGGAAAAATTGCCAGTTTGACCAAGTTTTGCTCTGTTTTTCACCTAGCTTTGCCTAGTTTGACTTTTTCACTTTCCTAATGGAAATTTATGATGTAATTTGATGAAAATTGATGGATCATGATGTAAATTGTTATATTTTCACTTGTATAGGTAGATTCATCAGTTTAAAGGTTGTTTGAAACTGAATGAATCAGTTCCCTTGTTTCTAGAGGCATGTTGTTATGTTGCCTATTTTCTAGTTCTCAGTTTAGAATCAGTTGGATCAGCTCCTAAACATGTGAGATCGATGCCTAGAGGAAAGGATGAGCTATGTTTGTCTATATTATGTTGTTTTTCAGTCATTAGCATGGTTGGACTCTTGAGAAAGAAAGAACTTCATTGTACACTCATATTTTCATTTTGGCTAAGGAATTGAGACTAGGATTTGCAGCACTCTTTGGGATTCATGTGGAAATTTGTCTTGGTACAGTGCTTTTCTTTGCAATTGTGAATTTTTTTATGTGTTTTGTATGCCATTCCCTATTTTATTTCTTCTGAACTAAACAAATAAGAGTGTAAGTAGAATCCATTGAAAGTGCAGTGCTCTACTTGAAGTTTGCTTTAGTTATTTGATGTTTTCAGCTATTTGGGGAGGATCCATGATTTCTCTTGCCCTCTTCAACACCTCACCTGTCTATTCCTTCCAGCTCATTGAATTTTAAGTGCCAAAACAATTGCCTACCTTGCCCCATTGAGATCTCTGCAGGACTGAGCTTCAATCCTCGCACCCAAAAGCCATCTTTCCATCTGAGCCAATAAAATCATCATTTTATCAAATCAAACTCTCTTGCACATATACCTAGCCTAAGATCAGAAGATATTTCAATCATCTCAAGCCCTCATCGATCATAATTTGCTTAGATTGACCTGGAGAGAGCCCTCTCCTGGCCTGGTAGGGCTAGCTACCAGGCTGAGTGTGGTTTGATGTTGGCCCTGGATCCTACCTTTTCAGCCTGAGGTAAATCTAGGCACTAACATTTCACAAATGTAAATGTGTTTCAAATTTGAATGAAATAACTAGAATTTTACTTCAGAATTTGTTTAAGTACACTCTGTCTTGAACAACTATTCATTTTAATGTTTTCTTCTAATATCCAGAGTAGGGAATTCTTCATTTCTCCCTAGTTTCGATTGACCTCTTTCATTTCCTTCATTATCCAGTTTGAGGAATCCTTAACTGCTCCTTGATCCTGATTGAGAAACCACTTCACCATTCAGCATAAAAGATCTAAGTTTACTCAGCTACCTTTCCCTGTGAACATTATCTTTAGAACGTGATTCAGTCCTATTTTCTTAACAATTTGGACTCCATGGCCCAATGGTAAAAAGACACATATATCCATCTGAATTAGTGATTCCACCACCAAATCAAATAAAAAACCAATGAAGTTTAAATAACTATCCTAAAATCAATTAACTCAATAATGTTAAATCATAAAGAGAGAGCCCTCTCTAAGAATTAGGAAGGCTAGATCCTGATCTCAAAAGTATGCTTGTGGTTACCTCTATCATTTCTTTCACGACAACCCTAGAGAGATTTTAGAGTGATAACATAGTGGTGACCATACTGGGGAATCAAGTCCTCAGTTTAATAAACATTAAAGGAAATCCTAAATCTCATCTTTGCACCTTAAGGCCATTTTAGGGTTGTTAAAAGGTTTCATTAAAAAATTAAAAAATCAAAAAATTATGGCTTCCAAAAGAACATAAGTTACCAGGGCACATCCAGATCCAAACCCTGCTATAATTGTTGATAATCTAGAAATTCGTTTAATTAAAAACAATAAATTAGAAAGTCAATAAAGTATTAGTCAGCTAACTAAAGCAAACTCACTTCCTAAAGAGTTATCAAACTTAGAGGATCTTAAATTTGATCTATCATTTGAGCATTCAATTTTTTTTGTACCAAATATGAAACTTCAGTTCATGACACTGTAATAGACCCTGCTTTTATTCAATTTATTGAATCAAATAAGACTACTATACATCCTAATTTAGATCAACATGTTCTAGACACTTTTGACAAACTTGATGCTTTGACCTCAAAATTTATAAGACACATAGATGAAGATTATTTTCAACAGTCAATTGAATTAGCTACCCTAATTGCTACTACTCATAAGCCTTATACCATTCCTTTAGAATCTATAAATTCATATTTACTTAGTACCACCTCATCTATTATTTCCACTACACTTAATTCCATAGAATCATTCATCCCCAAGCTCCCTCTTCAACCAAGAGTTTTATTTCCATCTCCAAATATTTCAAGCTCACCAGTAAGCCCTTCAAGCTCAGCTGTAAACCCTTCAAGTTCATCTTCAATCACTACCACTTTACCTCCTAGCCAAGCTAGAATCTTAGCCATGGTTGCCAGATATGCTCCTTTGACCTTACCAGCTCAAGTACATACCTTGCCCCAAGAATATCAGAGTAAAATATTTCAGTTCAATGGTACTGGTCAATATATTGCACAACAACATGTAAATAAAATGAATGATGACTTTGAATTACATGAAATTGATGAAGAAGATGTACAAATGAGTTTATTTGCACAAACACTAGAAGGAGATGTCAAGAAATGGTTTAAAGGTTTACCTACTGGTCATATTGTTGATTTACCTTCTTTCCATAGATTGTTCATCAATAGACGTGAGAGGAAGAAAAAACCTTTACAAATATTATCTGAATATGAAAACATTAGAAGAGATCCTAATGAATTTGTCCAGGACTATTGTACTAGGTTTAACAATATTTACAATGCAATCCCTGCAAATATCAAACCTCCCCCAGACTTAGCACTAAAAAAATTCCTTGATGGTTTTGAAACTGATATGTCTTACCAATTGAGAGAAAGAAACCCTCCAACTTTAGAACAAATGCAGAGTGATGCAGTTAGTGTAGAAGCTAACTTGTTAGCTAAAAGAGCCAGGATGAGAAATGAAAGGAGAGTTACAATTAAGGAGGAACCATCCACCTTAGATGTTAAGATAGATACTTTAGCTAAAATTTTAGAAAAGTTAGTGGATATATTAGAAATTATGGATAGAAAACCACAATGGGATAATTAACAACAAGGCCCTCAAATAAGAAATCCTAATTTTAGGAAGAATCCCAATATTGGTAAGCCTAGAGAAGGGCCACCTAATCAACAGATTAGACCACCTTTCCAAGAAAACTATGTTGAAAGTTCTCACCAAAATGAAGAAGATGAAGACACTCAGATTAACTTAATGGGAATAAATGATGGTAATACTATTTTTCTTACCCAAGAATAACATGAATTATGCATGTTACAACAATTACAGTTAGAATCTAGAGAATCTTTTGATTATAAAAAAAGGTTATGAATTTTCCATTAATGAAGTTCATAAGAAATATAACCTTAGGAGTAGGAAAAACATAGAAATCCCTACTAATAAAACTGTCCAAACTCAAACCAAGAAAACAGTGGGAGCTCTTGCAACCAAAGTGCTACAAATTCTCTATAGGGAAACCCAAAAAACTTTCACTCCAAAAATTGTAGCTAGTCCAAAAATTGTAGACATCACAGATACTACTGTCGAAACTTCAGGTCACATTCAAAAATCAGCAACTATGAAAACTTCAAAGGATGACCAAAAATCAACTAATACTCAATCTTTAAAAGCTATTCAGATTTCAATTGCTTCCCAAACTATTCCAAATCAAAGAATTGAAGATAGTAAAGAAGTAGACACCCAAACACAAACTTAATTATCAATTGAGGATAAAAGAGAAAAAACTACACAAACTCCAGTTGCCAAGGAGGAAGTCATTCAGTCAAGAAAAACACAGACTCCGTTTAATATCCAAAATGAAATTGCCAAATTAAAAATCTCAGTTCCTTTAATAGAATTGATAAGAAATATTTCCTTCAAAGCCCAAATCACTAAAACACTAAATATAGATGAAGGAGAATACTTTGTTAATCTAAATGATGACCAACCAAAATTAATAGTTGGTCCTGAAGTAAATGGAAAACATGAATAAAGTGGTGTCCCTCCATTCTACATTAAATTAACTATTCATGATCAAATATTGCACAATGCTATGGTAGATTCAGGAGCATCCAACAACCTAATGCCAAAAGAAATCATGGAAACATTAGATTTAGATATAACCAGACCATATAAAGATCTTTTCTCTTTTGATTCAAGTAAATTCAAATGACTAGGCCTAATTAAAGACTTGTGCGTTACTCTAGTTCAATACCCAGGTAAAAGTATTGTCATGGATATTGTAGTTGCTGATATCCTTCCAAAATATCGAA
This sequence comes from Pinus tabuliformis, assembly GCA_031772625.1. Classification (NCBI taxonomy): domain Eukaryota; kingdom Viridiplantae; phylum Streptophyta; class Pinopsida; order Pinales; family Pinaceae; genus Pinus; species Pinus tabuliformis. Next base: position 992,335,704 of record CM062818.1, on the reverse strand, counting down.
TGATGTTATCTCGCTCATGGGGAGAAAAATTGCAGGGATCTCTACAATTAGACATGTCTTATGCCACAATTTCAGTATTTGGTCAGCCCGAAAATGTTTATAGAGAGAATTTGATGAAATACATGGTCAGTAGTATAGATAAACCACAAAACTATCCTATTTATTCTGTACATTCTTATATGGATTCTTTCATTTTATGTAATTCAGACACTGAAAAGGACAATAACGTAGTTTTCAAACGAGAACATAAAGAACTTGTTGTTTGTGTTGTCCAGTGGAGTGTTTTGCAACTTGCAACCTATGGACATACTCTTGTCCGCCACTGTCTTCCATGACTTGTTTTGTGTTTGCTGCTTTGAGGTATCCAGTGGATCGGCCTTCTTTATTAGCTGCCTAACCTTCTCTTACATCTCCTCAAGTGTAGGGGGAGCCCCTTTACTGCTAAGATGGTATTGATCATTTTTCTTTTGGGGCTCCTTCTCAGTGTTCATCTTTGAGACTACTTGCAAGCACTGATATGCGTTCACCACATGCCCAGAGCTTGGTGCTTCATCAGGTGCAGCCTCTTCGTTATCATCAGTGTATTATGGCTGCTCCTATATGTCACAATCCGCATTGAGTGTATGAGTACAGACAGGGGTAACAACTCACTTCCAATCTGAACAAGAGTTCTCGAGGTGAAATTCTTCATGGAAGGAATAGAACTTAGGATCGGCGCATTGATCGAGTTAGAAAATAGGCTTCTATGCAAATTTGGAACTGAACAATTTGTCGCTTCATGAGTCGATTGATGAACTGCTTTCCTGTCTCTTTCTGGGTGGATGACTGCTCGAGAATGTGTCTATCTTCTGTTGCTTAAGTTTAGACACTTCAGTGGTCAAGTTCTTGACAAGGTGAGTGAGGGTCTCAATATTAGTTGCTTCCTTGTCTCTACCTTTTCTTGTCGTTGCTTGGGGATTTCTATTTGCATCCTTGGAGTCTTTTGTTGATTCATCATCCTTGATGACTCTAATGGCATGCAAGTCTTTCTCAATATCAATAGCCTCTTCGTAGGTTTCTAAAAGTGTTGGCTTCACAGCTCGCTTGACGAACTGCACAATGGTGGTTGGTAGTGTAGATGTGTAATAGTCGATAGTGATGGAGTCATGAGGTTTGGTGTCTGTTGCAAACTTGTTCCAAATATGCATAAAACTCTGATTGAAATATTTCACTTTCTCTTTTCCCTCCATCTTGAGGCTTCCCAATTCTTTGAGTAGCATGGCTGGGGTCTTATCATCAACAAACATTTCAAGGAACATACGTTTGAAAGAACCCTAGTTTTGTATGGAATTGGGTGGAAGGCTATGATACCAAGAAACTGTGTGGCCATCCAAGGTAGATGGAAATAATCTACATGCTACTTGTCCTTTCCTTGTCACAATGTGCACATCAAATCACCCTAAATGCATGAAATGAAACCTCTCACCATAGCAGCATAAGGGTAAAATCACTCTCCGAAATCCAACCCCTTTCATATGGAAAGCTATAAATATATAGAGGAGTGGGGTAAGTTGGGAGTTCTTATCCAATTACCAACCTAAGGTTTTAGATCCACCTGTGATGGAAGGATGGGATCAAAGGATAAAGGATGGAAACTCCAAAGTAAGGTAGGATAGGATCTGGATGTTTTATCTAAGAGCATGTCGTAGGACTAACACACCACCCCAATATCAAAATATGTGTTGCACCTAGGAAGATTAACACTGTTGGGAGAGGTGCAACACTCTGTCTTGCACTACTAGGGTGTGTTGGGCACAAAATTCCAACTTGTTAATTATTTTTACCTCATTTTTTGTCAATTTTTTTGCATGAAAAGGAGCCTAATGAATCTCTTATTGATGTTTTAGGTGTTCATTAGCACAAAATGGCATTCATTTGGAGAGAAAGAGAACATTAGGAACAAGATTTAAATGTAGCAAATGATCCTACTACCATCCAGGTGCTAAAAAACTATGGATTGTGAAAATTCTTCTGGCTTCCTGGTATGATGCAACAAATGGAATTGTTGCCTTGTTCATTCATGGGATGTTCAAATGCAAGCATTCAGGTTTTTGGAACATCTTCTTGCGATAAGGTATAATATATCTACTTTCTTGTAGGTTTATCCAAAAGAGGTTCCCCATCTCTCTCCTAGGTGGGAGAAGTGGTGGGGAGATAGTGAAATATTATATCACCGCCTATTGTAGACCTTGATACCATCCAACCAAGGATGGAAAGATCAATATAAGATATGTAACCCAATTACCTTTGAGAATCATCATATTCATGATAATTAGAAAATTTAATACAACTGAAATAGGCCAGCATTGAGACAACCATTGCCACTGCTATTCCTATAGTTACTACAGCAGTTCCTTCAACTTTGGCAGCTTCATTGGCCCCAACAGCTCAACTAGCTACAATACTACCAGTTGCAACAACAACTACATCAGCAACAAGTTCAACAACAACATCAACTCATCCTAGTGATGAAGTAGCTAAACTGGTCAAAGCCATGGAGGATATGTCCATCCAAAACACTGAAATAAATAGACTTAAGGAACAAATCAAAAGTCTAAAGGATGAGAAGAACCAATGCAGGTGCAAAGGGGAGAAACCTATAGGTGATCAACGCAGGATACATTGGAGAAACCTGTAGGTGAACATTGTCTAGCAAGAGGCCAAGGTGCCTTGGTCCTAAAAATTGCTAAGATGATGGAGTTTCAGGAAGAAACTCTGGGGAATAAAAGATGCATGTTTAGGGATTTGTGCAATGATGATGACAAGAGGGAACAAGATGTTGATTGATCTCATTAGGAGGCCAATTGATTGGATGTGATAAAATGGCCTATAAAATATTTCCCCCTAAAGCGCAAAGTCAGAAATGATGACTGATGACTAAAGTGCTTTACCTTGTGACAAGTCGAGATCAAGAACAATTGACGAGCTTCATCTGTTACAATACATTTACATCATGACATCTTTGCTGTTGAGGGAGGCATACCAATACTCATCATGTAAGCTAACATAACATATAAAATGATCAAAATACATGTCCACAGATGACAAGTGGTGGACCCATGGTTGGATGATTGTCTCAATGATAATGGCCATCATACATTGTGATCTTTGTATAACTCTTGAAATCGTACCCCGGAAGGATGAAACTAGATCTGGGGTCTTGTATCTCCTTCACATGACCAACCAACATACAAGTCTAACCATGTGAATCAATGAGCTAAGGTCGAACATGGTAGACACCATTTTATTACCGTCTAATGATGTAAGTCGTTAACAAATGTGAGAGAAACCACTGATGATGTTAATGGTTCTCAAGCTACTACAATACAATATGTATGGTGTGAACAAGTGAGTTGATGTTGAACACTACATAGATTCTTTCAGTAGAAGGAAATTTATGTAAAACTATCACCAAGAGCAAGGAAACTTGCCATTGATGTATGTAAGCACCAAGGTACAAAATGGTGTTTCTAACTCAACTTCTTGGATAATGTATTGATGTTGACAAGAACGACCCATCGCAGAATGGCCTTGATGTATCCCCCATCAATGACATGAAACAGGTATCATTATTGAGACAGAATAATGTTGATAAGGAATTGGATCAAGAAAGGCAAACATAGTATGAAGGCTTAAGAGTATTGTAACAGATATCAACTGAATGACTTCTCTTGAACACTACGACGACACTGAATGGAGTTGGCAGCATTGACCCAAAATCAAAGTGGAGGCTCTAAAATAGTATAATAACCAAAACATAAGAAAATTACCCAACCCCCTAAAGCCACGGAGATGAAGTGGAAGAGTTTCGTGTTCAAGAGTGACTCGTTGCCATTACAAATGCAATACATAGTTTTCCCAATTTCCTCAACCATACTAGTCAGTACCTATTTATTTTCTAACAAGCTTGTGGAGGATAACATATGCTTGATTTGTAAGTTCATCCTTCGGATGAATCCCTCGGAGTATATTTAATGGACCTAGAGAAGGAGTGGTTCTTCCTTATCATTTTCGAAAAGTAGATCGTAGTTTGATGTTTTAACGAGTCTTACTAAGGTAAAACTTGACATCTTTTCATGTTTAAAGAGTTTGAAAGGCTAAAAAAAAAACTCCAACTGTCCCTTTTCGTGGATAGTCTCTCAAGCCCGAAAAGGTAAAATAAAAACTCAAGAGAACCTCTTAGCCAATGTTGACTAAGGTATTCCTTTTTCGTAAATAGTCTATGTCAGTTTGGAAAAGGTTTAAACTTGTACTAAGTAGACGTATTTTCATTTACTTTTACGAGTTCAAAAAGACAAGTGCTTGGAAATATTTTCATATTTTGGGAGTCTGAAAAGAGTTGAAAGAGGCCTCCAAGGGGTTCCGTTTTTGTAGGTTTATAGAGCCCAAAAAATAGATAAAAGTATACTCCTTGGCTAAAATAACCTATTTAAAGCATGATAAAAACTATTAACAATTATTGACCTGCTTAAAACATCACAAAAAGGTTTAAACATACCTGTTTCACAGTAAAAATGAAGCATATCTTGGTCAAAACATTACATATGAATAAAATAATGCCAGAAATGACCAAAAATGACTATTAACTTCCACCATTTCACATTTACCTTCATTAGTGAGAATTTTGAGAAATGTTTTCCCTCGATCTTATATAGTTGATTGTAGCCAATCCGGTGGACCATTATAAGTACTGTCAATTCCAGGTGTTAGCACTTGAGATTTCACCCTAGGCTGAGGAAGGTAAACCTTCAAGGCAACATCAAACCATTTCACCTCGTAGCTAGCCCTACGGGGTATGAGAAGGCTCTCTCCGGTCAAACTCGGTAGATCTTTCAATAGGATAAGCTGACCCAATTAGGAACACTGATATTAGGCTAGTAAACTGATAAGGAGGGTTGATTTAAAGTTTTTGGGGTTTTTGGTGGCAATTGGAGGGAGTGCAATTCAGGGTGTGGGGATTGAGCTCAGTTTTTGCAGGTGGGTCTTTGGGGCAAGGAAGGAGTTTGTGCTAATGCCTTAAGCTGAGATGGATGATCAAGGAAGAAAGAGAGGGAGGTAAAGAGGGCAAACAATGACTTTGAATCCTCTTTAGACAGTGGAAAACATAAACATTAAACAAATTTGAAAGCTGAGCATGGCAAGCATGAATTCAAACTTTATCACTTCATTTGTTTAATAAGCTGCAGTAAAGAAAGAGATGGAACACATAAACACACTTAAAATTAGAATAACAGAACACACCATCAACACAAAAGTCCACAAGAATCCCAATGATGTCTGCAAAACCCTGGTCTTCCTTTTCCTCAAATTGCAGAGATACAAGTAAAATATACAATAGAGCTTCTCCCTCAAGAGTCCAACCATGAAAATGAGCAAGAGAAGGCATAATATAGATCATCTAACTCCTTTCCCCACCTCTAGGGGTCGAGCTCAGCTTCCTAGGAGCAGTTTGAACTAATTCTAAACTGAGCACTAGATAATAGGCAGTCAAAACAACTTGCCTCTAAAACTTAGGTAACCCATTCATGCATTTAATATTCACTATTTACATCAAGGAAACTTCTAGAAGTGTTAAAGGAGAGTAAATGTATCCATGTGCCATGAAAATTACCCAACAATCCATCATTTACATGCATTAAGAGTCAACCAAAGTAAAAACAGTGTTTTGCAGGCCGAAATAGTCAAAATGGTGAAATTTCCCTGAGTGGTCGCGCCCCTCCCTTGGAGTGGTCGCGCACATTGGCAGCTGTGTTTGAGGGCCTTCCTGGTGTCCAAATCAGGTGCAAGATAGCTTTTTGGAAAGGTCTATGAGTCTACTTTCCAACCCCACCGGAATTTTTGAATTTGGAGTTTATTTGACCCCTCACAAGCTATTTCTCCCAAGACATCTTTCTGCAACTCAAAAAGTGGGCAGAAAGTCAAAATTTGCATGTATTTTGAGCTTTTGGAGGCCCAAATCTCCATAAAAACTTGACCCCATGCATAGGCAAGTGTATTTTTGCATGAAAATTCCAAAAATGCAAAGTTTTTCTCATTTTGAGCTGTCCCCCCGAGTGGTCGCGCGCGGGGTGAGACCACTCCAACGGCCAAAACCTGTAAAATTGCACAAAAAATTCACAAAAGACAAAATTTTCTCCAAATTTCTTGAAATTTGGGTTGGGAGTCCCCAATCAAGTACCGTGCTCATTCAAATAGGCTTTGGCCAAAATTTGGAGTGGATCGGGCGTTTTCCTTCGTTTTTGTGCTTTGGCCAACCGTCCTTGGAGCACCTTCATTCTCGCCGGTATTTTTGACATTTCTCTCAAACCATGACACCTGTGTAAAATTCATCTTTGATTGCTCAGAAATAGCTTTTGAGTGAAACTTGTCCCGATGTGTGAAACAAGGGATTTTGTCGAAATGGAGCGAAATGAAGGGGATAGAGGGCTTCTAAATTCTTGGGGAAATTTTTGGGAGTGGGGAGGGATGTTAGGAAGCAGGGGAAAGTTGAATCTTAGAGATTGAGTGAGGGGAAGGGGTCGAAAAGGACAAAACACAGGCCAAACCTAGAAAATTGCCAGGTTGTAGCTAGAAACTAGGGTTTGTGCAAAAATGAGGAATTTGGCGGATCTAAGGGATGGGAAGTGTTTGATAAGGTACTTTAAGGATAGGGGAAGGTGTATGAACATCAGGAAACAAGTTTTGCCGGTGATTTGACCATCCAAGAGAAATTGCCTTCAAAACCCTAGGAGAGGGAAATGACCTTGCCTGGGCGCAACATGAAGCATGAACAAGGTGTAAAATGACTCATTAGACACTGACATGATAATGAAAACCCTACGAATGATGATAAACTCAGCTGAATGGTGACGTGGACTAACATTTGGGCAAACCCTAGACCTAATGCCTAGTGACCAAATTTTGCTTGAAGACTCACTGAAATGACAAAATTTGACCTTGACACTTCAAAATCACTTTGTAAGAGCACATTTGATCACTAGAGGAAGGCTGGAAAGACTGACACTAACATTGGCTCCAATGGGGATGGTAGCTCCTTGGAGGTGCCAATAACCGCAGACCTCTGGGAGAGCAGACCAGTGCTTTATTCATTGGGCAATGGAGTCAAAAACTCAAGCTGAAATGCATGACTGAAAACCGACTCAAACTGACTTAACAACAAGACTGAAAATGGACTAACAAAGGACTCATGACTCAACTAAAAACTGACTCAATACTTAAACACAATCGAGCAACTGAAAATGATGCTCAAAGTGGAGCTTATTCATCACAACCTACTCTAACAGTTTCATTGATCACCTGATCAAGTGAAATGAAACAACCAATGCAACCAAGTAAGTATCTTATCTGTTGTTTGAAATCTCTGCAAGTTCTCACTTATGACCAACAAGAGAGAACTACTGAAAGGCAACTCCCATGACAACTTAGAAACAGATCCATTGAATGATATAAATTCTCTATCCGCCTCCAAAAACACTGCATAAGGATCTTGAAATTCAAGCACATTGGAACTTAGCTCATCCAATGGATTACTTCTCTTTTCCTCATACCATGAATGCAAACTTTGATCTGAGCCTGGTGATGAGACCTCTGCTGAAAATGACAAAGAAACCGGCTGCCGGATCAAATTCATATCAGCACATGTTTCAAGCTCACATGTGGTCAATGGAGAAAGACTTTGACTGCAAACCTCATCCAAAACATCAGCTATTGGATCATGAAAAACTTGAAAAGACTGCTGCAATGTATCCATTGAAAATGTATGACATCCTTCTAGCTGTTCATCCTTTTCTTGAGAGATTTTATGAAAATTCTGCCTTATAAACTGAAATGCTTCAAAACAAAAGGGTATAGAATCTTCCTGTATCATCAAATCATGTATGTCGGCTGCCACAGTTTCATATGTAATCTGCCTTTCAATTTCATTTGGTAGCTGCAAATCTGATGCTACAGGCTGCTCAAGAATTTTGTCATCTGTCTCATCCTCAACATTTACACTGAGAGATTGCTGATTTGTTATAGGCTGTCCATTTAAAGATTTACTATACAACCTACCCTTCAAAAACTGAAATGATTCGAAACAAAAAGGTAGGGAACCTTCTTGTATCATTTGATCAAATATGTCAACTTCCATGCTTTCATCTGCAACTTGACAACCAATGGCATTTGGGGGCTGCAAATCTGAATATGAGAATTCTGGAACAAGGTTTTTATTGCCTCCAAGATGGTCTAGATCAAGACTTGTTGACAACTGATTTCTAATTCCATGGAAGTTGTCTTTAATGAACTAACATGAATCAAAACAAAAAGGCAAAGATCCTTCACTTACTTCAAAATTTGCTGCACTTTCCTCATCACTGTCATAGCTGATATGTGATGGGTGATCATTATATTTGAGCTGCTGAAAATGAACCTCTTCCTCCCACAAACTAGCTGTTGGTTTATCTACAAGATTAGCTTCTGTTTGGAGAACATAATCATCGTCATATTGATCAAACCGAGGCAAATCATCGGTATAAAACATATCATCAAGCATGCAGGTCATATCAACAATTCTTTCTTCGCCAAGGTGATCTACAAAGCAATCATTATCAGATCTACGACAACTAGGATAAGAAACAAAATGTTTTGGATCAGCAACTTGTTCTTCTTCAATCAGCGAGCCTTGAACATCATAAGCATTTCTTGAGGTGACCTTCTCCATCATCTTTTCCACTGCACTTACCAAAATATCAAGCTTCACCTCTAGAGATGTTGATTTTTCCGGATCTATGTTTTTCATCTCTTCTTCCTTCAACCTTGCCTTTCGGATCAGCAGATGCGCCTCTACATTTACTGCACTGTTTTGCATCTCGTGAAGTGTTGCAATATCCCTTTCTCTCAGCTGAAACTCCATCTCCGGATCAAAGGCACCCGGATAGTGCAAGAGAGCAGATCTAGGAGAAGGTCTTATATCAACTGGCATCGAATAATAAACTTGATTAAATCTGGCTGAAAACTGTTGTACTGTCTCACCTGGCAGTCTTTTCAACTGGTTATACTCTTCTACAATCAAGAAAAGGTTTTGACCGATCATCCACCTGTCGAGAAAAACTTTGACAAACTGCTGGAAATCTGAAATGCTTGCATCAGACAGGGCTTTGAACCAACTCTTCACTTCAGCTTGCAAAGAAAGAGCAAAAAGCCTAATACTGACATCTTCTTCATCAACTTCAAAAAGATCTAGAAAATTCTCAAAATTCTGGACATGTTGCTCAGCGTTGACATTCTTACATTCACCATCAAACATCGGCAAGTATAGATCATAGTTTTTGGGGAAAGCATGAAGAACAGAAGGTAAAACAAGAGGCTTATACCGATCTGGAATTTTACAAGGTGTATGGGTATGTACAGCAGGTATATAATCGGACTTGGTCGCTTGGGGTTCATCACAAAATTCGGAAAAAGGATCTTGATCAAGCTCAAAAGCATGCAAATCTTTGGTATTCACAATCTTCGAAGGAAAAGAATTAACTGTAGGCTGAGGATCTCTTCTCAAATACAATATACTTTGCAAAGCCTTCTTGACATTCGTGGGAAAAGAGAAGAAATAATTTATGACAAAGAAAAAAATGTCTTGGATGAAATTCCAACTTGAATACCTGATTTTGCCATATTCTCCTTTCATGTTTCTGCTGGTCGGGATCATCCTCCAGTGGAGTCTTTGGATCTGATCTTCAAAACTGATTTAGAGTCGCCAAGTGAATGATTTCAGCCTTTCAAGTGTCTGATCGTTGTTCACCATCAACAATCAGATCTGAACTTGATACATGTACTGGGGTAAAATGCAAATGAAGTGCTATATTCACAAGCTCACGGAGATTGACTGAAGCAGCGTTTATCTACTTACGCTGATGTAAAACAAGAGCGTTTTCGAAGGCTACATGGCGTAACTTCAGGCTCCGTCTAAGACTTATGAAACAAACACATCAACCCACAACAATTTTGTTCTCCCCAGTATGGTCGCCACTATGTTAGCACTTGAGATTTCACCCTAGGCTGAGGAAGGTAAACCTTCAAGGCAACATCAAACCATTTCACCTCGTAGCTAGCCCTACGGGGTATGAGAAGGCTCTCTCCGGTCAAACTCGGTAGATCTTTCAATAGGATGAGCTGACCCAATTAGGAACACTGATATTAGGCTAGTAAACTGATAAGGAGGGTTGATTTAAAGTTTTTGGGGTTTTTGGTGGCAATTGGAGGGAGTGCAATTCAGGGTGTGGGGATTGAGCTCAGTTTTTGCAGGTGGGTCTTTGGGGCAAGGAAGGAGTTTGTGCTGATGCCTTAAGCTGAGATGGATGATCAAGGAAGAAAGAGAGGGAGCTAAAGAGGGCAAACAATGACTTTGAATCCTCTTTAGACAGTGGAAAACATAAACATTAAACAAATTTGAAAGCTGAGCATGGCAAGCATGAATTCAAACTTTATCACTTCATTTGTTTAATAAGCTGCAGTAAAGAAAGAGATGGAACACATAAACACACTTACAATTAGAATAACAGAACACACCATCAACACAAAAGTCCACAAGAATCCCAATGATGTCTGCAAAACCCTGGTCTTCCTTTTCCTCAAATTGCAGAGATACAAGTAAAATATACAATAGAGCTTCTCCCTCAAGAGTCCAACCATGAAAATGAGCAAGAGAAAGCATAATATAGATCATCTAACTCCTTTCCCCACCTATAGGGGTCGAGCTCAGCTTCCTAGGAGCAGTTTGAACTAATTCTAAACTGAGCACTAGATAATAGGCAGTCAAAACAACTTGCCTCTAAAACTTAAGTAACCCATTCATGCATTTAATATTCACTATTTACATCAAGGAAACTTCTAGAAGTGTTAAAGGAGAGTAAATGTATCCATGTGCCATGAAAATTACCCAACAATCCATCATTTACATGCATTAAGAGTCAACCAAAGTAAAAACAGTGTTTTGCAGGCCGAAATAGTCAAAATGGTGAAATTTCCCTGAGTGGTCGCGCCCCTCCCTTGGAGTGGTCGCGCACATTGGCAGCTGTGTTTGAGGGCCTTCCGGGTGTCCAAATCCGGTGCAAGATAGCTTGTTGGAAAGGTCTATGAGTATACTTTCCAACCCCACTGGAATTTTTGAATTTGGAGTTTATTTGACCCCTCAAAAGTTATTTCTCCCAAGACAGCTTTCTGCAACTCAAAAAGTGGGCAGAAAGTCAAAATTTGCATGTATTTTGAGCTTTTGGAGGCCCAAATCTCCATAAAAACTTGACCCCATTCATAGGAAAGTGTATTTTTGCATGAAAATTCTAAAAATTCAAATTTTTTCTCATTCTGAGCTGTCCCCCCGAGTGGTCGCGCGCGGGGTGAGACCACTCCAACGGCCAAAACCTGTAAAATTGCACAAAAAATTCACAAATGACAAAATTTTCTCCAAATTTATTGAAATTTGGGCTGGGAGTCCCCAATCAAGTACCATGCTCAGTCAAAGAGGCTTTGGCCAAAATTTGGAGTGGATCGGGCGTTTTCCTTCGTTTTTGTGCTTTGGCCAACCGTCCTTGGAGCACCTTCGTTCTCGCCGGTATTTTTGACATTTCTCTCAAACCATGACACCTGTGTAAAAAGTGAAAGAGGTTTTTCTTCCTTGTCATGTTTTGGACAAAAACCTCTTTCAGTTTTGCAAAATTCATCTTTGATTGCTCAGAAACAGCTTTTGAGTGAAACTTGTCCCGATGTGTGAAACAAGGGATTTTGTCGAAATGGAGCGAAATGAAGGGGATAGAGGGCTTCTAAATTCTTGGGGAAATTTTTGGGAGTGGGGAGGGATGTTAGGAAGTAGGGGAAAGTGGAATCTCAGAGATTGAGTGAGGGAAGGGGTCGAAAAGGAAAAAACATAGGCCAAACCTAGAAAATTGCCAGGGTGTAGCTAGAAACTAGGGTTTGTGCAAAAATGAGGAATTTGGCGGATCTAAGGGATGGGAAGTGTTTGATAAGGTAATTTAAGGATAGGGGAAGGTGTATGAACATCAGGAAACAAGTTTTGCCAGTGATTTGACCATCCAAGAGAAATTTCCTTCAAAACCCTAGGAGAGGGAAATGACCTTGCCTGGGCGCAACATGAAGCATGAACAAGGTGTAAAATGACTCATTAGACACTGACATGATAATGACAACCCTACGAATGATGATAAACTCAGCTGAATGGTGACATGGACTGACATTTGGGCAAACCCTATACCTAATGCCTAGTGACCAAATTTTGCTTGAAGACTCACTGAAATGACAAAATTTGACCTTGACACTTCAAAATCACTTTGTAAGAGCACATTTGATCACTGGAGGAAGGCTGGAAAGACTGACACTAACACCAGGTAAGAGCTAAAACCTTTCTATTTCTTTTCATGGTACAATTTTGTGATTTAATGTAAATTGTTTGATGTTTTGAGGGCCTTGCGATTCTAAGAACATGTCGTAGGACTAATGCACCACCCCAATATCGAAATATGTGTTGCACCTAAGAATACTAACACTGTTGGGAGAAGTGCAACACTCTATCTTGCACTACTGGGGTGCATTGGGCACAAAATTCCAACTTGTTAATTAGTTTTTCCTCAATTTTTGTCATTTCTTTTGCATGAAAAGGATCCTAATGAATCTCTTGTTGATGTTTTAGGTGTTCATTAGCACAAAATGACATTCATTTGGAGAGAAATAGAACGTTAGGAACAAGATTTAAATGTAGAAAATGATCCTGCTACCATCCAAGTGCTAAAAAACTATGGATTGCGAAAATTCTTCTAGCTTCCTAGTATGAGGCAACAGATGGAATTGTTGCCTTGTTCATTCATGGAATTTTCAGGTGCAAGAATTCAGGTTTTGGGAACATCTTCTCACGATAAAGGTATAATATGTCTACTTTCTTACAGGTTTATCCAAAAGAGGTTCTCCCATCTCTCTCCTAGGTGGGAGAAGTGGTGGGGAGACAGTGAAATATTATATCACCACCTATTGTAGACCTCGGGCCCATTAAACCAAGGACGGAAAGATCAATATAAGAAATGTAATCTTGTTACCATTGAGAATGATCATATTCATTATCGTGACAATTGGACAATTTAATACAGCTAAAACAGGCTAGCATTGAGATAGCCATCGCCACTATTATTCCTACAATTACTACAACAGTTCCTTCAACTTTGGTAGCTTCATGGGCCCCAACAGCTCCATAGCTACAACACTTCCAGCTGCAACAAAAAATACATCAACAACAGGTTCAACAACAGCAGCAGCTCATCCTAGTGATGAAGTAGCTAAACTGGTCAAAGCCATGGAGGATATGTCCATCCAGACCATTGAAATAAATAGACTTAAGGAACAAATCAAAAGTATAGAAAATGAGAAAAACCAATGCATGTGAAAAGGGGAGAAACCTATAGGTCATCAACGCAACACATTGGAGAAACTTGTAGGTGAACATTGTCCAACAAGAGGCCAGGGTGACTTGGTCCTAAACCTTTCTAAGATGATGGAGTTTCAGTAAGAAACTCTGGGGAATAAAAGATGCATTCTTTGGGATTTGTGCAATGATGATGACAAGAGGGAATAGGATGTTGATTGATCTCATTAGGAGGCCAATTGATTGGATCTAATAAAATGGCCTATAAAATATTTCCCCCTAAAGTGCAAAGTCAGAAATAATGACTAATGAATAAAGTGCTTTACCTTGTGACGAATCGGGATCAAGAACAATTGACGAGATTCATCTGTTACGATACTTTTACATCATGACATCTTTGTTGCTAAGGGAGGCATACCAATACTCATCACATAAGCTAACATAACATATAAAATTATCAAAATACGTGTCCACAGATGACAAGCGGTGGACCCATGATTGGATGATTGTCTCAATGATCATGGCCATCATACATTATGATCTTTGTTTAACTCTTGAAATTGTAGCCCGGATGGACGAAACTAGATCTGGGGTCCTGTATCTCCTTCACATGACCAATCAACATACGAGTCTAACCATGTGAATCAATGAACTGAGGTCGAACATGGTAGACACCATTTGATTATTGTCTGATGATGTAAGTCGTTAACAAAAGCGAGAGAAACCACTGATGATGTTAATGGTTCTCAAGCTACTACAATACAATATGTATGGTGTGAACAAGTGAGTTGATGTCAAACACTACATAGATTCTTTCGATCGAAGGCAATTTATGTAAACCTATTTTTGAGAGCAAGGAAACTTGCCATTGATGTATATAAGCACCAAGGTACCAAATGGTGTTTCTAAGTCAATTCTTGGATAATGTGTTGATGTCGACAAGAACGACCCATTGCAGAAGGGCCTTGATGTATCCCCTATCAACGAAACAAAATGGGTATCGTGATTGAGACTGAATAATGTTGATACAGAATTAGATCATGAAAGGCAAACATAGTATGAAGGCTTAAGAGTATTGTAACAGATATCAACTAAATGACTTCTCTTGAACACTACAGCGACACTGAATGGAGCTGGCAGCGTTGACCGAAAATCGAAGTGGAGGCTCTGAAAATGATACAATAACCAAAACATAAGAAAATTACCCAACCCAATAGCCATGGAGATGAATTGGAAGAGTTTTGTGTTCAAGAGTGACTCGGTGCCATTACAAATGCAATACACTATTTTCCCAATTTCCTCAACCATACTGGTCAGTACCTCTTTATTTTTTAACAAGCTTGAGGAGGATAACATATGCTTGATTTGTAAGTTCATCCTTCAGATGAATCCCTCTAAGTATATTTAATGGACCCAAAGAAGGAGCGGTTCTTCCTTATCATTTTTGACAAGTCCATTGTAGTTTGATGTTTTAACGAGTCTAACTAAGGTAAAACTCGACATCTTTTTCATGTTTGGAGAGCTTGAAAGGCTAAAAGGAAAACTCCAGCTATCCCTTTTTGTGGATAGTCTCTCAAGCATGAAAAGGTAGAAAACAATACTCAAGAGAACCTCTTAGCCATGTTTGACTAAGGTATTCCTTTTTCATAAATAGTCTATGTTAGTTTGGAAAATGTTTAAACTTATACTGAGTAGATGTCTTTTCATTTACTTTTACAAGTTCAAAAAGATATGTGCTCGGAAATATTTTCATATTTTGGGAGTTTGAAAAGAGTTGAAAGAGGACTCCAAGGGGTCCCTTTTTCGTAGGTTTATAGAGCCCGAAAAATAGATAAAAGTATACTCCTTGGTTAAAATAACCTATTTAAAGCATGATAAAAAAACTTGTTAATAGTTTTCGACCTGCTTAAAACATCACAAAAAGGATTAAACATACCTGTTTCATAGTAAAAATGAAGCATATCTTGGTCAAAAGATTAAATATGAATGACATAATGCAAGAAATGACCAAAAATGACTATTAGTTTCCACCATTTCATATTTACCTTCATTAGTGGGAGTTCTGAGACATGTTTTCCCTCGATCTTCTATAGTTGATTGCAACTAATCTGATGGACCATTATAAGTATTGTCACTTCCATGTAAGAGATAAAACCTTTCTATTTCTTTTCATGGTCCAATTTTGTGATTTAATGCAATTTTTTTGAGGTTTTGAGGGCCCTGAGATTCTAAGAACATGTCATAAGACTAACACACCACCCCAATATCAAAATAAGTGTTGCACCTAGGAAGACTAACATTGTTGGGAGAGGTGCAACACTCTGTCTTGCACTACTAGGGTGCATTGGGAACAAAATTCCAACTTGTTAATTAGTTTTCCCACAATTTTTGTCCATTTTTTTGCATGAAAAGGATCCTAATGAATCTCTTGTTCATGTTTTAGGTGTTCATTCGCACAAAATGGAATTCATTTGGAGAGAAAGAGAACATTAGGAATAAGATTTAAATGCAACAAATGATCTTGCTACCATCCAGGTGATAAAAAACTATGGATTGCGAAAATTATTCTAGCTTCCTTGTATGAGGCAATAGATGGAAATGTTGCCTTGTTCATTCATGGGATTTTCAGGCGCAAGAATTTAGGTTTTGGGAACATCTGCTCACGATAAAGGTATAATATATCTACTTTCTTATAGGTTTATCTAAAACAGGTTCCCCCACCTCTCTCTAAGGTCGGAGAAGTGGTGGGGAGACAGTGAAATATTATATCACCACCTATTATAGAACTCAAGACCATTAAACCAAGGACAGAAAGATCAATATAAGAAATGTAACCTTGTTACCTTTGAGAACGATCATATTCATTATCGCGACAATTGGACAATTTAATACAGCTAAAACAGGCCAGCATTGAGACAACCATTGCCACTGCTATTCCTACAGTTACTACAACAATTCCTTCAACTTTGGCAGCTTCATTGGTCCCAACAGCTCCATTAGCTACAACACTTCCAGCTGCAATGATGATGACAAGAGGGAATAGGATGTTGATTGATCTCATTAGGAGGCAAATTGATTAGATGTGATAAAATGGCCTATAAAATATTCCCCCCCTAAAGCGTAAAGTCAGAAATGATGATTGATGACTAAAGTGCTTTACCTTGTGACAAGTTGAGATCAAGAACAATTGACGAGCTTCATCTGTTACAATACATTTACATTATGACATCTTTGTTGCTGAGGGAGGCATACCAATACTCATCACATAAGCTAACATAACATATAAAATGATCAAAATACATGTCCATGGATGACAAGTGGTGGACCCATGATTGGATGATTGTCTCAATGATCATGGCCATCATACATTTTGATCTTTGTATAACTCTTGAAATTGTAGCCCAGATGGATGAAACTAGATCTGAGGTCTTGTATCTCCTTCACATGACCAACCAACATACGAGTCTAACCATGTGAATCAATGAGCTGAGGTCAAACATGGTAGACACCATTTGATTAAAATCTGATGATGTAAGTTGTTAACAAATGTGAGAGAAACCATTGATGATGTTAATGGTTCTCAAGCTACTACACTACAATATGTATGGTGTGAACAAGTGAGTTGATGTTGAACACTACATCGATTCTTTCGGTTGAAGGCCATTTATGTAAACCTTTCTCCGAGAGCGAGGAAACTTGCCATTGATGTATGCAAGCACCAAGATAACAAATGGTGTTTCTAAGAGAACTTCTTGGATAATGTGTTGATGTCGACAAGAATGACCCATCGCAGAAGGGCCTTGATGTATCCCCCATCAACGACATGAAACAGGTATCATGATTGAGACATAATAATTCTAAAACAAAATTGGATCAAGAAAGGCAAACATAGTATGAAGGCTTAAGAGTATTGTAACAGATATCAACTGAATGACTTCTCTTGAACACTACGACGACACTGAATGGAGTTGGCAGCGTTGACCCAAAATCGAAGTTGAGGCTCTGAAAATGGTATAATAACCAAAACATAAGAAAATTGCCCAACCCAATAGCCATGGAGATGAAGTGGAAGATTTTTTTGTTTAAGAGTGACTCGTTTCCATTACAAATGCTATACATTGTTTTCCCAATTTCCTCAACCATACTGGTCAGTACCTCTTTACTTTTTAACAAGCTTGAGGAGGATAACATATTCTTGATCTGTAAGTTCATCCTTCGGATGAATCCCTCCGAGTATATTTAATGGACCTAGAGAAGGAGCGATTCTTCCTTATCATTTTGGACAAGTACATCATCGTTTGATGTTTTAATGAGTCTAACTAAGGTAAAACTCGACATATTTTTCATGTTTAGAGAGTTTGAAAGGCTAAAAAGAAAACTCCAGCTGTCCCTTTTCGTGGATAGTCTCTCAAGCCCAAAAAGGTATAAGACAATACTCAAGAGAACCTCTTAGCCATGTTTGACTAAGGTATTCATTTTTCTTAAATAGTCTGTCAGTTTGGAAAAGGGTTAAACGTATACTGAGTAGACATCTTTTCATTTATTTTTACAGGTTCGAAAAGACAAGTGCTCGGAAATATTTTCATATTTTGGGAGTCTGAAAAGAGTTGAAAGAGGCCTACAAGGGGTTCCTTTTTCGTAGGTTTATAGAGCTTGAAAAATAAATAAAAGTATACTCCTTGGTTAAAATAACCTATTTAAAGCATGATAAAAACCTATTAACAATTTTCGACCTACTTAAAACATCACAAAAAGGATTAAACATACCTGTTTCATAGTAAAAATGAAGCATATATTGCTCAAAAAATTAGATATGAACAAAATAATGTAAGAAATGACCAAAATGACTATTAATTTCCACCATTTCACATTTACCTTCATCAGTGAGGGTTATAGGACATGTTTTTCTTGATCTTATATAGTTGATTGCACCACTCCAATGGACCATTATAAGTACTGTCACTCCTTGGTAAGAGCTAAAACCTTTCTATTTATTTTCATGATCCAATTTTGTGATTTAATGCAAATTGTTTGAGGTTTTGAGGGCCCTGGGATTCTAAGAACATGTCGTAGCACTAATGCACCACCCCAATATCAAAATATGTGTTTCACCTAGGAAGACTAACACTGTCGAGAGAGGTGCAACACTCTGTATTGCACTACTGGGGTGCACTGGGCACAAAATTCCAACTTGTTAATTAGTTTTCCCTCAATTTTGTCCATTTTTTTGCATGAAAAGGAGCCTAATGAATCTCTTGTTGATATTTTAGGTGTTCATTAGCACAAAATGGCATTCATTTGGAGAGAAAGAGAACATTGGGAACAAGATTTAAATGTAGCAAATGATCTTGCTACCATCTAGGTGCTAAAAAACTATGGATTGCGAAAATTATTCTGGCTTCCTGGTGTGAGGCAACAGATGAATTTGTTGCCTTTTTCATTCATGGGATTTTTAGGTTCAATCATTCAGGTTTTGGTGACATCTACTCACGATAAAGGTATAATATATCTACTTTCTTACAGGTTTATCCAAAAGATGTTCCCCCATCTCTCTCCTAGGTGGGAGAAGTGGTGGGGAGACAGTGAAATAATATATCACCTCCTATTGTAGACCTCGATCCCATTCAACCTAGGATGGAAAGATCAATATAATATATGTAACCTAGTTACCTTTGATAATGATCATATTCATTATTGCGAGATTGGAAGGTAGTTCAACACTACATGTAGTATGGGGTGGAGTGTCTAGAGCCAACATTCTTGGAGTGAGGGAGTTTTGGTCAATATGAAAGAACAATTGACTAAATCAAGAGAGGGGAAGTTAAATAACTTCGACGATGGTTCTATCTTAGTCTCTTTTTCTCTGAAACAAGTCCCATTACTTCATCCTCGGTAGATTATACTTGAGCCTATCGATCTGAGGGTACCATGAATGAAGAGGTGAATAGATCATATGGATCGACATGCAGGTCTTATGGTGATCAGCTTCTCACTAGCCTTCTTTAGGTGGTTGTGTAGATAGTTCATCATGATTAACGACTATCCTTATGCAGGGATGGATTTCTGTGATGATCTCGAGCTCGTGTTGCCTGAGGGTGAGTAATGGGATGCTTAAGGTAAAATATTTCAACCAATTAAGTTTTTTGAAGTTTTGCAATTGTTTTGAATTTTTTGATATTGGAGACTAAACTATTGATGTTTTCATGCAGATGTTGGAGCAGTTCAACTAGTAGGTTCTTCATGTCTTTGTCATGCAAGGAGAAAACCACATGAGGAGGCAGTGGAACTAGTACAGGTTGTTTCAGTAGGATGGGATACACTATGGGATATTGAGGTAGTTGAGATCCTGTCAGAGGTGGAGCGCCACATGGAGGGGTTGACACACGGGATTGATGAGACCAAGGTTGACCATATTCATATGCGACTTCAGCGAAACACTATCAAAGTACGTAGATATATTGGTCTATTACTGCTCAAAATAGCTCATTTAGTGTCATTTTATCATGAGCACCATTAATTTTTCTAATTAGATATTTGCATGTAGTTTTTTATATGGGCGATGTAGCCATATGTGTCTAGGGGCACAATTTTTTGTAAGACCAAACTTAATATATATACATATACATACACACACACACACACACACACACACACATATATATATATACTTATTTTCAGTGCTCCCTAGTTCCTAACATGCTTTCAATATGATGTGATGTGAATTGAAACTTATTTACATTTGTTGCAAATGTCTATCTAAAACATAATTAGCTAAGCCATCTGCTAATGTTTTTCGATTTTTAGAAATATGTTCATATCACATGAAATCGAAATATCTTTCCAAAAGGCGTACTCTCAAAACCATGTGAGAGATGGCAGTATTTCTCACCAAATGAACATTAGCAAGTTGTAGTACAATGAGCTGTGAGTCAAGCCTGATTACTATATGGAGAATACCATGTAAAATAACATCAAATAGTAGGTCCACCACTGCGCTATACTCAGTGATATTGTTAGTAGAGAGACCAATGCAAATCCCTTGCATACTCACTAAGGGATCAACAGAAACTAAAGGAAACTATGAAAAGACACACTACAAATGCACTCAACACACCTATAGATAGTATGTACACAGTGTACTAAGCATGGGATCAATCATAGTATTTTTTGAGGTACATCCCATTTTGAGGCTGCGCTAGTGGAACTCCATCGAAGTGTACCAACTCATAGGCCCCTTTTGCAAGGACTCACTTGATAATGTATGGACCCAACTACATGGGTTGGAACTTTCTTGGACCTAACTTATCAACCTCTTGGTCATATAAGATGATCTAGGTGGATATTGGTGGTCACCCACCAATTCCACTTTGACCCCACCATTGTTTCATTCAGTTTTTCAGTTTTCTTATTTCTAGCACAATTTACTATTTTTGGCAGTTATTCGGGTCGTGAAATTCCGGAGCCGTTTTGAGGCCCTACACAATGTTTTTTGGGAAAAATGGGAGCTATTTTCAAAGTTTTAGCCCTCGGATAGATCTTTCTAATGAGGTATTGTGCATGTCAAATGAAGATTGTATGCCAAAGTTACAACCCCGGGAAGTTGATGTACCAATTTACCCAAAACGGGGCCCATAGTTTGACGCTTCATCTCCTAGGGTTAGGGTTTTTTTATGTTTATGTTTTTCCATTGTTTCTCAATAATAAATAGGCCTTCAAAACTCATTGTAAGATAGTTCAAAGGCATGTAGCCACCACATCTCTCCTCAGAGATAAACTACCATCGCCCGAGCTAGTTTATTTCCATTTCTGTTGTAAGCATATTTCAGTATTTTACATTAATGAAATGAAGTATTATTTTTGTTGTATCTCTATATTTATGGTTATCTCTGTAATTTTTTGCATTCCTATTTAAATCTGGATCAGTGGTATCAGAGGGTTCTTCTCTTTCTCTATATCTCTTTGCATGTCCCCAACGAGGTTCGGATATAAGGAGTTAAGGCTTCAATTGGTCGAACCTTTGCAATACCAACCTCACAAATCCCGATAGCCTCCCATGGTGGATGAAAAGAAAGACGAGGCAGTAGGAGATCCTATCAAAATCTTGCTTGAAGAGGCCCTCAAGTGACAAAGGAATGCGACGATGGACAACTTTTCCCAGATCCTTCAACGGCTACCCAGGGGTGACATATCTAATTCCAGCAGCTACTCTAGAAGTGCCACACCCTTTAAGTTACAAGTTAACTTTGGCATTCCCATATTTGAGGGTTAGATAGATGCAGACGTTGTAGATAAATGGTTAAATCTACTAGAAGGGTTTTTTTTTCTTCATGATTTTTCTGGGTGTGAAAAGATTACCTTCTCTCTTCTCAAAGCCTCCCCCCATGTCAACGATTGGTGGGAAACCTAATACAAGCAAAAGGATGAAAGTACGACCTCACTTTTTTCAGCTGCACCAACTTGGAATTCATTCTGGAATGCCATCAAGGAGAAGTACTATCCTGTCAAAAGCTATCAGGATAAATACATAAAGTGGACCACACTACGGCAAGGAAGGGACCAAGACGTGTCGGAGTTTACCAATATTTTTCATACCCTTTGCACAAAGTTGGGTATCAAGGATTTTGAGCTACATTTGGTACTCAAATATTGTGGCTACTTACATAGGTAAATCGAGGATGAGATGGAGTTCTTGGACATCTCCTCGCTCGGCACAGTGTACCAATACGCTATCAAGATCGAGCAGAAGTTTAAACAGAAGAAGCAAGACTTTGGATCTACAAATCCAAAGCAAGGGAAAGGCACCCCCAAACCACTAAACAAAGGACAAATCCAAAGAGGGGTGGCCTAGGACAACCCATCAAAGCCGTAAGCAAAGAACAACACCGCAAAGCTGAAGAAGGACATGGGAAAGTGGTGTGAGTTCCATAAGAACTTCACTCTCAACACAAGTGAGTGTCAAGCCAAGCAGTCACTACTGGTTGAGCTAAAGTATTCGGAATCAGATGCATGTTTAGACTTTGAGTCAGAACATGATAAGGGGAATGACAAAGGGAAGTATATTATTGATGTGTAGCCCAATGCCATTTTTACCACCATTGATATCCAGAGGGAGGAAAATGAAGATCCAAAGGAGGAGGAGCGCCTCTTCCACTCCCAAATGTTGGTAAAGGGCTCCCCGCTATAGTACATTGTCGACAGGGGGAACCAAAGGAAACTCATTTCAGTAGAGTCATGAAGCAGTTGGGCTTACCAACCACAGTACATCCACAATTGTACACCATTGGGTGGCTTCGCCAAGGACGAGATCTTTGCATGAGCCAACAGTGTCACTTTCCATACAACATCAAGCCCTTCACGGATGAGGTATTGTGTGACATTTCTCCCCTTGACGTTTGTGATGTATTAGTCCAACCATACTTATAGAAGTGACATGGTGTATATGAGTCAAGGCCTCGTGCTATTATTGTTACTTTGGGAAATAAGTTGTACAAGATACCAGAGGTAGCACAGCCTACCGCCATCTCTTTGGTTACTGCAAAACAATGCAGTAAGCTCATTTCCAAAACTAGGAAATTTGTTTTCTTGATGATATGCCCTCAAGGAAAGAAGAATATGGTGGCCATGACCTCTAGACAAGGGCCCTCCATATGAAAACTACATATGGGCAAGATCATGGAGTATGAGGACATATTCACCTCCCCTGCAGGGGTTCCTCTGCACTATCAGGTCAAGCACTCCATCGATCTGACCCCAGGTGCACCGCTACCCAATGGACCAATCTATCGGTGCTCTATTCTGGAGAACAATGAAATCAACAGGTAGATTTAGGAGCTATTTTAGAAAGGTCAGATCTAATCGAGTTCATCACCCTATGGGAGCCCGATCGTGTTGGTACAGAAGAAGGATGGGACTTGGAGACTCTGTATTGACTATCGGGCGCTAAACAAGATCACTGTCTGGAATAGGTACCCGATCCCACAGATTGATGACCTTCTGGACCAACGAAAGGGGGCAAAATATTTCAGCAAGATCAATTTGAAGTCACAATATCACTAGGTACCAATCGAACCCTTTGATGTGTGCAAGAATTCCTGCAAAGCCAAGGAGGGCCTTTTCAAATGGTTGATTATGCATTTCGAGTTGATGAATGCTCCTGCAACCTTCATGAGGCTAATGGATGACATATTGCAGCCATTCACCAACTCATTTGTAGTGGTATACTTGGACGACATCTTGATCTTCAGCCTTGGGAAGAGAACCTCCACCACATCTGACAGGTTCTCCAAACACTGTGGCAACACAAGTTATGTGCCAATTTTGAGAAATGCACTTTTGGCATGACCCAAGTTCAGTATCTAGGATACATTATCAATGAATAAGGGGTGAATTTGGATCCAGCCAAGATCCAAGTCATTTAGTATTGGCCATCTCCAACCACTCTGACAGAGCTCCGCAACTTTCTGGGTCTTGCCAACTTCTACTGCAGGTTCGTGTTGGGATTTTCTCATATCACTTGGCCCTTGAGTCAATTCACCAAGGGAGGAGAAAAAGAAAAACTCTTTTGGTTTGAATCTCAATGAAAGGCATTCACAGAGTTGAAACATCGCCTCAGCTTGGCACCAGGGCTCACATTACCATACTTTCAACAACCATTTGAGATCAAGATAGATGCCTCTGACTATGCTATTGGGTTAGTACTTACTCAACATGGGCATCTAGTGGCATATCACAGTGAGACACTTTCAGACACAGTCCAGAAGTATCCCACTTATGACAAAGAGATGTATTCCATTGTGAAGGCCTACTGACAATGGAAGCATTACATTCTGGGGAAGGAAACAATCATCTACACAGACCACCGACCCCTGTAGTTCATACAAATTCAAGGGAAGTTGCAAAATGATCGCCATCAGAAGTGATCCACATACTTGCAAAAGTTCCATTTGAATATCAAGTATAAGAAGGGCAGCACCAATATGTTGCAAATTGCCTTAGCTGACCACTGATCATGGTGTTTACCACCGTTGATTGGCAACTTCTCTACAAAAGCGACCTAGAATTCGACCACACATACCAGAAACCCTTAGAGGGTCAGCATGTTCCATATTTTCACCTCCAAGATGCCCAGTTATGCCACCTGGGTCACCTTTGTGTTCCTTCAAGCGAGCGTGCCAAGATGATTTGGGAAGCACGCTACAGTCAAGATGTTGGGCATTTCGAGGTTGAGAAAACTGTAGATGTATTGCAGAAGTATTTCTATTGGCCAATTCTTCGACAGGATGTTGGAAAATACATCAGATCTTGCACTGCCTGCGCCATTGCTAAACCGACCATCAAGAAGCAAGGCCTCTATACTCCACTGCCTATGCCTAGTCAACCTTGGGAATCCATCTCCATGGAGTACATGTCCGGATTCCTTATACTAAGCATGGAAATGACTGTGTTTTTGTGGTTGTCAACAGGTTCTCAAAGATGGCCATTATGGTGGCCTACAAGAAGAATATCACAGCAGAAGCCACTGCTAAACTCTTCTTTGAACGAGTGTGGGTACACTTTAGGATCCTATATTCTATCATCTCAGATCGGGACAACAAGTTCCTCGTTACATTTTAGTCCAATCTCTAGTCGATGCTAGACACCAAACTCACTAAGCCCACAACCTTCCATCCCCAAACTGATGGCGAGACAGAGGTTTTCAACAAGATGATCGTACACATTCTGCGCATGTACAACTCAAAGCATCCATGTGCATGGGATGAGAGCCTCCCCTATGTTCAGCATGACTATAACCAGGCTCTCCACAGCTCGACTGGCAACAACCCTTTTCAGGTGGGCTTGGGATTCGAGCTACTATGCCCCATTGATGTGGCCATGCCATTTGTAGCTACTCAGGCAGATTTGGATCATGTCTATTCCGAAACAGCTTCATTGAGCGCATCCAACATATCCGCCAGCAAGTCCATGACATTCTGGAGAAATTAAGTGCCAAGTACAAGCAGCGACGTGATCAACATTGGGTGCCACACAAGTTTTAGGTGGGCGACAAAGTCTAGTTGCATTTGCAAAAGGAACGCCTTACCAGAGCCTATCAAAAACTCAGGCCACTCCGATATGGTCCTTACACCATTACCAAGGTTGTGGGAGACAATTCATTTGAGCTCAGCATTCCCCCATTCCTTGGCCTACACCCAGTGTTTAATGTGGACTGCCTTCGGCCATACTTTCCATCATTACTAGACACATCTGACATTGCAGAACAACTCATACCAACAGAGTTAAATCCAAATTGCATGGAACAAGCTACAACTGATCGGATCATGGACACACAAATCAAGAACATGTAGAAACTTTTTCTACAAATCATCTAGCTCCGATACCATGTAGAAACTTTGAATAATATGACACATATTCAACAGAGATTATCCTGATCATACAATTTAAGCGGAACATGTATAATACGTAATCTCCTCTACGTTGATCATCAAATTACAGAAGCAGAAACATTCACAGACGCACATAGAAGCATCAATCAAACTCATAAACACAGTATGTATCCCGGGGAAAGCATCTCGCTAAAAACTCCACACTATCTGTATATTATATTGATTGAATCATGTAACAATACAAAGCATAATACTTCTCACAAGTATCTCCACCTGTTACACACAATACAGCTCAGATTTGATCTCCAAATCTCTCCCGCTGCTTGCCTGCCTCCACTGCTCAAACCTGCTCGAGAACTGATGAGAATAGCTTCCCAAACTCGATTTTACACTGCAAAATAGTCACCCACACTATGTTGGACGTGAGCAACAGCTATAATATCATGAAAATACGTGAGCAAACTCATTGGCATACTCAATCCTTTGATTGTGCAAATCATCATGAACAGCTATAGTCACAACTGATAGCAATCTGATCCTCTAACACCTGTCCCTGCTGAACTGAACATGCACTGACATGCAACTGAGTTAACTGATGTATTCTATAGTTGCATTATGAGTTAATAACTTGTGAATTAATTAATAACTAATTCACCCAACTCATCTTTAGTCTATTGATCAGTTAGACTAAATACAACCAGTTTAACAAAGCTAAACTGAACACAACTCCATCAACTGTACCTCCAGTCCACTAAACTCAACTCACTTGAGTTCTAACTAAAGTCATGCATGCAACAACTCAACTGACTCATAAGAAAAACGAATTTCCTTCTGACAGCTGCATGTGACACTTCCGTAGCTCAAACTGAAGTGCTCCAAGAGAATAAGATTAAGTTTATAGTCCAAATATTATTGTGAGATAATAATATTTGACTTTTCTATTTTTGACTTTGATCACTCACACTGTGATCACTCACACTGTAATCACTCACACTGTGATCACTCACACTTTCATCAAAAATAGAAGTCCATCTATTTTTCCCAACTTGATCAATCATCCATAGACATGATCCATATGTCTAAAAATAGACATAGTCTAAAAATAGACTTGCGCCAAAAATAGCCTGCGGGCCCACTTAGTGAAGGCGACTCTTTTCACTAAGCTCCATCATCTTGTTGCACTCTCAACAAGCATTTCTTGTTGCACACTTTTCAACACTCCCTCTCAACAAGAAAGGCTTCCTCTCAAACCCGATCCTGTAACTCTGGAATGTTCTCCATGCAACACATCTGGCTGGTCCACTTGCTCTGTCATCAAAGTCTCTGACTGCTATTGCCTCTGTCGACTGAAACTCTACATCTCTGTGCTCTTCAGTATCTGACTACTCTAGCCTCTGTCACTTTGATCTCTGACTGCATCCGTGCTGCTGCTGGTTCTATCTCCCAGCATTGCATCCGCACTGCACCTCCCAACTGACCTCCCTGTTGGGATAGAAACATCCTCTGATGCTGAAGCTCTACCTGCAGCTGACAAGTGCTCCCTCTCTGACATCTGCGCTACTGCAACATCTCCATGCATCTCGCACCATTGCACACCTCTCTGTGCCACCTAGCACTGTGCAAAACACTTGTGCCTCTCGCATTGCTACAGCCTGCTAGCTATGCGCTATCCTGGGATTCCCTGCACTGTCGCTCTCTCTGCCGCTCCATCCGCATCTGTCTCTACCCAATCAGTCAGTTCCTGCTACTAAACATCGGGGCTCCCGTAGCAAGGTCTCATCCAAGAGGTTGGGTACCTCAAGGATCCTGCCCCTCCTCCTTGGGACAATCAATCCACATCACCCCACCTCCTACCTGGAGGTATGGCTGCATGCGATCCCTCAGCCCACCTGGCTCGAAGTTTCCCCCTACTGGAGGTCTTTGGATGAGTAGATGTCTCTACTCGATCTCCTCTCAGCTTCCCTTGTTGTGGCTGCTCCACAACCTCCTGAAGCTGCTGCACCAATCGTGGCTCCTCCACAATCGTCTGAGACTTCTTCTGGCTCTGCATGTTGAGAGGTAATATACGCTCCCTCTCAACCACCAAGTCTCCATCAGTTGCCTTGCTGCTCAAGGCTTTGCATGCATCTTGAACCTCAAGATCATACAGGTTCCTAACCCATGAACCAATCTCATGACAATGAAAGCATCGCACCTTCGACTTGTCAACTTTCTTCCCATCACTGGAAGAACAAGATTCGAAAAGAGAAACCTTCTCCTTCCCCTTCTTCGCCTTACTCGCTAAGGCACAGTTCTCCTCATCCTGCATGGATGAAGAACTGTCTCTAGTGCTCCGTCTAATCTCCTCCTGCATCAAATCCGACCATGGTCGTTCCCAATTTGGCAGTTTCTCCCTTCCATTCACCGAGTCCTGGTAACTATGCCAACTCTTAGGAAGGTCAAGGTGTCCTAGACTCACCATCCTCATCATCAACAGTAACCCCCACACTTCCCAGCTCATCTCGACACTGAGTGAACCTCGTGAGATACTGGGGCATACTGTCTCCATTCTCACACTGAATGTTTCTGAGTTTTGCTCTTGCTTTGGAATTAAATTCGAATTCCACCAGCTACCAACTCAACTACTTCCGATCTAGAATTCGTGAGAACACAATATTTCTCGTACAGAGATTGACTGTATGGGCTTTCACCGGATATTTCACCTTCCAAAGGAAGGATGAATCCAGAGGCTACCTGGCCCGATTACAGGCTCTGCCTATAGAAATAGAATGTAAACACTTCCTGAATAGTAGATCTGATGATCAATCCTCGCTTGATATCCTGTAAAAATCTCTTCTACAAATCAAGCCGCTCCGATACCATGTAGAAACTTTTTCTACAAATCATCTAGCTCCGATACCATGTAGAAACTTTGAATAATATGACACATATTCAACAGAGATTATCCTGATCATACAATTTAAGCGGAACATGTATAATACGTAATCTCCTCTACGTTGATCATCAAATTACAGAAGCAGAAACATTCACAGGCGCACATAGAAGCATCAATCAAACTCATAAACACAGTATGTATCCCGGGGAAAGCATCTCGCTAAAAACCCCACACTATCTGTATATTATATTGATTGAATCATGTAACAATACAAAGCATAATACTTCTCACAAGTATCTCCACCTGTTACACACAATACAGCTCAGATTTGATCTCCAAATCTCTCCCGCTGCTTGCCTGCCTCCACTGCTCAAACCTGCTCGAGAACTGATGAGAATAGCTTCCCAAACTCGATTTTACACTGCAAAATAGTCA
Source organism: Pinus tabuliformis (assembly GCA_031772625.1). Taxonomy (NCBI): domain Eukaryota; kingdom Viridiplantae; phylum Streptophyta; class Pinopsida; order Pinales; family Pinaceae; genus Pinus; species Pinus tabuliformis. The sequence continues at coordinate 992,306,570 of CM062818.1, read as the reverse complement.
CCCACACTATGTTGGACGTGAGCAACAGCTATAATATCATGAAAATACGTGAGCAAACTCATTGGCATACTCAATCCTTTGATTGTGCAAATCATCATGCACAACTATAGTCACAACTGATAGCAATCTGATCCTCTAACACCTGTCCCTGCTGAACTGAACATGCACTGACATGCAACTGAGTTAACTGATGTATTCTATAGTTGCATTATGAGTTAATAACTTGTGAATTAATTAATAACTAATTCACCCAACTCATCTTTAGTCTATTGATCAGTTAGACTAAATACAACCAGTTTAACAAAGCTAAACTGAACACAACTCCATCAACTGTACCTCCAGTCCACTAAACTCAACTCACTTGAGTTCTAATTGAAGTCATGCATGCAACAACTCAACTGACTCATAAGAAAAACGAATTTCCTTCTGACAGCTGCATGTGACACTTCCGTAGCTCAAACTGAAGTGCTCCAAGAGAATAAGATTAAGTTTATAGTCCAAATATTATTGTGAGATAATAATATTTGACTTTTCTATTTTTGACTTTGATCACTCACACTGTGATCACTCACACTGTAATCACTCACACTGTGATCACTCACACTTTCATCAAAAATAGAAGTCCATCTTTTTTTCCCAACTTGATCAATCATCCATAGACATGATCCATATGTCTAAAAATAGACATAGTCTAAAAATAGACTTGCGCCAAAAATAGCCTGCGGGCCCACTTAGTGAAGGCGACTCTTTTCACTAAGCTCCATCATCTTGTTGCACTCTCAACAAGCATTTCTTGTTGCACACTTTTCAACAGAACACTCATCAGCAGAAGATCCAACTGTATCGAGTTTTCAAAGCAGGCCAACTCCTTCACTAGGGAAAGCGGCTCACCAGGGACCAAGTTCAGCAAAAGTTTCCTCATCTCAAGGAGGAACTCAACGTAATGGGGACCATTGCTTCCTAAGGGGGGAGGAATGATCTAGGTGGATATTGGCATCCACCCACCACTGCCACTTGGACTCCCATAATTGTTTCTTTCAATTTTTCAGTTTCCTTATTTGTAGCACAATTAACTATGTTTGACAGTTTTCGGGTCCTGAACTTCTAGAGCCGTTTTGAGGTCCTAAATGATGTTTTTAGGAAAACTGCAAGAAACATGGGACCAATTTTTCTCTTTCCAAAGTTGTATTCCTCGGATAGATATTTCTAACAAGGTATTGTGTGCATCAAATGGAGATCGTATGCCAAAGTTACGACCCCATGAATTTGATGTACCAATTTACCCAAAACGGGGCCCATATTTGGCGCTTCATCTCTTAGGTGTTGAGCATTAGAAAAGGTATGTAATTTCCACTTATTTTTCTATCTTCTCCTTTAATTCATAACTTCTTTACATTCTAAGATGGGTATAGGATAAAGGATTATGATAAAGTTAAGGGGATTTGTGATTAACATAAAATGACTAATTATTACCTTTTTCTGTGCAGAAAATGAATAAAATGGAAGATCGCAATTTCAGAGGAAAAGACAAGGCAAAACCAACTGTTGTCCCTTTGATAGGGAACTGCATCCAGATGAGGCAATTGAGATCAAAGTGCATGGGCTAGGAAAAGGAAGAAGAAACACCATATCAGTGCAAGAGGACGAAGAGATAACTGAAGATTAACGATATGGTGAATCCCTCAGGATATTTTAATCCTAAGGGATTGCTACCTTGAGAATATCTGTATTTTCGGTATTTTCGCCTGGCCATTATAAAAAGGGATAGTGTTGCAAGCCCAAGGGGTGGATTATTGTTGATTGATAGAACTTGCTATGCAATCTGAACTTTGATCATCGACTCTCTTTAAAGAGCGATCATTGTAAATCTGTTTTTATGATTAATATATAAACTCTGTTGTTGCTCCATCTTTGTTTTTGGAGTAACCCCAGTAGTGCATCCTTGGTGGCTAAGGGCCTAGCCCTAGTGGATCACTTTCTTCCTGTATCATTATTTTCTGATTACAAGTCATGTGTGGTTTGGTTTTCTTTCCTTGCTTCATTCAGTAATTTGTCATTCCTTGACATTTCATTCATAGGCTCTGTTATATTTAATTTGTATTTTAATAGTAATATTATCATTTGCCACTGAAATGTTATGTTGTTCATTCTAAAATCATATCGCATTGTTATTCATTTATAGATTGGAATTATTGTTCGTTTACAAAGTAACATTGCTATTCATTTACACATTGGTATTGTCGTTCACTTAGATACAGTTTACCCAAAATTGTGATTGTTCTTTCAGATTACTGTTCCATTGTAACTGCAATTGCTATTCCCTTATAATTGTGGTTAATATTTATTATGCTAAACTCATATTACTGATTCCATCATTCTAGATTTGTTGTGTGTTAACATTTGATTTAGTTCGTTGTGTGTTTACATTTGATTTAGTTCGCTGTTCAATATTTCGTAGACTTACTTAAGCTTGTCATTCCATTCTTGGTTTGTTATTAAATTCATTTACTAGTTAAGATTGTTGTTCAATTCCTTTTGGTTACGATTACTGTTTAATTCATTCCTGTAGGTTAAGCTTTGTTGTTCGATCTTTTCAATAGATTAATTGTCGTTCCTTTTTATGTTAATTGAATTGTCATTTCAAGTATTTTCTTTGGTGTGAATAGAACGATCTGCAACTGCAGGCAACACTGACTATTGTTGTCTAGTTCCCAGATTGTAGATCTTCTCTTTGATTGTTTTTCATTTGCATCAATTTATAAAGGAAAGAGTTATCATTACTGCATCCTTGACTGATGAGTGTTGTAGTTTCTTAAGTGAAGGATTTAGTTACAAAGCATTTCAATTTCTTTCCATTACAGTTAGAGTTTGTTTCCAACATTTATTTACTTTTGTAAAAGCACTATACTACTAGCATTACTCTTGAAAAGTGACCGCCTCAGACTGAGTACACTCTTGAGATAACAAATCATACCTGTATTAATAATTGATCTAGGGTAAATAGAGGTTAAAAAGACCACTTTTACTACTCAACATTTTGGTGCCATTGCCGGGGAAGAGTGTAGCCACTTGTTTCTTTCGAGAGTAGTGTAAGTACTTGCTAGGAGAGAATTGGGTTTTAAAAACAGAAGGTAAAAACCTACGTACAGAGCATGTAACATCCCTGCTCCCTCGCCCGCTTTCCTACAAATTTGTTGTTATTTTAGGTAGAAATCAGCATTTGATTTGTGTGCATGACTAAGTAAAATAATCCTGAAAAGAATCTTAAACCACTACCCAAGCCTAATAAAGCTAAGGGTTCAGTGACTCTTGGCCAATTGACCTTTATTGACGAAATCCTTAAAAAATCAGAATCTTAGCCTTTAGTAGGACCTAGAAAACCTGCTTCTAGACAACCTACTAGTTCCCTTCTGTTAGGTTCCTATACCAATAGGTTTCATTTTTCATGATTGACAGTGGAAGTGCCAAATATGTTCATCTTTTCATACTGCAAAGGTTCCATATTTTGTAAAAGGATTAGAGAGGATTAAAAAATGTAAAGAGGGTATGCCCTAAAAGAACAATCAAAGGGAAAAAAGAGTGAATTGGTCAAGAAAAAGTAATAAAAATGAACCCCAAAGAAAGACCAGGAAAGTGGCCAGCCAAAATGCCACTGCTAGCTGATTTGCAAGTTCACAATGTGCAAAGTCTTGTTGTTTATCACACTTGATGGGTGGCCCAACAGTTCAATCTGGACCAGTCCAAGTTTAAATTGCTTGTTGTAGAATAGAGAAAAAATATCTGTCCAAACAGTTTAAGCTTGGCAGATCACTAGATAGGTAGAGAAGTGAAGGAGCCCAACTGCTTAATCTGGGCCCTTGGAAGGAATAAGGGTAGATTTAGATAGGAGGACAGTCAAAAGAAAAGAGGATAATCAGGGTCTGCAAGTCTAAGTGCACCCATTCAAAAGGAAGAAAAAATGTTAGGTGTATTAGGCTGGGTAAGTAGTTTGAGGTTGCAGAAGCAAGGTTTGATCACCTCATGTATTGTCAATCAGAGCTCATCTAATCAATGGCAGAAAGGTCAAAGCAGTTGTCTAATGGTAGAACTATCGAAGCATGTCTAATTCCCCTTTCAACCCCCTAAAAAGTCTCTTACTAACATCCCCTTAAGGGCCTTGGGATCTGCCCAATAAGTCCTACTTTCACTTCATTTTTGTCAAATACTAAATCAAGTTTTGGGTTTTCTTAAGGAAAAGAAACCACATTTCTTGTGTAAAAATCCTCATTCCAGATTCCATTCATTTCTTATATCTAAGTTTTCCTTCATAAACTTAGCTTCATGCCCCTACACTTTCACTTCACAAGGTCATATTAACTCCTAACTCTATTATCTAGCTCCCTAGATCACTTCCTTACCCCTATTATACAAAAATTATATAAAAACCCAAAAATATTAAATATTCCCACCCCATGGCACTATAGCCATATAATTTAGTCTTGGGAAATAATAGTCCATTTGGGACTATTATGAGCCCTTCCACATCCTAAATCCGGAATTAGTTTAACCTCTAGTTAAATTAACAACCATAATAACCCCTTCCTAAACCATAGTTCATTAACCCCTCTGCGCTCATATACATTTTCGGGTTTCTGTTTAAATGTTTAACTAAACACTAAACTCTACCCCCGGCGCATACCCATAAAACCCATATTACCCAAAGTCTAAACCTTGGCGCATATATTATAACGTTAAATATTCGGTGGGTCCCGTACGTTAACATCCCGCCAGATCGCAGTTCCGTCCACCGTCGGATCGGGCCCTCCCCATCCGACGACCCTCGTTGATATCGCAGCCACTCTGAGGTACGGGAATTAGTGTCCGGTGCAGGGAGGTTTTGCCATCGTAAGTGGGAATGCGTGGCCCGTTTTGATTGCATCAGGTCCGCGCTGACACTTACCACCCCTGTACCAAAGGCGGTCCGATAAAACCACTTACCGCCTTCTGTCTGGGTGCCACGTCCCCGTGACGTCACCTCCGCATCAACCCGTCGCTGCTCCGTGCCACCTCCACCTCATCTGTCTGCGCCCCCATCCTGCCACCGTGTCCTATGCCACATCATCACCCCAGTCAACTGCCACGTCACCCTATCGTACCTGGGACCCGCCGATGACGTCAGCGCAAAAAAGCACCAAAATGCCGCAAAAACCCAAATTTGCATTAAAACTCGCGAAAGTGTCGTTTTTGTTTGTTTTTTATGCAACTAAACGGTGCAAGCTCTTGCATGAAACTTACGTCCAGTTCGCATTCGACGTTCCCGTTAGCCACCCAGGTGTACTCAACCTGCAATCCGACCTCTTCGGCCTCCACCTACAACTCTTCACCACAACAATCTCTCGAAAGAACAGGTATTTACCTGAAAAAACGCCCGTAACCCTGTTTTTCATAAATTCTCTACAAAATTTGCCAATACACCTAAAAATTCACCTGGAAGATGTTGGCACCCGTGAGCTTCTCCTCTCTGCCCCACTGTATAAACTGACTTGCGACCAAAACCCAGCAACTCTGTTATCCCATGCAAAATTTCCATTAGACTCAAAATTCAGCTCCACTTCTCCCGCAAAACCACTGAAGACTGTTTACAAAAGTCCTTTTATTTTTCTCCCTTTTAGGTGAACTTAGTGCAGAGCCCTGCATAGTCTTCATTTCATTGAGTTTTACTCATCAATAACATCTCTGCACAAAAATTAAAACTGTGAGTTCCTTGCCCAGAAAACCACTATCAGAACTCTATTCCTTGCTGAAATACAGGCCTAATCCAACTGTAATCACAGTCAAAACATGGAGGCCCTAGTTGCCCTCAATATTGCACCACTAAATGCACCCCATAGACAGTTAGAATGGATTCCACTGGCAAATAGAGACTATCAAATTGTTGATATGGAAGGAGACAAGCCTTACCTTCAGGATTTCTATGAGATAAGGAATAAATTCAGAAACAAAGATGACCCATTGGGAATGTGGGAGTCCAACATGCCCATGTACTACTTGCCCTCAGTAAATGTCTTTCCTGACCTCATCCATCAATGTTGTTCCAATTATGAGCCCTCTCAAAGGGCAGTGATGGACCCTTCTGGTAAAGTTCTTTTCTACATTACTCCTCAGTCTATAAATGAGATGTTGCAATTCAAACCAACTCAACCTTTGGTCCCCCTTTCCATGAAGAATCTGCTAGATCAAGCCTCAAAGTTGCCCTCTGCAGAGATTGACCGAATTGCTAAGTTGTTTATGCCACCACACTATTACTCCAGATTCACAATCCCCTATCTCCATGTTGCATTTACTGAGGAGGGAAAAGTGCTCATAGATATGATCTCCTACATCCTAGGATTCAGGACAAGTGAAATTGTGGATAGTACTGTCCTTGCCTTGATGTCTATCTTCACTCCAGGACAGCCTCCTGCTATCCAGTATGATTATGCCACCTTCATAGCCAACAAGATTCATGAGTAGTTCATGAACCTAGAAAGGGAAAGGGTATTCAAATACACCTCATATATCTATCATTTGCTACTATACTATCAATCTGAAAGTTTCCCAGTCTTCCTCAGAAAACTGGATGCTAGGGGGGAGAGGAGGTCAGTCATATTTTGGTCATCAGTATTCCATCATGTTAGTTACTCCCCATACACATATTGTGAGTTCATTGACCTTTTTGTCTATCCAGCTACCTGCTTATTATCAACAGATCCTCCTCCCAAACTCACTAATGAAATGCAAAAAATTCTACAGCTTTCCAAAATCTACAGCATTGGTGACTAGTATTTTTACCAAAACCACACAGTAATCAGGGTTTATGGCTGTGAATTAGCCCCCTACCAACTGCCAAAATATGTCCCTATGAGACTCTTTGCCTTAGAATACTTTCAGCAATTTGGTAATGCAGATATGATTAATTTCCATGGCAAAAGCAAAAAAGCACAACTGAAAATCAGACATCAATTGGGCCCCTTTATTTTCAATAAGAGAGAAGAAGCATGGAAGGATGCTGACCAGATGCTGGGAGAGAAACTTAAGCTCAAACTAAGTTTCATTTGGTCACCATATGATCCCAATCACTTTATAAGCCTTAGAAGAATCAAATATAAGCTTGCAGGATATGTACATTACAATATCCCTCAAATTGAACAATATGCCAATCAACAAGAATGGGTAGAGGGCACATTAGTGGAAGAGCTTACTGAAGAAGAGATAACAGAAAAAGCAATAAAGAACCTGGAAAAATCAGTTGACTTGGAATCTTTTGGACAGGTCTTTTTTACAGCTCCTCGGCACCTTGGAGAAGGCACCTCATCTGCCACGGCCCCCCAGCAACCAGCTCAAGAAAGTGCTCCACTACCAGGGACATCTAAAGGAAAAGCGGTGCAGCATTCAGAAGAGCAAGTGCACAATTTAGAGCAGCAAGAAACAATGGCAGACCAGCCGGTTTCTACAGATGAACAGGGTCAAGGGCAAGACCCTTTAACTCAAGCAAAGTGACAGAGATCCCAGTATTACAGACACCTCTTAATGAGGAAAGGGAAAAAAAAAGGGATAGACAAGAAGAAACCCCTCCAGGGACATCCACTGAGCAGCAAGGAGAAAAAAGACAGAGATTAAATCCTTTTTCAGAAGAAGAAATGCCAGAGGGGCCCACTGAACAGCAAGTTCCCCCAAGCATGGAGACATCAGCCAGCTCCTTTCAGTAGGAGCAAGAGAGACAACAGGGGGTGGAAGTAACATCCACCAGGAAACAGGGCTAACAAGGCTCTGACATTAAAAAATCATTCACTGATATCAAAGCTGGGAATGAGCCAGTAATATTACAGCTGTACAACTAGCTAATAAGGATGGCCCCCACTAATCAACAAAGGCTAATGGCAGCCTATGACATCCAGGAAGGGAGAATGACCCTCGGTCACTTCAGACCTACAACTCAGCAACCCCAATCAGCTGCTAACTATATTAGAACCAATCTGGAACTGTTCGCCAAAGATATCCATCCGATGGACCAGATTGAATTGCACAAGCAGACCGGGGAGATGGTATATTCTACTTTAGCAGATAAAACATTGTTAGCTCATAGATTGCAAAACTCTTTGCACAATACTGCTTCCCAACTAGAGTTGGAGAAAGCTTCATCATAGGCCAAGGAAAATAGAATCAAATCCTTGGAATAAATCATTATAGAGTTGGGACATGATCCCACTGATCCCAAGGGCATAAAAGATTTGATAAAAAAGAAGGACGAAGATATAGTCGCCCTTAGGAGACAAATCAAGCTGTCACCCACATTGCATCCTCAAACTACAGAGGTGGCACAACAAAAGGAATAGCAAGATGTGGTAGCTATGCTTATGACCTTACATAAAATGTTGGTAGAGACAGAGAGTGCCTTGGAGGCATCATTACGGGGAAGACAGGGAGAGTTGGCCTCTCAGCCAATTCAAACAGCACAGATCTTTGCAGCTGCTCCCCCTACGGCCACCACAACAGTCCCTCCCACTATTACAACATCAGAAGCAGGTACCTCAAGCTCAACACCAATTTCAGCAACTACTATAGCACCTCCAAAGCAAGGCACCAGCTTGAGAATGGACAATATGATGAAAGAAATAGAAGCCCTGGAATTGAAAATGGCGGAATTGAAAGAAACCAATGAAAAGCTGGCTAGAATTGAGGAAAAATATGACAAGTCAAAGCAGGAAGTAGCTGAGAAAACAAGGGAAGTGAAAGCCCTAGAAAAAAGAATAAAGGAGCTGGAGAAAGAGCTTACTTTTGATAAAACTCTAGCAGATATCAAGAAAATTTTGTGGGCCAAGATTGGCCAATCCATTACAGACCAATGGCAATCCATTGAAACCATTCATGAGCAAATGGATTTGATAAGCTTGGCTCAGTTTGAAAACCAAAAGGCTAGAGAATCTTTAGGAAATATGCCCGAGCAAGCTAATAGAATGATCCAATTCCTGAATACTCGCACCAAAGGGCAGTTGGCAGCAATAGGAATCAGGAACAGGACTGAAACTATCTTGCTAATAAAAAGGGTGTTGACCCTTAGGAATTTTGTGCAGACATTGGAAAGAAAATGCCAAGAGATGCAAGCAGAGGTGGATGAGTTCAGAATAAAGATCACAACATTACAGAGCAGAGGGCTACCTAGCCTAGTAACCAGTGCTGGAAGACTACTGTCACATGAGCATTATGCCAACAGGGTGAACAATTATGCTTCCAATAAAATCACAGCTTCCTCAAGCACATCAGAAGAAATAGGGCCTCCATCTGGACAGAGTGTCTTTGATAAATTAGAAAATCTATTCTACGTTGCACATGAGATAAACCATCTCTTTGAAACCCAGCCAAACTTTTATAGATACACAGAAGCTGATGAAACACTGATAAAGATGCAAAGGCATCAGCTACCTATAGAAGATTGGTGGAGAGGAATGATGGAGACATTGCTCAGGTGATTTTGGTTATTAATTCTTTTTTAAACTACAGTTCAGCATATACAGATGGCATGCTCCACCTGTAAAAAGGAAAGAAAGGGTAGTGCAAGGCAGAAACAAAATGACCACTATAGCTCAATAAATGCAAAGAAGCTGAGCACCCATGATGAAGACAAAGACAAAGTCAGCAACGTACCAGCATCAGGACAGCACATGCAGAATAAATGCGCAGCAGGCAGCCGACTCATTCAACCCAGAAAGTCAAAAATTTCTGACAAAATAGACAGCTAGTAAGCCAATATTAACTGCAGTGTTTAATTCTTCATTTACTCCCTTGGAAGAGTTGGTGATGTAATTTATTGCATGAAGACTCATCATCTAGATATTTTGTATCTTATTTTTGTATATATACCTCCCCATAGAACGTATTTGGGGTTGGTTGGTGATTCTCTCTAAGAGCTACGCTGTAAATTTTCAGACTTTTAATACAAATTGCTGGTGAAGTTCATGGTCTCTGCACTGTCTGGATGTGAAAGTAATGAACTGCATTCTGCTACAGAATTCCTGTGTCGTTTAATGGAACAATAAGTTATTCTAAACCATGTTTTGTCTTTCTGTGTTTGCAAATTTCACATATGTTTCATGATCTTAGTAACAGAGAAGAAGAATAGCTCAGGACTTGTTTGAATACACCCTCTGCTCAATCTCTGTTTCTAATTGTGTTTTCTTCAGAATTAGTCATAAATATGAATTCTTAATTGCTCATGTTTGAACTGATTCTCTCATTATGGATGCTGTTTAGGAATTCTTAACTGCTCCTAGATAATATTCTCACACTTTCCCTCTATCAGCATAGTGAAAGATCCTTGACTGCCTTTCATTCCCTGATTTCATGCCATCGATTCCCAGATTTGAAGAATTGTTCCATAGATGCCTGTCTGGCTCTGTAGCATTACCTTTTCCACAAGAAACACTTACAGTAGTATACCATCATTGACTCCATTGCCCAATAGTCTAGACTGTTTTGAAACTGCATCCCAGTTCTGCCTGAAATTATCATCCAACCAAATTTAAAACAAAACTCTGTACATCATAACTAGCCTAAAATTACACCAAAACAAAGTTAAATTATAAAGAGAGAGCCCTCTCTGGTTGCAGGTAGGCTAGGATCTACAACTAAAAGATTGGTTAGTGGTTACCTCGGCCATATTCCCTTAGGAGCCAGGGAACAACCTGAGTGATAACATCATTGGCCACTCCACTGGGGAAGAACAAACTTTTCCAATTGTTGTCTATTCATTAAAACTACAGATGAAGCCTGACTGTCAGCCAGAAAGCCTTCGAAACTTTTCTTGCTTTTCATTTACAGGATTAAATAAAAGTTGCTTTAGTCAATCTTGATTCTAGTTTTAAGCTGTAAACAGCTGTTCCAAAAATTTGACCATTTTCCTTTAAATCTAAAATATTCCGAGAAAAATACCAAAGACAAATTTGGAAGCTGGCTCCAAAGAAGAAAACTCATTATACCAGGTCAAATCCTGACCCAGATCCGCCAACTATTTTTGACAATCCCAATTTAATCCCTAAGATCCTTAGGAAACAACAGGAACAAGAAGATCTTGCTGATTCTAGCCCTGAAGTAGTTCAACAAAGTTATATTCCAACCCCTGCTAAACCTTTAGTCTGTCCTCACATTGCTCCTACTTCTCCTTCTTCTTCATCCACCTCTCAAAGCACCTTCTCTACACCACCATCTACTACCCATATTTCTACCACCGTTACTGTTGTTCCAACTATTCCAGTTCTTCCTGTTGTCCCATTTGTCCCTATAAATATGGCAAATAGATATGCCCCTTTACAGTTACCTGCAAATCCTGGGGCTATGCCTCAATATTATCAAAGTAAGATTACTTATTTTGATGGTACTGGTACATATACTACCTTACAACACACTAAGAAAATGCAAGACTATTTTGAGAATTATGAGATAGACGATGATGATGTGAGAATGAAAATTTTTGTCCAAAGTTTAACAGGTGAAGTAAGAACTTGGTTTAGAGCACTTGCTGCAAATTCAATAGCCAATCCTGATGCCCTTTATCAGTCATTTTTGAATAGATGGGAAAAGAAGAAGGATCCATTGCATATTTTATCTGAGTATGACACTATAAAAAGAGGCCCACAAGAAACTATCTTAGATTATTGTGCAAGATTCAACAATGTTTACAATGCTATTCCTCAAAACCTTAGACCTCCACCTGATTTAGCTTTGATCAAATTCCCTGATGGATTTGATTCCGACATGGCATATCAACTGAGGGAAAGAGCCCCTCCAACCTTAGCAGATATGCAGAATATAGCTGTTAGTGTGGAGGCAAACCTAATTGCTAAAAGAAATAGAGAAAGAGATGAAAGAAGGACAACATTCAAAGAGGAACCTTCAGCATTTGAACAAAAGCTTGATGCAATCATCAAAGGCATGGAAAGACTTGGGGATAGGGTGGAAACCATCGAAAGAAAGTCATCATGGGAAGGGCAACCAAATATTGCAAGAAACCCAAACTTTAGAAAGAATCATAATCCAAATGTTGGAAGGGCTGGTCCCGACGAGAACATCAGACCTCCCTTTCAAGAAAATTATGTCGAAGCCTCAACATCTAGTGAACCAACAGAGGACCCTCATATCAATTTGATGGGTTTGGATAGTGAACACCAAATCTTTCTAACACAAGAAGATCAAGAGGCCCATAATGTCAATCAATTTCAAACCAAATCAGGAGAGTCATTTGATTTTAGAGAAGGCTATGATGCAGCAGTCTATGAAGTTCATAAACAGTACAAGTTGAGGAGTAGAACTATAGATGTGCCTGAAACTATCAAACCAAAGGATGCCAAGCAGCCAAAGAAAGTAAAAGATAAAGCTGCGCTCACAGAATCCTCTGATAAAATAGACCCTAACCCAAGAGAAGTTACTGTGGAAGATATATCAGATGTATAGCCCACAAAAAACAGACCTTTACAGGTCCTCCCACAAAAGCAAATCCAAACAGTGTTCCTGAAAATATTTCTAGAAAAGAGGTACTTCAAAACAACATTCAAAATCAAGAGAAGATCATTGAAAATCCAGCTGAAAAAGAAAAGTTTGTTGTCCACAACACAAAGCTGCAAACAGAAAAACCCTTTAATTTAGAAACAGAAATTGGCAAGCTGAAAATAGCTATCCCTCTTTCTGAAGTGGCCAAACATGAGATATACAGACAACAAATCAATAGGTCCCTCCAAATACCAGACAATAGGGATGCTGTAAATGTTTTAGATGATCAACCTGAATTACTTTTTGGTCCTTAAATTAATGGAAAGACAACAAATGGAGGAGTTCCACCTTTTTATGTCAGTTTAAACATTCATGACAAAGTGTTACACAATGCAATGTTTGATTCAGGTGCATCCCATAACCTAATGCCCAAATCTGTGATGGAAAAACTAGATCTAGACATCACAAGACCCTACAAAGATTTGTTCTCATTTGATTCCAGCTAGGTCAGGTGTCTAGGACTAATCAAAGACCTTTGTATCCTTAGTCCAATACCTAACCAAAACAATTCTGATGGATGTGGTGGTAGCTGATATTCCACCCAAGTACGGTATGCTTTTATCAAGATCATGGGGAGCCAAACTCCAAGTATCCTTGCAATTGGACATGTCCTATGCCACTATTTCAGTCTTTGGACAGCCAAAGAGATTGTACCGTGAAACACTGATGAAATATGTGGTGAGTAGTCAAGAAAAACCCCAAAACTTCCCCATCTATTCAATACACCCGATATGGACTCATTCATTTTGTATAATGCTGACATGTGCCCGACAACATAAATGAACAAGCTCCTGATCCATATCAAAAAATTGTCAATATGACTAATGCAATAAAGCAAAATGACACATCATATGATTCACAGGAACCCAATTTGCCCACTAAACAAATTTCCAAAACTCTCAATGCAAGTCATAACCAAGAAATCTTATGGTACTTAGAGTTTGATGGATCAGTAAACAAATTAGGAGCAGGGGCAGGGGTCTGGATGCACAATATGTAAAATGACCATGCTGAAGGTCATGCATATAGATTAAACTTCAGATGCACAAACAATATGGCCGAGTTTGAAGCCCTTTTTCTAGGACTCAAGCTCATCAAAAACCTGGGTATAACCAAAGTCTCAATTTTAGGGGATTCAGATCTAATCATACAGCAGATGAAGGGAAATTTTGTCACAAATGATCCTAGGTTGAGGGCTTACAGAGGTGCAGCCATTGAAATACTTAACACTTTCTTAGAATTTTAGCTCACCAAAATCTCAAGAAAGCATAATTTACATGCAGATAGCTTGGAAACCTTTGCCAGCACATGCAAGCTACCATTTGAACCCAACCACAATTTCACTGCTGAAATCAAACATAGGCTTGCAGTCCCAGATAATGTCAAAAATTGGCAAGTCTTTGAAAATGATACACAGATAAATAACTTCCTGACTTTGAAGGAAGAATTCTCCAGCATGAACATTGATACAAGCACTGTGGATGATCAACAACAGACAGACAAAATTGAGCAGAATATATCAGCTGAAATAGCAAATCTGATTTTACATCCAACTACTTTTAATGACAAGAATGTACAACAACTGAAGCAAACAGATTTTGATGAAATAGCTGAGGCTGAAGCTGAAGTAATTGAATTAAAAGACAATTTTCTGCCCACTGGTTTAACCCCTTTGGAGGATTTATTCGTTTCAAATGACATTTCAAGGAAGCCAAAAATAGAACCATTGAATGCTGAAATTGAGGACTGTAACATTGGAACCACACAAAATCCCAAAATGGTAAAACTCTCCAAAGCCTTGCCTGCTGATCAGAAATTGAAATACATTGACTTGTTTAAGGAGTTCCAAGATGTGTTTGCTTGGGGTTATGAAGACCTCAAATCTTATGATACCTCAGTCATCCAACATACGATACCCTTGAAAGAGAATCAAAAGCCTTTTAAACAAAAGCTTAGAAGAGTGAATCATGTCCTTCTTCCTCTGATTGAAAAAGAAGTTAAACGAATGTATGAGGCAGGAATCATTGCTCCAATTAGGTTCTCAGAGTGGATTTCAAATCTGGTGCCTACTAGAAAGAAAACTGGAGAGATAAGACTATGTGTTGACTTAAGAAATTTGAACAAAGTCTCTCTCAAAGACCATTACCCCTTACCAAAGATGGACCATATCCTACAAAGGGTAGTAGGTGCCTCTAGGATCTCATTGTTAGATGGATTCTCAGCATTCAATTAGATTTTAGTACACTCGGATGATCAAGACAAAACTGCCTTTACAACACCTTGGGGAACCTTCAAATATGTCAAAATGCCTTTTGGACTCAAAAATGCAGGGGCCACTTTTCAAAGAGCAATGGACATAGCCTTTGCCAAAGAAATCCATGATTTCCTAGTCATATACCTTGATGATCTTACTGCCTTTTCAAAATCAAACCAAGAACACTTAGAACATTTAAGGCAAGTTTTCCTAATTTGCAGAAAAATATGGCATATCATTGAATCCGAAGAAATCATTGTTTGGCCTAGAGGAAGGCAAGCTCCTAGGTCATATAATTTCAAAATATGGCATTAGGATTGATCTGGACAGAATTCAAGCTATCCTTCAAGTGCCTCATCCAAGAAACATCAAAGAACTACAAGCCTTTCTAGGGAAAATTAATTTCTTGAGAAGATTCATTCCTAATTTGGCTGAGCTCATAAGGTTGTTAAACAATATGCTGAAGAAATATTCTAAAGTCAAGTGGACTATGGAAGCCAAACAAGCCTTTGAGGACATCAAAAGAGCCTTGACAAATACACCAGTCCTCACAAGTCCCAGGTTTGATAGAGATTTCATCATTTTTTCCTTTGCCTCTGAGCATACAATTGCTGCTGTCCTATTGCAAAAAGATGACCAAGGGTGTGAGAAGCCCATTGCCTTTTTCAGCAAAGCTCTTAGAGATGCTCCCTTAAAATATCATATCATGGAAAAGCAAGCTTATGCCCTGGTAAAGGCCATCAAGGATTTCAGAATTTACATTCTATACTCTCATGTGATTACCTATGTCCCAAATGTTGTGGTTAAAGACATTTTAACTCAAGAAGGAATTGAAGGCAAAAGGGGCAAATGGATTGCCAATATCTTAGAATATGACATTGAAATCAAGCCTACAAAACTGATAAAAGGACAAGGGCTAGCCAAACTGATGACTGAAACCAATTTCCAAGCCCTTGATATCAATGAACTGGACAACGAATAGGAGATGGAGACTCCACAGATCAAACAAGCCTTCTTACAATCCCCTTGGTATGCTGATATATGTTTTGTATTGCTAAACCTACAAGCTCCTCCAGGGTTGTCCAGAACTAAGAAAAGATTCCTAAAAATAAAAGCATCAAAGTTTTGTATCATAGACAATGTTTTGTTTTGGAAAAATCATGAAGGAATTTTACTTAATTTCCTAACATTGGATGAAACTTACAATGTCCTCAAGGAATTTCATGTAGGTGACTGTGGAGGACACTTATACTGGAAATCAACAGCTAATAAGATATTAAGGGCTGGATTCTATTGGCCCTCCCTGTTTGCTAATGTGAAAAAAATTTTAATGTCTTGCCATAAATGCCAGATCTTTGAAGGCAAGAGGAAACTGTTACCTTTACCTCTCAAACCCATTTCAACTGAAAGACCATTTCAGCAATGGGGCTTAGAATTCATTGGTGAAATCCACCCTTCATCCTCTGGCCAACATAGGTGGATCTTGACTACCACAAACTATTTTACCAAGTGGATAGAAGCCATCCCTTGTAGGCAAGCCAATGACTCAATCATCATGCAATTTTTAGAAACCAACATCTTGTCAAGGTTTGGCTGTCCAGAAAAGATTATTACAGACAATGCTGCTGCTTTCAAATCCAAAAGAATGATCAACTTTTGCCACAAGTACCACATTACCTTATGCCATTCCACAACTATTACCCTCAAGGAAATGGTCTAGCTGAGTTCTCCAACAAAAGCCTCATCAACATCATTAAAAAGGTCTTGGAGGAGAACAAAAAGAATTGGCACAAGAAACTTGTAAATGCACTTTGGGCAGACAGATTGACCACCAAAAGATCTATTGGTACAAGTCCATATGAACTAGTATATGGTCTAGAAGCTATTTTCCCTTCATCTTTGGGAATCCCTGTGATCAAGTTATTACAAGAAATACAAGCAGAACCTAATGATATTCAAAGAAGGATCAATCAAACTATCCACTTGCAGCAAACAAGAGAAGAAGTATATCAGAGAACCCAGGTCCTACAAGATAAACTCAAGAAGATCTTTGATAAAAGAACAAAAGCTGAAGATTTCTTCATAGGAAGCAAAGTGTTGAGATGGGACTCTAGGAGAGAAGATAAAGGGAAACATGGGAAATTTGATTTTCTGTGGAAAGGACCTTATGTCATACATGTTGTACAAGGTAACAATACCTATTTCTTGAGGAGTTTAGATGGCACAAATACTGAGGAAGGCCCAGTTAATGGGTGAATGCTCAAGCATTATTTTGATTCCATGTAATCAACATAACACCACTGTGTATTGTACATAAATATTTGTATTTCCAGCAGTTTTTATTTTCACAACAATTAAATAAGGAACAACATGCAACAGATTTTGAAGAAAAAGTCAAGGAGCTACACCATTTTGGTGTATATTTTGAAATTAACAAAGCAGATCAAGAAGAAGACTTGGGAAGTATACAGATGATGATCAATACTCAGAGAAACCAGTAAAGGTAGAGCTATAATTTTGTACTGATCAGCTCATAAGGACTGCATACAGGATACAAAGTTTCAGATCATTGATATTCAAGAGAAGGAAATTTCAGGTTATAGCAATAGTGGAAAAATAAGGCAATCTGACCTGCTGTTCTTGGCCTTTCACAAATCAAGGCCATCCCCAAGTGGAGCCACTGTTAGGTTCCTATACCAATAGGTTTCATTTTTCATGATTGACAGTGGAAGTGCCAAATATGTTCATCTTTTCATACTGCAAAGGTTCCATATTTTGTAAAAGGATTAGAGAGGATTAAAAAATGTAAAGAGGGTATGCCGTAAAAGAACAATCAAAGGGCAAAAAGAGTGAATTGGTCAAGAAAAATTAATAAAAATGAACCCCAAAGAAAGACCAGGAAAGTGGCCAGCCAAAATGCCACTGTTAGCTGATTTGCAAGTTCACAATGTGCAAAGTATTGTTGTTTATCACACTTGATG
The DNA here is from genome assembly GCA_031772625.1 of Pinus tabuliformis. Taxonomy (NCBI): domain Eukaryota; kingdom Viridiplantae; phylum Streptophyta; class Pinopsida; order Pinales; family Pinaceae; genus Pinus; species Pinus tabuliformis. Next base: position 992,288,774 of record CM062818.1, on the reverse strand, counting down.
GGTGGCCCAATAGTTCAATCTGGACCGGTCCAAGTTTAAATTGCTTGTTGTAGAATAGAGAAAAGATATATTTCCAAACATTTCAAGCTTGGCAGATGAGTAGATAGGCAGAGAAGTGAAGGAGCCCAACTGCTTAATCTGGGCCCTTGGAAGGAATAAGGGTAGATTTAGATAGGAGGACAGTCAAAAGAAAAGAGGATAATCAGGGTCTGCAAGTCTAAGTGCAACCATTCAAAAGGAAGAAAAAAATGTTAGGTGTATTAGGCTGGGTAAGTCGTTTGAGGTGGCAGAAGCAAGGTTTGATCACATCATGTATTGTCAATCAGAGTGCATCTCATCAATGACAGAAAGGTCAAAGGAGTTGTCTAATGGCAGAACTATGGAAGCATGTCTAATTCCCCTTTAAACCCCCTAAAAAGTCTCTTACTAACATCCCATTAAGGGCCTTGGGATCTGCCCAATAAGTCCTGCTTTCACTTCATTTTTTCAAATAATAAATCAAGTTTTGGGTTTTCTTAAGGAAAAGAAACCACATTTCTTGTGTAAAAATCCTCATTCCATATTCCATTCATTTCTTATATCTAAGTTTCCCTTCATAAACTTAGCTTCATGCCCCTACACTTTCACTTCACAAGGTCATATTAACTCCTAACTCTATTATCTAGCTCCCTAGATCACTTCCTTACCCCTATTATACAAAAATTATATAAAAACCCAAAAATATTAAATATTCCCACCCCATGGAACTATAGCCATATAATTTAGTCTTGTGAAATAATAGTCTATTTGGGACTATTATGAACCCTTCCACATCCTAAATCCGGAATTAGTTTAACCTCTGGTTAAATTAACAACCATAATAACCCCTTCCTAAACCATAGTTCATTAACCCCTCTACGCTCATATACATTTTCGGGTTTCTGTTTAAATGTTTAACTAAACACTAAACTCTACCCCCGACGCATACCCATAAAACCCATATTACCCAAAGTCTAAACCTTGGCGCATATATTATAATGATTAAATATTCAGCGGGTCTCGTGTGTTAACATCCTGCCAGCTCATAGTTCCGTCCACTGTCAGATCGGGCCCTCCCCATCCGACGACCCTCGTTGATATCGGAGCCGCTCCGAGGTACGAGAATTAGCATCCGGTGGAGGGCGGTTTTGCCACCCCCATACCAAAGGCGGTCTGATAAAACCACTTACCGCCTTCTGTCTAGGCACCATGTCCCCATGATGTCACCTTCGCGTCAACCTGCCACTGCTCCGTGTCAACGCCACCTCATCTGTCTGCACCCCCATCCTGCCACTGCGTCCTGTGCCATGTCATCGCCCCAATCAATTGCCACGTCACCCTGTCGTACAAGGGACCCGCCGATGACGTCATGCTGACGTCATCGCAAAAAAGCGCCAAAATGCCGCAAAAACCCAAATTTGCGTTAAAACTTGCGAAAGTGTCGATTTTTTTTTGTTTTTTATGCAACTAAACAGTGCAAGCTCTTGCATGCAACTTACATCCAGTTCACATTCGACGTTCCTGTCAGCCACCCAGGCATACTCGACCTGCAACTCGACCTCTTCGGCCTCCGCCTGCAACTCTTCACCACAACAATCTCTCGAAAGAACAGGTATTTACCCGAAAAAACGCTCGTAACCCTGTTTTTCATAAATTCTCTGCAAAATTTGCCAATACACCTAAAAATTCACCTGGAAGACGTTGGCACCCGCGAGCTTCTCCTCTCTGCCCCACTGTATAACCTGATTTGCGACCAAAACCTGGCAACTCTATTATCCCCTGCAAAATTTCCATTAAACTCGAAATTCAGCTCCACTTCTCCCGCAAAACCACTGAAGACTGTCTGCAAAAGTCCTTTTATTTTTCTCCCTTTCAGGTGAACTTAGTGCAGAGCCCTACATAGTCTTCATTTCATTGAGTTTTACTCATCAATAACATCTCTGCACAGAACTTAAAACTGTGAGTTCCTTGCCCAGAAAACCATTATCAGAACTCTGTTCCTTGCTGAAATACAGGCCTAATCCAACTGTAATCACAGTCAAAACATGGAGGCCCCAGTTGCCCTCAATATTGCACCACTAAATGCACCCCATAGATAGTTAGAATGGATTCCACTGGCAGATAGAGACTATCAAATTGCTGATATGGAAGGAGACAAGCCTCACCTTCAAGCTTTCTGTGAGATAAGGAATAAATTCAGAAACAAAGATGACCCATTGGGAATATGGGAGTCCAACATGCCCATGTACTACTTGCCCTCAGTAAATGTCTTTCCTGACCTCATCCATCAATGTTGTTCCAATTATGAACCCTCTCAAAGGGCAGTGATGGACCCTGCTGGTAAAGTCCTTTTCTACATTACTCCTCAGTCTATAAATGAGATGTTTCAATTCAAACCAACTCAGCCTTTGGTCCCCCTTTCCATGAAGAATCTGCTAGATCAAGCCTCAAAGTTTCCCTCTGCAGAGATTGACCGAATTGCTAAGTTGTTTATTCCACCACACTGTTACTCCAGATTCACAATCCCCTATATCCATGTTGCATTTACTGAGGAGGGAAAAGTGCTCATAGATATGATCTCCTACATCCCGGGATTTAGGACAAGTGAAATTGTGGACAGTACTGTCTTTGTCTTGATGTCTATCTTCACTCCAAGACAGCCCCCTATTATCCAGTATGATTATGCCACCTTCATAGCCGACAAGATTCATGAGCATTTCATGAACCTAGAAAGGGAAAGGGTATTCAAATACACCTCATATTTTCTGCTATACTATCAGTCTGAAAGTTTCCCAGACTTCCTCAGAAAATTGGATGCTAGGGGGGAGAGGAGGTCAGTCATATTTTGGTCATCAATATTCCATCATGTTAGTTACTCCCCATACACATATTGTGAGTTCATTGACCTTTTTGTCTATCCAGCTACCTGCTTATTATCAACAGATCCTCCTCCCAGACTCACTGATGAAATGCAAAAGATTCTACAGCGTTCCAAAAGCTACATCATTGGTGACTGGTATTTTTACCAAAACCACACAGTAATCAGGGTTTATGGCTGTGAATTAGCCCCCTACCAACTGCCAAAATATGTCCCTATGAGACTCTTTTCCTTAGAATACTTTCGGCAATTTGGTAATGCAGATATGATTCATTTTCATGGCAAAAGCAAAAAAGCACAGCTAAAAATCAGACATCAATTGGGCCCCTTTATTTTCAATAAGAGAGAAGAAGCATGGAAGGATGCTGACCAGATACTGGGAGAGAAACTTAAGCTCAAACTAAGTTTCATTTGGTCACCATATGATCCCAATCACTTTATAAGCCTTAGAAGAATAAAATATAAGCTTGCAGGATCTGTACATTACAATATCCCTCAAATTGAACAATATGACAATCAACAAGAATGGGTAGAGGGCACATTCGTGGAAGAGCTTACTGAAGAAGAGATAACAGAAAAAGCAATAAAGAACCTAGAAAAATCAGTTGACTTGGAATCTTGTGGACAGGTCTTTTTTACAGCTCCTCGGCCCCTTGGAGAAGGCACCTCATCTGCCACGACCCCCCAACAACCAGCTCAAGAAAGTGCTCCACTAATAGGGACATCTAAAGGAAAAGCGGTGCATCATTCAGAAGAGCAAGTGCACAATTTAGAGCAGCAAGAAACAATGGCGAACTGGCTGGTTGCTATAGATGAACAAGGTCAAGGGCAAGACCCTTTAACTCAAGCAAAAGTGACGGAGATCCCAGTATTACAGACACCTCTTAATGAGGAAAGGGAAAAGAAAAGGGATAGACAGAAGAAACCCCTCCAGGGACATCCACTGAGTAGAAAGGAGAAAAAAGACAGAGATTAAATCCTTTTTCAGAAGAAGAAATGCCAGAGGGTCCCACTGAACAGCAAGTTCCCCCAAGCATGGAGACATCGGCCAGCTCCTTTCAGCAGGAGCAAGAGAGACAACAGGGGGTGGAAGTAACATCCACCAGGCAAGAGGTCCGACAGGGCTCTGACATTAAAAAAACATTCACTGATATCAAAGCTAGGAATGAGCCAGTAAGATTACAGTTGTACAACCAGCTAATAAGGATGGCTCCCACCAATCAGCAAAGGCTAATGGTAGCCTATGACATCCAGGAAGGGAGAATGACCCTTGGTTACTTCAGACCTACAACTCAACAACCCCAATCAGCTGCTGACTATATTAGAACCAATCTGGAACTGTTCGCCAAAGATATCCATCCGATGGACCAGATTGAATTGTACAAGCAGACCAGGGAGATGGTATATTCTACTTTAGCAGATAAAACATTGTTAGCTCATAGATTGCAAAACTCTTTGCTCAATACTGCTGCCCAACTAGATTTGGAGAAAGCTTCATCACAGTCCAAGGACAATAGAATAAAATCCTTTGAAGAAATCATTATAGAGCTGGGACATGATCCCACTGATCCCAAGGGCATACAAGCTTTGATCAAAAAGAAGGACGAAGATATAGCCGCCCTTAGGAGACAAATCAAGCTGTCACCCACATTGCATCCTCAAACTACAGAGGTGGCACAACAAAAGGAAGAGCAGGATGTGGTAGCTATGCTTATGACCTTACATAAAAGGTTGGTAGAGACAGAGAGTGCCTTGGAGGCATCATTACAGGGAAGACAAGCAGAGTTGGCCTCTCAGCCAATTCAAACGGCACAGATCTTTGCAGTTGTTCCCCCTACAGCCACCACAACAGTCCCTCCCACTGTTACCACATCAGAAGCAGGTACCTCAAGCTCAGCACCAATTTAAAAAACTACTACAGCACCTGCAGAGCAAGGCACCAGCTTGAGAATGGACAATATGATGAAAGAAATAAAATCCCTGGAATTGCAAATGGAGGAATTGAAAGAAACCAAGGAAAAGCTGGCTAGAATTGAGGAAAAATATGACAAGTCAAAGGAGGAAGTAGCTGAGAAGACAAGGGAAGTAAAAGCCCTGGAAAAAAGAATAAAGGAGCTAGAGAAAGAGCTTACTTTTGATAAAACTCTAGTAGATATCAAGAAAATTTTGTGGGCCAAGATTGGCCAATCCATTACAGACCAATGGCAATCCATTGAAACCATTCATGAGAAAATGGATTTGATAAGCTTGGCTCAGTTTGAAAACCAAAAAGCTAGAGCATATTTAGGAAATATGCCCGAGAAAGCTAATAGAATGATCCAATTCCTGAATACTCACACCAAAGGGCAGTTGGCAGCAATAGGAATCAGGAATAGGACTGAAACTATCTTGCTAATAAAAAGGGTGTTGACCCTTAGGAATTTTGTGCAGACATTGGAAAGAAAATGCCAAGAGATGCAAGTAGAGGTGGATGAGTTTAGAATAAAGATCACAACATTACAAAGGAGAGGGCTACCTAGCCTAGTAACCAGTGTTGGAAGACTGTTGTCACATGAGCATTATGCCAACAGGGTGAACAATTATGCTTCCAATCAAATCACAGCTTCCTCAAGCACATCAGAAGAAACAAGGCCTCCATCTGGACAGAGTGTCTTTGATAAATAAGAAAATCTATTCTACATTGCACATGAGATAAACCATCTCTTTGAAACCCAACCAAACTTTTATAGATACACAGAAGCTGATGAAACACTGATAAAGATACAAAGGCATCAGCTACCTACAGAAGATTGGTGTAGAGGAATGATGGAGACATTGCTCAGGTGATTTTGGTTATTAATTCTTTTTTGTAAACTACAGTTCAGCATATACAGATGGCATGCTCCACCTGTCAAAAGGGAAGAAAGGGCAGTGCAAGGTAGAAAAAAAATGACCACTACAACTCAATAAATGCAAAGAAGCCGAGCACCCATGATGAAGACAAAGACAAAGTCAGCAACGTACCAACATCAGGACAGCACACGCAGAATAAATGCGCAACAGGGAGCCTACTCATTTAGCCCAGAAAGTCAAAATTTTCTGATAAAATAGACAGCTAGCAAGCCAATATTAATTGCAGTGTTTAATTCTTCATTTACTCCCTTGGAAGAGTTGGTGATGTAATTTATTGCATGAAGACTCATCATCTAGATATTTTGTATCTTATTTTTGTATATATACCTCCCCATAGAACGTATTTGGGGTTGGTTGGTGATTATCTCTAAGAGCTATGTTGTAAATTTTCAGACTTTTAATACAAATTGCTGGTGAAGTTCATGGTCTCTTCACTGTCTGGATGTGAAAGTAATGAACTGCGTTCTGCTACAGAATTATTGTGTCGTTTAATGGAACAATAAGTTATTCTAAACTGTGTTTTGTCTTTCTATGTTTGCAAATTTCACATATGTTTCATGATCTTAGTAACAGAGAAGAAGAATAGCTCAGGACTTGTTTGAATACACCCTCTGCTCAATCTCTATTTCTAATTGTGTTTTCTTTAGAATTAGTCATAAATATGAATTCTTAATTGCTCATGTTTGAACTGATTCTCTCATTATGGATGCTGTTTAGGAATTCTTAACTGCTCCTAGATAATATTCTCACACTTTCCCTCTATTAGCATAGTGAAAGATCCTTGACTGCCTTTCATACCCTGAGTTCATGCCATCGATTCCCAGATTTGAAGAATTGTTCCGTAGATGCCTGTCTGGCTCTGTAGCATTACCTTTTCCACAAGAAACACTTACAGCGGTATACCGTCATTGACTCCATTGCCCAATAGTCTAGACTGTTCTAAAACTGCATCCCAGTTCTGCCTGAAATTATCATCCAACCAAATTTAAAACAAAACTCTGTACATCATAACTAGCCTAAAATTACACCAAAACAAAGTTAAATTATAAAGAGAGAGCCCTCTCCGGTTGCAGGTAGGCTAGGATCTGCAACTAAAAGATTGGTTAGTGGTTACCTCGGCCGTATTCCCTTAGGAGCCAGGGAAAAACCTGAGTGATAACACCTTCAAGCCACAGAATCACCATATGTAGCCTTTGTTGAGCTGCACAACCAAACAGAGGAGCAAGATTTTCAAGAAATTTAGAATTCTAGCCCAAAATAATTACAAGAAGGGAACCTTAGTAATCTCCACGAAGGGAGAGGAGAAACAGGGGAAACTGAAGAACCAAGATCTCCTCTTGAAATAGCTCAGCCATTAAGCAGCCCAGATAAGGCAAGTGCTGTAAAAATCATCTAGAATGAAGTTGAAGAACCTCAAGAGCTAAAATCCCCCCCAGACATTAGTTCAGCAAGGAACTCTCATCATCCCAGACAAAGGAAGTGTTGTTAAGGTCTTTCCTGTTAAGGCCATTCATGCTCCTTCTAACCATCCTAGGAATACCCTCCTAGAAATCCTAGAAGGTTATTGGCACATGTTTGACCAAATGGCCCAGAACCAGCAAACACCCCAAACCTCCACATTGCAATATACCATTGTAGATACTGCAGTTAATGCACCTATGAAGGCAAGTCCTCTCCAACACATCCCTACATTCCATGGCCTAACATCAGAAGACTTAGACGCATATTTGTTTGAATTTGATGTGTTGTGCAGGGGGTACGACTATACCACCGATCCCCAGAAGCTGAAACTATTTCCCTCTACATTAAAAGGAGTTGCTTTACGATGGTTTATGGGGTTAGGTGGAGGTGTTATAAATGACTAGGATTAGATGAAAGGTGCCTTCCTGAAGAAATATCAGGATTATTGTAGGTATAAAGAGTTAAAGGATGAAATATTTTAGATGGTAGCTAGACCTAATGAGACATTGGAAGAATGTGTTGAATGTTTTCAGTATAATCTTCAAAGATCTCCTTATGCATCATTACCCTTGCCTGAAAATGTATTAAAAACAACATTAATTAAAGGCATGAAGGAACAGTGGATTGAAACACTAAATATTATGGGAAAAGGAGACATCTATCAATAAGATTTTACTAACATCATTGATTTATATATCAGGAGTTCGCGAGGCAGCACAAGGCTAAAACCAGCGGAACATAACAGGTTCACAAGGGGCAACAAGATCTCTGGAGAAGGAGTAACTCACTCAAAAATTGGAAATTGATTAGAGAATTTCAAAACCGATATATTAGGGACTCTGACAACGTAGCTCGATATTATGCAAGCAAAACAGAAATAGGTAGAAGCAGAGCAAAATCTGGCAATATTCTGCCCCAGATGTAGAAAGAAACACAGCCACAGAGAGTGCCCACTAGATACAATTCAAGTATGCAGTATTTGTAAAAAATACCACTCTACGGAGAACTTCCCCTCCCTTCCTAGTTTGAAAGCAGTATACAAATAAGCAGAAGAAGAATCAGAACCGGTGTACCTACCGAATCAGTGCTGTCAATGGCAGCTGCGACAATTAGGTATGTTCCCTGATCCATCTTCTTCTGTCCAGCCTCCACAATATCATTCTTAGCAATATAATACAATGTGGCAAAATCAACCTCCCTTCTCAAACTGGTCACAACAACCATTTCCTTCATCACCGCCATGACCAAATCAAGCAAGCCAATCTAATTGGCCAAATTTCCCATATGCTCCACCATATTGGAAAAACAATTCATATCCAACACAATGGCCCTCTCCCACTTCACAGAGTCAAGCCTGGAAAACAAACTGGAAAAGATTGATGAATCAGCTAGCAGGAACCATTCCACTCCCTCAACCTACACTGCCAACACTACAACAAAATCCCCAGTCCAACTTAAGACCGCAACTCCTAGCCCAACCCAACCCGAACCCAAATAATAGATCAGTTCAATCCGTTCAAATAATTGAAACACCATAACCAGAAACCAATCTAAGGGAGTGCAAAAACCTTCAATTAAGGTCTAGGCACATTATAGAATCCGAGGGAGTTAAAAATGTTCAAGTTGAAAATTAGTTACCCACAAAACAACCATTACAAGAAGAAGATGTGGTCAGACAACAGACTCATGAACCAGCAACCACATATTCTCCCCCATTCCCAGAATGATTAATCATACCACACCCTATAGAACATCCTGACTTTGATATTCTGGGAGTACTAAAGAATTTGTACATAAAAATCCCACTCCTCCAAGATATCCAAGATATTCCAATATATGCAAAGACCATCAAAGAGCTATGTATAAAAAAACCAAGGAGGATAATAACAAATAACGCAACAGTCCAAGTAGTTGGCACCCTATCTGATATGTTATCAAGAAGAGAGGCAACTGTCAAATATGAAGACCTAAGAAATCCAATATTGACAGTGCAAATAAAAGGACAAACCTTTTCAAATGCCTTAGTTGATTTAGGGGCTGCAATTAATATTTTAACAACCATCACTTGTCAAAAATTGGGCATTACATTAATAGAACCAACCTCCAACTTATTAGAACTAGCTGACCGATCAGTAGTTAAGCCAAAAGGGACACTACATGATGTCATGGTATCCGTTGATTCCTGGGAATATCCTGCTAACTTTCTGATAATAAACCCCAGAAACCAACTTTATGGACACCTGTTAATTTTAGGCAGACCTTGGCTTGCGACCGTTGATGCTCACATTGGATGCTGATAAGGCAGTATGACCATAACAAGAGGGAGTAATATCAAGAATCTATCCCTATACCCTCCAGCCCAGCTAAGTGTAACAATAATAAAAGCTAACAAACATCCTGTATCACACCTCATAGAAAACATTAGATCCCCATTAACCATAGAAGATGGCCTTAATTTTAAAGATCAAATAGAGGATGATGTTATTAACAACTTCATTAACCAAGTTGAATCCAAATCCCATGTACAATGTCACATGATAGAGGCAACATTTGACAATGAACTAGAAGAAGATCCTCTCAAAGACACTCATGATCAAACAATACCCACTACGTCTGTTTCAAACAGCAAAACTATAGAGATCGAGCCAGGAAAAACCTTGAACATCAATAATAACTTGACTCCTGAACAAGAAGAGAAGTTGGTTCAACTACTGAGAAAATATAAGGAAGCTTTTGTATGGGGTTATCTGGACATGAAGGGAATCGATCCCCAGCTATGTACGCACCACATTTATATAGAAAAGGATGAGATACCTGTTCTCCAACCCCAACGGAGACTTAACCCTCATCTGAAAAACATTGTGAAATCTGAATTACAAAAACTTATGGATCTAAACTTTATTTATCCGATCTTCGACAGCAAGTGCGTCTCTCCGCTAGTAGTGGTGCCAAAGAAGAATGGAAAGTGGAGGATTTGTGTATATTATAGAGAATTAAAAAAAGCAACCTAGAAAGACCACTTTCCCCTTTCATTCATTAATCAGGTATTAGATACATTAGCAGGAAAGAAATTCTTTTCTTTCTTGGATGGCTTCAGTGGATACAATCAGATTCAGATTTCACCTAAAGACTAGGACAAAACCACTTTTACCTGTCCTTAGGGAACATTTTCCTACAGAGTCCTACCCTTTGGCCTATGCAATGCCCCTGCCACATTTCAAAGGGCCATCCTTAGCATCTTTTCAGATTTAATAAATGAAGGGCTCGAAGTATACATGGATGATTTCAGACCATACGAAGATGATTTCCACCCAGCACTAGACACATTGGAAATGGTGTTGCAATGATGTATCGCCACTAGGCTCTACTTGAGCCATGAAAAGTGCTATATGATGATGATTGAAGGACTCATCCTAGCTCATTATATCTCAACGGCTAGAATACAGGTAGATCCGGCCAAAATTCAAATAATTTTGTTAATACCTACTCCTACCACACAGACAGAGGTAGACAGCTTTCTTGGATTTTCTGGTTATTAGGGGATTTATAGAACATTTTTCTTAAATAGCTGCACCTCTATATGCACTAACAAGAAATGTTGATTTTTTTTGTACAGATAAATGTGACCGTGCTTTTGAGGATCTGAAAAAGCTTGTGTCAATAGCCCCAGTGCTTAGATGTCCAAATTGGGACCTGCCATTCCAAATCTCATCAGATGCTTCAGACACAGCTATTGGAGCAGTCCTTGGGCAGGAAGAAGACAAAAAACCAAATGCAATCTATTATATTAGCAAGAATTTGTCTCTTGCAAAGCTAAACTATATTGTTATTGAAAAAGAATTTTTAGCTGTAATACATGCTGTAAATAAATTTAGGCACTATATCACTGGATATCCTGTTGTTTTATATACATATCACTCTGTCATAAAATATTTAGTAAATAAACCCATTACAAACGATAGAGTAACAAGATGGGTGATTTTATTGCAGGAATTCAACATCACAATAAAAGATTGACCTAGGAAAGAGAATCCTGTAGCTGATTTTCTCTCATGAACGCCAAAGCCAGTGGACACAGCAGTGGTCAAAGATCAATTTCCAAATGAAAATCTATTTGTTGTTACTGTCAAGACGCCCTAGTATGCTGATGTTGCAAATTATTTAGTATTTGGAAAATTACCAAAGCATCTAACCCCCGATGAACGAAAACAGATTGTGCAACGTAGTACCTGATTTTCTTAGATTGGGGGCTACTTATTTCATACAGGGGTAGATATGCACATCAGAAGATGCATCCGTGAAGATGAAATATTTGACATTCTCAAAGCCTGTCACGACGGACCATGTGGCAGACATTTCGCAGATTGAAGAACTGGTCACAAAGTTCTGCAAACAAGGTATTATTGGCCCACAATCTTCAAAGACGCGAAGAAATTTGTTCAAGCCTTTGACAGTTTCCAAAGAGCAGGATGCCCTGGACAGTCCGATGAAATGCCTTTGAACCCACAGCTAGTAATGGAACCATTTGAGCGTTGAGCGCTCGATTTTGTTGGTCCAATCAACCCATCATCAAACTAGAAAACATATATTCTGGTAGAAACTTAGTATGTGACCAAATGGTTTGAAGCAGAGGCACTTCCAAGATCTATAGAGGAATCTGTCATTCATTTCATGTTCCAAATATTTGTGCTATATGGCCTTCCAAGAGACATAATCATGGATGGAGGACCACAGTTTGCAGGTAATAAAATTGCTGCAACATTAAAAAACTATCATATTCAGCACAAGATTACCACTCCGTATCACCCACGGGAAAATGGACAAGTAGAGAGCACGAATAAAGTGATAGAGACAATATTAACAAAAACCATTGCGTCACTCAAACGTGATTGGGCTACAAGATTGTTGGAAGCCTTCTGGGCATACCGAACAACGTGGAGAAATACCACTGGTTATGCACCATATCAGCGAGTATTTGGAAAGGAACCCATCTTTCCAATAGAGTTCGAAATACAAACGTTAAGAATAGCACAAGAGGTCAGTATAGATTTAAATGAAGCCCAGACTAATAGATTACAACAAATTAACGAGCTAGATGAAATTAGGCTCTCGGCTTTTCAACATAGTGCATTAATCTAACAACAGAGAGAAAAATGGCATGATGCCCTGATAAAAAAGAAAATCTTCTACAAAGGAGATTGGGCATTCCTATACGATTCTAGGTTTTAGGATTTCCCGAGAAAATTTCAGACTCGCTAGCTTGGACCATATGAAATCCGGAAAGTGCATGACAATGGCACCATTACTTTGACTACTATTGACAGATCTAGACATACCTTTAAAGAAAATGGTCACCAATTTCGACTGTACCATAAACCGCTTACTCGGGAATCCTTCTACCAGCAACTCTGGGAAGATTCTGACATGCAGATTCTGGTTGAGGAAGATAATTCTTCCTCGCCTTTGGTCCACTAAGTAATTTTATTGCTTCTATATCTTGTACATAAATTTTCTGTTTTGTTTGTGTAAATTACTTTCTGTATAGCTTTCTGCATTTCTGCAATTTTTTTTTTACATTTTGATGTTCCTTTTCGAAGGAACGATGCTTTTGCATTTTATTGTTCCCTTTCGAAGGAACAACACTTTCGCCGTTTTGTTGTTCCTTTTCGAAGGAACAACACTTTTTCATTTTGTTGTTCCTTTCCGAAGGAACAAAATTTTCGCCATTTTGTTGTTCCTCTCCAAAGGAACAGTGCTTTCGCATTTTGCTTCCGAAGGAACAACATTTCCGCCTTTTTGTTGTTCCTTTCTGAAGGAACAACACTTTCACGTTTTGTTGTTCCTTTCCGAAGGAACAACACATTCACGTTTTGTTGTTCCTTTTGGAAGGAACAACACTTTCACGTTTTGTTGTTCCTTTCTGAAGGAACATCACATCGACATTTTTGTTGTTCCTTTCTGAAGGAACAACACTTTCTTTTTTCGTTGTTCCTTTCCAAAGGAACAACACTTTTGTTTTTTGTTTTTCCTTTTCGAAGGAACAACACATCCGCATTTTTGTTGTTCCTTTCTGAAGGAACAATACTTTCATTTTTTGTTGTTCCTTTCTGAAGGAACAACACTTTCACTTTTGTTTTTCCTTTCCGAAGGAACAACATTTCCACATTTTTTGTTTGCGCTTGCTTTATTTGTTGTTCTGATTAAGGAATAGTTGTTGTTCCTCTCAAGGAACATTTGTTTCAAGTATGATTTTTTCCTTTTGCTTGTTGTTTCTCTTAAACGAACTGCGATTTTTGTGTGCAAATATTCTTTTGATGTCCCTCTAAAGAAACAATAGTTGTTCCATCTAAAGAATAGCACTTTTTGAGTGCATTTTTCTTCTTTTTGTGTGTATTTGTGCTTCACCATTTAGAAGATTTTTGTGAATGATGGGCATTTAAGGCACAACTATACATTTATGCGAGAATACAGAAACTAGAGGATGCTGAAATCAACAAACCAAAAGAAAAAAGAGGAAAGGACACAACTATTTACGTCACTTTGTTGTCTTTATTTTCAGTGATACCAATTTGATTGATTATTTTTATCATGATGGTTCTTTCTAAATCCCCATAATTCTCTTTGATCATTATTATTGAATAAGAATAAGCGCATATTTTCCTCTATTGATATGTTCAGACTTCTTCCACCATCCCTACTCTTAAGGAGTGTTGAGCCACCCTCTGTATATAAATAGGAAAGTTCTATATAAAAGAAAAGAAGAAAAAGAAAAGATCTATAACTGTATGATTACTAGCATGATTTTTCAGATGAAGGATAGGGGGTCTCATCAAGAGCCAACCTACCATGATCATAAGGAAGAAAGTGAAGTGGCATTCCCACTATGGCCACCACACTAGGGATATGATCCAAGAGGCACATCAGAAAAATAAAAAGTCCTTGGAACAGGAGGTCTCATCACGAGCCGGTCTGTCCATCTTTCACTCCGTCCTGGTGAATGGTATTGTGATTCATCTGGTTACCAAGCCAGCGCAATGGCCTCCATTATGACATCACACAACACTTTCCTAGGCATACACAAAGGATTATTGTTCCAAGGGTGAAATAAGCAACTCTGTCAAGGTTATGGACACCTGTGGGCAACAGAGCTCTGCTGATGGTATTGAAGTCATAATTTTCATACACCAATAGTCATTACAAACCCTTCTTCTTATATCTTTATAAGTGATTTCAAATGAGAATATGTCATACAACCCTTTCGAACCTTTGATACATGAAAATCATTTACAAATCAATCATGATGGTTAAAGTGAATAATGACCACATAAGAAATTTTACTCACGTCGGCTGTCATATCCTCTATTTTTTGCATCATATCACAGCATTTCCATATTTATTAGTGATTTCCATCATAAGCCTCGGTTTCGGTAATCCACTCATTTTTGTAAACATGTCACACATCTATATGTTGTTCCTTTATTCCATTGTATGATTGCAGTTCAGCATGCTACTCCTTTATTTGATGGTTGAGGACGGCCTATCACATTTCAAGGGGGCACGGGTGATCCCCATAATTCACTGGCATACGTGTCAGCTCATTATTCAAAGGTATTATGACTTCACCAAAACTCAGGAATAGCAAGTCTAAAAGTATTGTGTTTCCCAATATGCATGGCTTGTTGTTCCAACGCCATTTCTGTGTTTTTCTCTGTAAAAATTAGCAGTAAGTTAAATTCTGAACAGCTTGTTGTTCCATCATCTTCTCTTTGTTTTTTTTTTAATAGTGAAATAAAAAATTGAACAACTTGTTGTTCCATCATCATCTTTGTGTTTTTACATTGTGCTAAGCTTAAAAAAGATGGGAGGAAGATCCTTTCGTAGCGAGCCACATGTGTTGATGGTCTCTGACGCTGCACGCGAAATCTTAGTAAGGGCAGGATGGATAACATACCTTAACCGTCTACAAAAATCTAACGAGATGGTGGAAATTGAATTTATGCAAAATTTGCAGGAAAATCATTCTATGGTGAGAGGGAGACAAATAGCAGTAACAGATGACATAATTGTTGAAGTTGCGGGATTGCCAGCCGTTGGACTTGTATGGACTCTAAAAAAGGTGAGACTGCAAGATGCCATAACTATCTTCCAATATGAAGGGCAGAACCTTACTGTCAAAGGAAAAGGGGTCCTACCAGCAACCCTGGGAGAGCCTTGGGTGAAATTAGCCAGAATTATCCAAAGATACATCACTTGCAGTGGCAGAAAAGACATGGTAAGACCATGCCATCTCAAACTGTTAGTCGTATTAAAACAAAAATGTGTTGTGAATTTGCCTGCGTTCTTAAATTTTTTATTGCATGATGTTGCCCGAAGTATAAGAAAATCTCACCATGTAGAATCAGTAGTAAGCCATCATGGTTTAATTCGGTTGATAGTCAGTTACAGTCTTTCCCAACAGCAGAGTAGTTGGGAAGAATTGATTTTCTCGATAGATGGGGGACTGGCCTTGCCAGCCCCAAAATGAAAACACATTGCTAGCACATCAATTAGACCACTGAAACAAAGACAATCTGTCAGATTGGCAAGAAGCAGAGGAATGTTGGGAAATTCCTAAGGAAACATTAGCCAGCCTGTGGAAATACATGATTTAGAAGACGAGAAACCCCCACAACTTGAAGGTGGGGAAAATGAAGAAGAGTCAGAGGAAAATGAAGAAGAAGAACCGGAATAGGAAACTGAACAATCAGGTCGGGAAGAAGGGGAGGAAGAAAAACAATGCAGTGAAAGTCCACTACAAAACCCTCTACAAGAAGATGAATTGGCCCAAATTTTTGCCAATATGGGCGAGTATGTCCAACCTCACAGCCCAGTCAACCCCCATACTGAAGAAGGGCCATAGGAACTCTCTACTCATGATAAGAGTGCATCTGAGGAGATGTGTGACGAGGAGGAAGAAGAAGAGGATCACTCTGGATCTGGGAAGAAGAGTGACGAGGAGGAGGAAGAAGAACAATCTGTTCCCAGTCAGAATACACCTGAAGTATTGCATGATGAAGAAGAATTAGAAGAAGAAGCTGCCCAGGAGACAACAAAACAAAACAGGGTTTCTACCCGTGAAAAACCTGATCAACAGAACACTAAAGAAGTTTTCCAAGAAGGAAACATGGAAATTGGCCATGGTGAGGGTACAATACCTAAATTACAAAGCCCAGGCCTGAGAAAAGTAACAACTATTCCTTCTAAGAAAACAAATAAAATTAAAAAGTAGCGAAAGGAACAACAGAGATTGCTTAATGTAATTAACAACTTTGACAGTAAATAAGAGTCCTAAAAATGGGGAAAAGCTAAAAAATAACCCCTAGAGCAAATCATGCAGCCACCCGCACAAAACCCCATAAGAAAAAGACCAAGAGGACTCAAGTCAAACCTGTTGTTATTCAGGATCGCAAGGAACAACATATGGTTGTTGCAAATGCAGAAGCACAAACAGAAAATACACCAGCCTGTGATAAGGAAGTCTAGACAGAGGCAGCGTCCTCTAGCATTACGACCAACTGGACAGTTCGTGAGAAGGAAACTTAGATCATAAAAACTATATGTCTCAATAAGGAGATCCAAGTAGATCTCCAACCCAAAAATATCATGATGGATAATGACCAGAGGATAGTAGCTCTACAAAAAGATTTGGCACAAGCCCAACAAACAATAGAAAAACTCACAGAGGAAAGTGTTCCTCAAGAGAAATACCAGATGTTACAACAGCAGTTAAAGAACATCAATGCATCGGAAAGCCAGGCCTTCGATGGATGGCGAAGGGCAGAGGAAAAAGTACAAAAGGTAACCCATAGACTATACACAGTTATGAATCAAATGGATACCTTATGCTCTCTATATACTGATGTTCTAGCATGTAGGGCACCTGCCAAAAACTATGCTTTATTTGATGGAAAGATATTTACAATTGAAAATTAAGGTTGTCAAGGCAGGAGTTCCTATAGAGATAAAAACCATTGATGATTTCATAAACTGTTGTAAGCATTACGGGGTGAAAGTTCAGCGATTGTTATGTGAATTTTATCTGCACAATATTGTGTTAGATGGAGAAATAGAGAAGAACCCTAGCCCTTTTGTGGGTGATGTCCAACTTCAGGCATTTATTTCTTTTGCTATTAATAAGATAAAGTGGCTTAAACCCTACAATATCTTTTAGAGACAGGAGAATGGGTTAGACATGTGGGTAAGGGGTGAACCTAGAAACCCATTGCAATTATGTAATAAACATAGGAGCTTAATGAGAACTCAAGGTGTGATCCAGACATTGGGACCTATTCACATAGCAGTTATCTGACAAGGGGTAGAATACTTCCTAACCATCAAAGACATTGCCATAGCAGCAGCCAAATTCCGATACTAGACTTCTAATTGGAATATCCAAAACAGAGAGCCATTCAATTATGAGAATTTTAAACTAGCTGCTGACTGCTTGGTTATCTATGGTAACCTCATCTTGAGAGAAGGCCCATCTTGGTTAGGCTGTAGGTTCCGAAGTCCAATCATCTGGTATCCTGCACTAGGATACAGAACCTTATATGAGCTACCTGAAGGTCAGACAGGCCATATTTTTGAAGTCTTAGCTAGAAATCATGGTTTTAGACCACTGATTGAAAATCCTTCTCCAGCCTATTCCCTAACTGCCTTACATGTCAATTACAATGTTTTCATGAGGGCATGAAAAAGGGTAAGTAGGGGGGTGTGTTGAGCATTAGAAAAGGTATGTAATTGCCACTTATTTCTTTATCTTTTCCTTTAATTCATAACTTATTTACATTCTAAGATGGGTATAGGATAAAGGATTATGATAAAGTTAAGGGGATTTGTGATTAATGTAAAATGACTAATTATTACCTTTTTCTATGCAGAAAATGAAGAAAATGGAAGATCACCATTTCAGAGGAAAAGACAAGGCAAAACCAACTGTTGTCCCTTTGACAGGGAACTGCATCCAGATGAGGCAATCAAGATCGGAGTGCACAGACCAGGGAAAGGAAGAAGAAACACCATAATAGCGCAAGAGGACGAAGAGATAACTGAAGAATAACGATATGGTGAATCCCTCAGGATCCTTTGATCCTGAGGGATCGCTACCTTGAGAATATATGTATTTTTGGTATTTTCACATGGCCACTATAAAAAGGGACAACGCTGCAAGCCCAAGGGGTGGATTATTGTTGATTGATAGAACTTGCTGTGCAATCTGTTAGAGTCGGTCTTGAGCCCTCCATCAGCGATCAAAACTCTTTGCATTTGCATATGTAGGTGTCTCATCAGTGTCAATTTTTTGCATCCCATTAGGCATGCCAAAACCTGATGGAGGATCTGGTGTGTTTATACCCCTCTTGGCATTGCTGGCTCAGGTCATTTCAGTCATTAAGCTCTTTTTAAGCTTGTCTTGTCTTGTCTTGAGGTCAATTTCCTAGGTCTAGGGTTTTGGTCAAAAATGTCTACAAGGTCATGTTTTGAAGGTTAATAAGTGCTCAGCAAGCCAGAGGGATGATTGTAAATATGTTTATTCGAGATTTTTAGTCTTGTACAGTTAATTTTCACCTTGGATTTAAAAACTCTGTTTTTAAAGCCAAGGTCATTTTTCAAATGTTTGTAAAAAGTGATGAAATTTCAAAAGACTTCAGTGGACAGTATGCAACCTTGGTCCCCTTGCTAAGATCCCTCAGATGATCTACCTGCAAAAAGAATCAAGTCAAAACACTAAATGAGTCAATTTCAGGACAAAGGAAACCAAAAAGTCAATTTTATAAAGTGTCAAAGAGAAAACATTAGAAAGTGGGTTTGAGCATGAAATTTTTTCAAATGAAACTTATAAAAGCTCAATCTCCCTCCTTTCACTCTCATTGTGCATCCAAAATACTTGCAAGAGAAGTTTGAGTGAGTGATAGAGTGAAAGGAGCGAAAGCAGAGCAAGTTCAGGCAAGTGACAGGCGCGCGACCCGTCAGGCTAGGCGCGCGACCCGTCAGAGGGTTCCCTGTAGTGTAAATTTTCAACGGGCGCGACCCGTCAGGCCCGCGCAACCCATTGGGCGAGGTGCGCGACCCGTCAGGCCTACGCGACCCGTTGGGCGAGGCGCGCGACCCGTCAAGCTGTCTCCCTTCAAACCTATTTCAAATTTGCTCAAACGCACTCCAAGCCATCAAATCGCTTGAGGTAGGTTCTCTAAGCTTGGAATGATTGCTGGTTATGGTTGATGGATATTATGAATGTGTTTTTAATGACCAAAATGTTCAAGAGCAATACCTCCATATGGTTGTATGTTACATTGCAAAAGAATGCTAGGGTTTAGTGTTGTTTCATGGTTTTTCCCTTGTAATTATTTTCCTCATTCCCATTTCATTTTCCCTATATTTCTATGTCCATTTCCCTTTTAAATTTGTAAAGCAAATGAATCCTATCCCCTTTTCCCTTTAAAAATAAAAATGAAATCCTAACCCTACTTCTCCTTATGCCCATGTAAACATATGAAATTTGATGATGTATATGCAAATGATGTTTATAGTGTATTTCCCTAAATTCCCTGCTGTATACATTGTTTTCCCATTTTCCTTGTAAAAATACCCCTCCCCTAACATTTCCCTCATGTTCCTTGTCCCCTTGAAACAACATACAAATCAGCATTTTATAAAGCAGAAGTAGCAGTACATTTTGTCCACTTTTCTCCTTAAACAATGTCAGAAACCGAAACTTATGAGCAAAGTGATGACCAGTCATCAGCTTCAGAGATTGAGGTACAGAAGAGGCCTCATAAAGGTGGAAAGGGTGGACATCATAAGCGAGAGGAGCCCACCTCTTTAGCAGAGTTACAGGCCTGTCCTATGGCAGTCACATGTTTTCAGTATATGTCTTGCTATGAGTTTTGTGAGAGGATCTCTCGGATTCAGCACCACAGAGAGTTGGCTCGCCTTTTTGTTTTACACTTGCATGATGGACATGTCAACCTTGCAGGGGTGGATTTTACATTGACACCCGAGGTGATCTCACATGCCACTGGGATACCTAATGTTGGGGAGGTGTGGAATAAACGCAAGGTACTGGATAATGTTCACTTTGAGCCTTTTGTCCGGCCACTATTCATGAGACATTTGGCAGGTGTGTTTCCATTCAGGTTTCTCAGGAGCGAGTATGCTCCCATGATGAGGCTCATCATGCATTATTTCACTTGTGAGGGCAGATTTTCACAGGTATATTCATATCATATTCGCCTCTTGATGCACTTCACCCGAGTGAGGATGATGAACATCCCTATTTTCTTCTATCAGAACATTCAGAGGATGGTGCCCATGTTATAGAGGAAGAGCCCGGCACAGTAGTACAGGAGCCTTTATCATTATGGTTTGATTCAGCTAGTAGTATTGCATCAGTTGACTCAACAGGGCATCTCATGGGAGGAGTTCATCTCTCGTGAGTTTTTCACAGCACCACCCTCGCCACATCCTGAGATTATTCATGAGGAGGGAGGACCATCACAACAGCATGACATCCCTGTCACTAGACATGTCAGCTCCTCACCTCTGGTCACCTATCAAAAAGGCCCGAGGGCCTTATTTGCAGCAGCTAGGCGAGTACTATCTCCACAGCAGGTGGAAGGGGTCTCGCCTTCATCATCAGCTCAGCGAGTGTTATCTCCACATCAGGTGGAAGGGGCCTCGCTCTCTTTAGCAGCACAGGCAGCACAGAGGGGCAAGCAGCCCAAGATTGATGAGGGGCCATCAGGAGTTCCAGATATTGAGCTTGTTGATCTTGAGGCCATTTCTCCAAGCCAAGAGGCAAAGGAGGTCATTCAGCATCTCAAAGCTGAAAATGATGCCTTACAGAGGAGATTAGAGGGTGCACAATGGACCATTACATAACTGGAGCAGCGCAACAAATAGTTGGAGGAGGAGAAGGCACTTGATGAGTTATGGAGGATTCGTAGTGACCGAATCTTGAACCGAAGAAGACCCGGTGACCCATTGCCCGCTGACCGAGAGTCCATGCTCATCCAGGTAAATGCACACTTGGAGAGGATGTTGGCTAAGGCCAACCAAGAGAAGAAATTGTTGAGGAACATGAAGAACCACTACTGGGCAAGGATGCATGTGTGCAAGGCAAAAATGAAGATGTTTCAAAGGCGGTTGACCGAGGCTCTAAAACGGAGAAAGAGGCCAAATCCCCTCCGTATCTTGGCTGAGGCTTCACTCAAGGATCAAGGCACTAAATAGCCTAGTCACAGCACAAATCCCAAGAAATTTTGATAATTTTGGGTGAATTTTGGCTTTTTTTGGCAATTTGCAGGTTTTTCCCATTAATGGGTCTCACCCCCCGCGCGACCCTTCATCAGGGCAACTCCTTTTGACCAAAACTCAGCATTTCCAAATTTTTCATGCAAAGTTACATATGCTCATGGGTGGACTTGAGATTTGGTGAAGTTTTGGGCCTCTAAAAAGTCAAAAAACTAGTAAAAATTGACTTTCTGCCACTTTTTTGAATTGCAGAAAGCAGTCTTGGGAGATTTGAGTTTTGACAGGGAAAATTAACTCCAAATTCAGAAATTCTAGTTGGGTTGGAAAGTAGACTCACAGACCTTTCCAACAAGCCCACTTTTGCTCAATTTGGCCACCTAAAAGTGCTCCACACATGGCTCCAAAGGCGTGCGACCCGTCAGACAGGGGCGCGCGACCTGTCAGGCAGTTTTGTCCATAAATGCACTGTACAGCCCAGAAAACGCAGATTTGACTTAGTTTGACTTTTTGGGATGAAATGTGATTCTCTTTGATGTAATTATTGTACTTTTTAGACACTTTTACTCTTATGTAACACTTCTAGAACATTCATTCATGAAAAGGGTAAATATTAAATGAATGAATTGGTTTCCAAGTTTATAGAGGCAAGTTGTTTTGACTGCCTAATTTGTAGTGCTTAGTTTAGAAGTGGTTGAAACAGCTCCTAGGATAGTGATCTCGACCCATGGAGGTAGGGAAAGAGGTTAGATCATCTATATTATGTACTTTCTTGCTCATTTTCATGGTTGGACTCTTGAGGGAGAAGCTATCATTGTATTATTCACTGTATCTCTGCAATTTTTGGCTAAGGAAGACCAGGGTTTTGCAGTCCTCTTTGGGATTCTTGTGGACTCATGTGTTGATGGTGTGTTTCTCAATGTTCTTGTAAGCTTGTTATGTGATTCATTTCCTTTCTTTTACTTCTGCACATTAAACAAATGAAGTGTTAAAGTAAGAATTCATGCTTGCCATGCTCTGCTTTTAAGTTTGTTTAATTTCAATATTTTCTTCTGTCTAAAGAGAATTCAAAGTTATTGTTTGCTCTCTTTAGCTCTTCATCTTTCGTTCCTGACCATCCACCTCAGTTAAAGGCATCAACACTGTCTCCTACCTCGCCCCAAGGAACCCCCTGCAGAAACTGTGTCCAATCCCCGCACCCAAAATTGCCCTCTCCTCAATTTGCCACCAAAAACCCAAAAAACCCCAAATCAACCCTTTTGATCAGTTTACTAGCCTAATATCAGTGTTACCTTATTGGTCATCTCATCTATTGAAGATTTTACCGAGATAGACCGGAGAGAGCCTTCTCCTGCCCCGCAGGGCTAGCTACGAGGCTAAATGGTTTGATGTTGCCTTGAGGTTTACCTTTCTCAGCCTGAGGTGAAATTTCAAGCGCTAACACAATCTAAACTTTGATCATCAACTCTCTTTAAAGAGCGACCGTTGTAACTCTATTTTTATGATTAATATATAAACTCCATTGTTGTTCCATCTTTGATTCTGGAGTAACCATAGCAGTGCGTCCCTGGTGGCTAAGGGCCCAACCCTAGTGCATCACTTGCTTCCTGTATCATTATTTTCTGATTACAAGTCATGTGTGGTTTGTTTTTGTTTCCTTGCTTCATTCAGTAATCTGTCATTACTTGACATTTCATTCACAGGCTCTGTTATATTTAATTTGTATTTGAATAGTAAGATTATCATTTGCAACTGAAATGTTATGCTGTTCATTCTTAAATCATATTGCATTGTTGTTCATTTACATATTTACATTATTGTGTAACCTTGCTGTTCATTTATAGATTGGCATTACTGTTCATTTACATAGTAAAATTGTTGTTCATTTACACATTGGTATTTTTGTTCACTTAGCTACAGTTTACCCATAATTGTGATTGTTGTTCATTCGGATTACTATTCCATTGCAACTGCAATTGTTATTCCCTTATAACTGTGGTTTTTATTATGCTAAACTCAAATTACTGATTCCATCATTTTAGATTTGTTGTGTGTTAACATTTGATTTAGTTCGCTGTGTGTTTACATTCGATTTAGTTCGTTGTTCAATATTTTGTGACTTACTTAAGCTTTCAATTCCATTCTTGGTTTGTTGTTCAATTCATTTACTAGTTAAGATTGTTGTTCAATTCCTTTCGGTTACGATTACTCTTTAATTCATTCCTGTAGGTTAAGCTTTATTGTTTGATCTTTTCAATAGATTAATTGTTGTTCCTTTTTTTGTTAATTGAATTTTCATTTCAAGTATCTGCTTTGGTGTGAACAGAATAATCTACAATTGTAGCGAACATTGACTATTGTTGTCTAGTTCCCAGATTGGAGATCTTCTCTTTGATTGTGTCTCATTTTCATCAGTTTACAAAGGAAAGAGTTATCATTACTGCACCCTTTACTGATGAGTGTTGTAGTTTCTTAAGTGAAAGATTTAGTTACAAAGCATTTCAGTTTCTTTCCATTACAGTTAGAGTTTGTTTCTAGCATTTATTTACTTTTGTAAAAGCATTATACTACTAGCATTACTCTTGACAAGTGACTACCTCAGACAGAGTACACTCTTGAGATAACAAATCGTACCTGGATTGATAATTAATGTAGAGTAAATAGAGGTTAAAAATACCCTTCTTATTGCTCAACACTAGGGTTAAGGTTTTGGATGTTTACGGTTTTCCATCATTTCTCAACAATAAATAGGCCTTCAAGCCTCATTGTAAGATAGCTCAAAGGCATGTAGCTGCCACATCTCTCCTCAGATATAAGCTACCATCGCTCGAGCTAGTTTATTTCCATTTCTATTGTAAGCATATTTTAGTATTTTACATTAATGAAATGAAGTATTTTTTCTGTTGTATCTTTGTATTTATGGTTATCTCTGTAATTTGTTGCATTCTTGTATAAATCTAGATCATAAGAGAACTAGGTCTCCTTCCAAGAATACACGAGGCTTGACATTTTGATCATATTACACCTTGATGTGACTTTTACGAGCTTTGTTGGCTAAAGAAGCATCGCTCCAAGTTTCATCTAAATGCTCCTCCTCTATGGAATAGGGAGGAAGAAGTTCGACAACAAGTTTTAACAATGGAATTTCACATTCAATGGGGAGGATAGCTTCCAAATCATATACCAACTGAAAGGGTGTTAATCTAGTAGCAATCCTAACTAAGGTTCAGTATGCCCACAAGGCAACATAAAGAAGCAAATTCCAGTCTGATTTGTAGACCCCTACCATACGTTGAAGCATAGTCCTAAGAACTTTTCTAATAGCCGCAACTTGTCTGTTAGCTTGAGGATAGTAGAGAGTGGAACTTTCATGTGAAATTCCCAATTTAGTAGTTAATTCAGTCATCATATGATTCTGGAAATGTTTTTCATGGTCCGTAACTATCGCTTGTAGAACACCAAACTTAGAAATAATGTGATTAAAGAGAAATTATGCATTTGTTTCACGCGTTGTTACACAATATTTTGTCACACCTCTTGCACTTCCCTATTTCAAACCCTAGAGTGCCAAAACTTTGACAACTATGTAGTGTAACCATCCTGATATGCAGTCCAAATCCTCCCTGAAGAACTAATGGTCTCCTTGAGCCTTGCCTGAGAAAAATGAGCTCAAAACCCTACTTTCTGGGTCAACACAAATGTGACATTCCCCTCTCGTGTTGATGAAAGGGTGCACCATATGAGCCTCACATTTTCAGGGTGGATTTTTCCTGAATACTCATGTTGAACCCTAAATGTTAATTTTTCCCAAAGTGGAGGAGAAGCTTCATGATCTAGAGGCTTCCATAATGGTGAGCTAGATGATGTTCATTGTGGATGTGATAGAATTCTCCCAATATTACCCTTTGATATTATCCCAATGAGCTTCCTCCTTGAGATGAGGACCTTCCCCTATCTCTCGTAAGATCCTAACTCCTTCTCCCTGCCTATAAATTCATCCTCGTCCATTCCCAAATGGTTGGTCTCTAATTATTTGCACCCTATGTTGAGATAGTTTTTACATGCTATTCATTTTGGGTTGGAGAAGGAGTGCTTGGAGAGTTTTTTCTTGGACTTGGACATTCACTCAAGGAGGGTTTCCAACATCAAGGCTTTGGTTGTATGCTTCCTCTTTTTTTTATTAATATATACAACTGTTGTTTCACTCTCCGTAAATGTTTGTGTCAATGCTTCATCTATCTTAATGCTCCTTGATATGTTAAGTGGATTACATTTGATTATGCTTGTTGCACTTTTATGCGCTTTCATGTATTTGGCATCTTGTGTAGGTATTCAAATGATATGAGTAGCAATCACTGAGTCTGAGGAGAAAGTGATCAAGATATTCAACAAAGGAGTGCATTATAGCATCAAAGTGAGGTAGGACTCCTTCCTCTTCTCTTATTTCGATTGTAATCTGGGAAAGTGTCTTGTAGATTGTCTCATTTGTTGCTAGACCCACTCATTAGGCTAGAGGGATCCTCTCTGTCCACAGAGAGGATTTACCTACACACACAAAATGGTGACTCCACTGGGGAAAATATAAGCTTTCCATCCATTTCTTCAATTTGATCCTTTGATCAGTTTGACCAACCGTCGATTTCACAGCTTGTGTGAGTTAATATAGGTTTGTACAATCATTGATTACTGCCTTGGAGTGCTAAGTCTAGATTTTTTTGGAATAGTTTTGTTTTTCCCCATATTCCTTGCTCAGTGCAAGTTTTATGAGTGACAATCACACTGGCAATGATAGTGTTTACCTGTACAGTCAAGCTGAAAACCCTGTTTTCCACTGTTTTCTCGCGTTGAAAATTAGCACGGGTTTTGCTACATAAAGTAGTGTTTATGACCCCAACCAGCGTGGGTTTTGTTATAAAAAGTAGCATTGATGACCATATCAACATGGGTTTAGCTACATAAAGTAGCGATGATCCTTGAATTTGGGAATTTTTAGGGTTTCCGCCTTAAAATCCAGTGCGTCTTGGCTCCCAAGGTCTTTTCCCATCCCGTATGCTTGGATTTATCAGTTTTTTGGTTTATTGTCTTGATTAATTTGAAAAATTTGTCTCATGGGCTTTGGAGTGAAATATGACTGATTTCTAGGGTTTCTAGTCAATTAGTCATCGCTTGCTTCTTGTTGGTGTCATTGATATGCTAGTTTTGTTGATTGATTGAGTGTTGTTTTCTATGGAAATCATTGAAAACATTGTTTTGCATTTGTTTTAGCTTGTATTTTGAAATTTACTTTTCATGAAAATGCATTAGATTAGTTGCATTGAAAAGTTATTTTTTTTCAAATTCGACAGTAAAAATAGATCACATTTTTCAGTGATTGAAAGCTAAAAATTGTATTAGGTGCATGAAATCATTCAAAATGAAAAGGAAATTATAATTCATATAAGTACATATTCGTAAAGTAAAATCATTTTGCTTTCAGAAAAGTTGCATTTTAGGATAGTAAAAAGTGGAAATCATTTTTACATTTGGCATTGCATTTGAAAGACAAAAGTGAAAGTTAGTGGAAGGCATGTTGTTTGATGCATTATTGATTGAAATTTCTTCCCTTGATTAGTCTAGCTTTCCTTGAAGTGGAAATTTTCCTTTTTTCATATAGTTGCATCTTAGGGATTCAGGTGACATCATTTTGAGCCTTAAAACCAAAACTTAATTGAAGATAAACTTAAAATTTACCTCAATTAACCTAAGGATCAATTGGAACTTAATGCAAACATTTGGAGGTCCAAGCTAGATACGTGTTCCGACGTCTATAACCCTAGCAGCTGTTGTTAACTTCCTGCATTGTATCCCAGGGATGAAATCTCATTTTAGTAAGGAATTATATCAAAGGTTCTCCAGTACTTTTAGGTATATCAAAGACACTTTAGTATGGAAATTATATGGGAATTCTCTCACCGAATGGTTATACATTAGACGGTGTTAACACGGACTTGTGCTCCCCTGTACTATCGAGTATATATTGGGAGAACCCATTAGGTTGCTATATTTTATCCATAGGTAACCAAGTAAGTTTCCTTGTAAACGTGATACACCGAGCACAACATTTGTGGAGATTGGTCATCATACATTAAGTCCTTCGTTTCGACTAAGGTGTATATAGTGGTTCACGGATACTTGGTAAACCCTTCTTCCTAGATTCCCCCTTTTAGATTTATTTTTGTTAGAGTTGTAAAATCAATTAAATTGACCACGGAAAAACATCCTTCTTATGGAAATACTCCTTAGTATATCTTAGGTTGATACCAATGGCAACATTTCCGAGTCTAGTAACCAAGGAAACTCCCTTGATGGGAATCCTAGTCCTCTTCCTTCTTTTGGAAAAATTGGTGCTCCCTATATGGTAACATCATCCCTTCCTGGATTAACCATTGGTTTGCCAATTTGGCTATTTTCGACATCAGTGATTCCAAGTGTCCAAAGTGCTTTTCATCTGAGTTCTCCTCCTCTTGAACAACATCAACGTCATGTTGATCCTAAAGTTGACCTCTTCCCTTCTTCGCCTATTTCTTTACCCCGTTCTTCTTCTTCGCTTGGTGAAATCCAGGATTCTAGTAACCAAGAAGCTAAGAAGAAGAAGAGGATGAAGAAGAAGAATCAAAATAAGGAAGGGGGAAACCAAACAACTATTTTCATCGATTCAACTAATGAAGGAAAATCTTCCAACCAACCCTAGAAACTAAAAGTATCTGTCGTGTTATGTAAGGGTGACCACCTTCTTCAGAATTGTCTTGGTATTCCCAAGGTCTCAGAAGTGTGGTCCATAGGTTCACATCAACCTTTTTCATCAACCTCTAGAGATCATGTTGGTGATAAACTTTCAAATAGTAATAATAAAGTCCATGGGAAAAAGGGAAAAGTCAAATTTCCTTATAAGTTGTGTGAAGGTAATAATCCCATTCACCTTTGTCCTCTTATGGATGAAGCTTCCGAAGAGTTGGAAAACCTTACAGCTTCTCAATCTCATCTTTTCGACAGGTATCGAAAGCTTCCCCTGATCCTTCACTAGTTGATCTAGTGATTGATCAAAAGCCATCTTTGGTCAACCCCACTCTCTCTAAAAGTGAGTCTTGTGAGTCCATTCTCGACCAACCATTGGTCGAGAAAATGGTAGACTTGGCTCCACCTTCAGTTAACCGTAACTTTCCGATAGAGAGTGAATCTTGTACTACTCAGGTTCTTTTATTTTCTTTAGTTTTGAACAAACTAGAGGGAAATCCTCCCATTCCTGAGGTGCATGAGAGAAATTCTCTTTTTCCAATGGAGAAAGAGAATAGCTCTCATGTTCGTATGACACACCCTCTAAGTAGTTTAGTCACTTCTTTTCATTGGAGTGGACTGGCAAAATATTGTCTTCCATCTTATGTGCCTTTCCAAATTACAATACATGCTTACAATATGGTCATACCTAGCACAGTCATAGATGAGGGCACATTTGTTAGTATTCTATCCTCAACTTCTTAACAAGCTTTAGGTTCTCCTCAGCTTGTCCCCATCACCCAGAATCGGTTAACTTATAACAGAGGAACCAATCAACCTTTAGGGATCCTTCCTAAGTTACTATTACTTTGGGAGGAAAGATTTTCTATATAGATGTGACGGTTGTCCAAGCACCTTTAGATTTTAATCTGCTCCTTGGTCGTGACTATGTTTAAATCATGGGAGCTCATGTTTCTTCCCTCTTTCAAGTGATGTGTTTCCTGCATGAAGGAAGCATTGTATTCATTGATCAACTTACATTCATTTATCTTGAATAAAATCCCAATCAACCATCATCCCTAAATGGTTTTGATATGCAAGTGGTATCACCCCCACCACAGGTTAATTATGTGGCCACCTATTCCACGCCCACATCTAATGATGATCTAGTAGGTGATGTAGTACATCATGTTCTAGGGGCATTGGAGCTTGATTTTTCATTTGGATCCGTGGACACGTATCCCTGCTAGAGTTTTTTTCTCCCATCAAATGAGAACCTCTTGGAGGCCATGGCCTCTTTTGATATGTGATCAAGGGTTTGGAGAAGAGTTCCTTGCCTTGTGTCAAGCTTGTTAAAAAATGAAACAAGGACCATGAGGATAGTTCTTTTACTATGTCAACTTCGATAAAAAATTTAAATAGGTCCCCATGAGGATAGTTATTTTACTATGTCAACCTCATTGAAAAATGAAATACGTTATGAGCATGGTTCTTTTCCTGTGTCAAGCTCATTAAAAGATGAAACAAATCCCCTTCCAATTCGAGTCTTTGATTAGATATCATAAAATCCTAGTTGAATCTTTCACTTGATCTCATAAGTGAACCTTCATTACATCCACTTGTTAGTAACCAGTAGTCTACTTAGGTGAAGGAAATGAAGCTTGGGAGGCATGTACCTTGAATTGAGTCTTTATGTTGGGGGCATGAAAACTCATCTCAAGCATAGTTTATTTTTGTTTCAAGCTTGTGTAAAAATGAAACCAAATCCAAGCATAGTTTTTTCCCATGTTTCAATCTTGTGAAGAAATGAAACCATCTCCAAGTATACTCAAGCATAGTTTCCCATGTTTCAAGATTGTGTAAAAATGAAACCATTCCCACTTTACATCTTGTGATTGGCATTTTTATCAGCCGATTTTTGCCAGATGAGCATTGGTTTTTTCATTTCATCGTCACCATCTCTTTAGCCGATCGTATGCTTTCACTTGGTGTTTTACCCTTGCCTGAGGAACATCTACGATGAATGGTCTTATTAGCTGGCCTCTTGACCTTTACATGTTTTGAGCAATTCTATCATAGCCAGAACTAGTTGCCATCCTTTTATACCACTCGTTCCTCCAGGAGGAGTCCTCTTTTAGCTCTTTTCAGATTCCAAAAATATGAAAAGATTGTCGAGTACTTGTCATTTCAAACTCGTTAATGTAAATGAAATGGCATCTACTCAGTATAAGTTTAACCCTTTTCCAAATTGAGATAGACTATTCTATGAAAAAGGAACACCTTAGTCGAACATGGCTAAGAGGTTCTCTTGGATGTTGTTTTCTTCCTTTTAGGGTTCAAGATACAAATTATGAAAACGGACCTGATAGAGTTTTATTTTTCATCTCTTTTTAAAACTCTTTAATTATGTAAAATACACCGAGTTACTCTTCCTTCGAACTCATAAAAATTAAACAACGAAAGACTTGTCACCATTACAAGACTAAGTTTCTTCTTCCTAGGGCTCGTAAAACTTACTAGGATGGATTCATTCAAAGAATGAACTTATACGAAAAGCATATGTTAACCCCTTCAAGTTTGTGATTAAAAATAATTGGGGTACTCACTAAAAATAGTGGGGAAAAAATGAAAGTGAAACATCTCTTGTATAGGCATCATGTTACTCTTGAACATGACACTCATATGTTTCTCATGTGGGGTTTGGGATATCTTCACTTAGTCACTTGTCCTTTCGGGTTTGGGTGATCCATTTTTCCTCTCATCTGACCATTCTAGTTTGACATCATGACCCTTGGTCCTATGTTGAGTCAAATGTTTCCACACGCCGGAGTCTTGTCACTGACATGTTCAAGAGAAGTCCTATCTGCAATTTCCTACCTATACATTGTCTGACTTTTTGCGACATTCCTAAATTGTTGGGCATGGAATCCCCCCCAAGGCATGTTTTGGGGCTCAAAGCCCAAGTTTTGACCAGATATTGTTGTAAATACTTCACGAATTGTGAACGCGGAGCGTGAAATGTATGATAGAGTCGCAGGTTTGTCCACCCTAGTTTTGTAATGTAATGTTGGCCTACCCTTGTATAAATAGAGCGAGGCTCTAAGTCTAAGAGAAAGGGAAGTGGAAGAGAGAAAGAGAAAGAGTCTAAGTGACTAAGTGTGTCTTTGGGTCGTAGAGTAGGAGAATGCTCTACAACTGAGTGTGCAGGGTGGAGTTGAGCTTGTAACCGAGGAAGAAATTAATAAAGAGAAGTTTTGTTACCAATTTGTGTATCTGTTCTTGGGTTAATGCATGTTTGATATAAATTGTAAATATACTATTTATTTACTTCGTGCACCTGTATGAATGGTTTGTATTGTTAAGCATAACTTAAAGCATGCAAGTAGGCTAAGTTAATCAACTAACAGTGGAATATCAGTGAAGTATTAGGTAATAATGCAGAAGTGCAGCATTCAAACCTTGAGTAGGGCTGCACAGAGGCAACATCTTAGGCTGCAAGGTATGGGAAAGTGTACGTAGCGATGTACACGCAGGGCTGAACCGTGGACCACTTGAACTCATCAGATATCTCCACAGTATGGAAACCTAGTTCTAGCACCCTTCCATACTACTTCGGGTGAGCCCTCAGTCCACGCTCTGCAGAATGTTGCCGAAAGGGCTAGTAGTACCAGGATTTGTTTGGCTAACTTAACTCTAAACCTAGGTCAGGCCCCAATAAGCCAACAAACGGTTCCATTGTTGGGACCGGGATCTATATAAGAGACATCTGATGTCGTGTCACTGGAATCCAACAAAGAAAGAAATTGAAGAGTGGTTGGACAGAAAGATTCACGAGTTCGCGGCGCAGGAAAATAGGAATCCACGAGTATCGAAGAAAGAGTGGTTAGAGCGCTACTTATATACAGAAATCTATGAAATTTTCTTTGCATCCTTCCCCTCTAAGTTGTACGAGTGGATTACAAAGCTAGCAGACAGTTAGGGAAGGGGTAGGCTCGACAAACCTATTGTGTGGACTCTAGAGTTGGTGCGTATACTGGAAGCATCGGAAGATAAGATCGCACGTGCTGTGGACCATTGGCTCAATCGAATTATAGGAGAGTTTATCACCAAGTTCGTGGTAGTTACTTCAGTGAGCTACAATGAGGCAGAATGACGCTTCCTCAAAGGACCGCGAGGTAAGTACATTAAATATTTAAACACTTGGATTAAGATGATATTGTGTGAAACGCAGGTTATGTGAATAAATTGATGTTTGTTGCTACGCAAAGTGCGAAGATATAGAGAAATGAAGGTAGCACATAGATAGAAACTAGCCCCTTGATTTCACCTCTACGAGAAAGCGAGGAAGAGCTCCCGAAAGTCTTACCAAGAAGTGTGATCAGTCTGATAAGACAGAGAATTCTACACATACCACCCCCACCTACACCACCGCCAATTTCACCATCTTCGCCCACACCACCTCTGCCACCACCATAGTTAAATGTGGCAAGTGCAATAAACTTTCGAGTGTTCAAAGGAGTAGGGAATGAAGATCTAGACCAATTTTGGTTCATGGTAAGGGATGTATGGGAAGCACAAAGAGTCACAGATGACAATTTAAAGAAGGCAACGTTGGTAAGCGTGTTGTAGGATTGTGCACTGAAATGGTACATTAATCATTCCAATGACAATCCAAACGCAAGGATCACAAATATCCAAGATGCGCTAAACAGGGAATTAAGCAGGCCAAAATTAGAGACACAATCAATTATTGGATATAAGGAAATCGTGATGGTTCCAGGCGAGACCCCCCAGGAGCCAGATCAGAGACTGAAGGGCATGATTCGTGAAGCCAACATGGCCTTGACAGATGGGCAACACCATGCATGCTTTTTAGCATCGCTAATACTGCATCTAAGGACCATGTTGTTAGAGTAGAAGCTATCCACTCAGACCGAGGCCTTGGAGATTGCAATGAGACTTCACGAGACCCCGATGCAAGATCCTAACCTGGGAGTCCAACAGATCCATGTGCAGTTGAAAAACTTGTGTCTTGACCTGCAGAGCTTGAAACAAATTAGGATAACTTGCCCAGAAGCATGTGAGGAGGTATGGTGCATAAAGTGAAAAGGCCAAGGACATGACAAGGACCATTGTCCAGTATTTTTGAACTACCTAGTGGGAGGAGGGTCGATGCCATTAAGACCAGAGGCACAAGCAGGACAGAGTGCGGAACCTACATTATGGTGTGTGATTTGTCAGATAGGAGGGAAGCATGTTACAGATAACTGCCATCTATTACAGAAATATACACAGATGTCATAGTAGTTGTTCTATAATTTCTGCAGGTCAGTAGGCCATGATGAGCATACCTGTAGAAGTTATGAACTAATGATGGATCAAAATCCTACCTACAGAGTTCAGACCAAAATGCGAGCCCTCGATCAAAACACAGGGATGGTGCACACTAAATTTTAGGGGCCCGAACGAGGTCGAGTTGGAATGGGGCCAGGAAGGGGTCGCGGACATATGATCTATTACAGTTGCAGAGGGCCAGGGCATTATGCCCATGATTGTACAAATCCAACGAGAGCATCATGTTTATATTATACTCAGTTTGATCATGAGACGAAGGACTGCCCCACACTGATAACAAGGTTGCGCTATAAAGGAACACTCAAACCTCCCCCAACTCAGAATTTGCAAATGATGAGGTCTGAGCCATGTGAGGAGGACCTGAATGTAAACATCATGCTTCAAAGTGATATTACAATAGGAGATGACAAAGGTAAGCAGCCCAAAGAGAGTGCCTGGGTTCGTAAGGCTCCAACAAAGGAACCAGAATTTGATTTGGAGCGCGCGAAGGAAACATTCATGGAATCTAAGAAGAGCTTCACAGAGGTCTCCACTTCAGGTAGTAAAGACAAACTAGAACCGGATATGGACACATCAATGCTCACTACCTTTCTGGAGACATGCATGAAGATGGTGCACGACAACAAAGTGGTGAAGGGACTGCAAGAACTCATCAGTAGATGAGCTGGCCCGGGAGAACCGTGTGTAGTCCGGAAGATTAGAAAGCACACAATGCGAATAGGAAGGGAAATGTGATTGACTGTGAAAATCGGGGAATATTAAATGGATCAAGTGATTTTGGATCTAGGATCGGATGCAAACATCCTACCAATGCAGACATGGGAGCGCATGGGTAGGCCCGCGTTGCAATGGTCTCCTATTCAATTGCGAATGACGAACAAACAAAAGATCCTACCGATGGGAAGATTGCGAGGAATAATGGTAGATATTGAAGCTAAGAGTGCGCTTGCATATTTCGAAGTAATAGAGATTGTTGATGACATCAATCCCTATCCCACGCTACTAGGAATAGATTGGGCCATTGACATGAATGGAGTGATAAATCTAAAGAAGCGCAAGATGTTTTTTGAGAAAAATCCACTACGCATAGGGGTACCTTTAGACCCTACAGAAGGATCGTGTGACACAGAGCCGGTGCGTGACTGCGACAGAAACGACAATCTAGACTATATTTATAGGATAACCGCATGGGAGAAGGATTGGGTGAATCCAACAGTGGATGGTAGGATTTCATGGTTGTGTGAAAGCTCCAGCACCTCAGATTCAGACGAAGAGATAGAATGATGGTAGAAC
Source organism: Pinus tabuliformis (assembly GCA_031772625.1). Classification (NCBI taxonomy): domain Eukaryota; kingdom Viridiplantae; phylum Streptophyta; class Pinopsida; order Pinales; family Pinaceae; genus Pinus; species Pinus tabuliformis. Next base: position 992,253,838 of record CM062818.1, on the reverse strand, counting down.
CGATTACACGAGGTAACCACACTCAACTGCAACGTGATGATAAGGTCACTACACTGTGTAGCAACAGAAGCAAGAGATCTACCTATGTATGATGGGTTGAATGAGGTGGATGGTTTCCTAAACAAATTTGAAAAAGAAGTACTAGAATGGAAATGTTTTGATGCTCTGAAATGGGCACTACACGCTACGCTCGCAAGATGGTGGGGTACGCATCAAAGAAGTTTTGAGAATTGGTGCGACTGCAAAAGAATGATGCACATACAGTTTGGAAAGTCTCAGATGCAGACGAAAACCCAGTATGATGGACAAAATAGCCTGTGCACCCACCTCTCTAGATGGGTACAGGCATATGGTACGCAACCTGCATGAACGCACAACGTCCTTGTGATAGGAAATAGGACCAACAAGCAGGAGCAGGCAAGACGATGGCGCGAACGATGAAGTATGATAAGACCAAGCGCACCAATGATTATTTTCGAGGAAGCCTTTGAAAAAGTTTGCAAAGTACTGAACACAGTCCACCATGTGAGATGCACTGACTGGGACTTGCACATACCAGCAGTTCTATGGGCTTATAGGACCATGTGCAAAACCCTGACTGCACGGGCACTTTCGAAGCTGAAGTATGAAGTAGAGGTTGTAATCCCTATGGAGCATGCAAAGCCTAGACTGTGCACAGTAGCAACCATAGATACGATGGTTCATGAAGCCCAGAAAGGAGGGATCACATAGCCGCAAGAAACAGAACGCATGGGACTTGAGGAAGCAATCCAACAGGGAAACCTTAGACTCCGCAAACTTGAAAAAGAAAGGGTACGATTAAGGAAGAAAATCACTTTGATGGATGCAGAGGTCAAGAAGCTGGAGGATGAGATAAAGGAAGAGTTTCTCACTGAAAAACTAGGATGATAAGGCAAGGTGCGCACGATCATACTGACAAGTTTGAGAAATATAGTCGTGAATTGTTTAGTCTGATACCTTGGCTTGGACCGCATATTGCTAAGCATAGTGACTAGGGTAGCGCGTTGCAAATGGTCAAGTGTGTGATGCCAACCACAACAATAGAAGGTGGGGATTCTCCGAGAACCGTAATGGAGGACAGGATGGAGCCCCACATGGGTGGTGCAACCACCTGACTAGCCAAGGGAGGGACAGTCTTAGTGCTCCAGGCAGTTGGAAGGGAGTGTGGGACTATAAAATATTCTGCCGTGGAGCTGCATGATATGAGAGATGCGTGCAGAAGCAAAGAGGTAGAAGGTCCGTGACCATGCACGGGGGGCTGCGATACTATGCGGGTTGGCCGGAAAGTGACCGTTGAAGTCACTATTCATGATAGGATGCTCGACTTGATGCCAAATGAAGTGGGTGGTAGGCATTTAAGATGAAAATTATGGGCAAGATTTGGGAAAATCTGCCACCAAGAAAGCATTAATGAACCAAAATTGGGGAGAACGGTCGAATTTGAATTTGAAAAGCATTATAAAACACAAAGGGCTACCCAGAGAACAACACTTGATCATTTGAGAATCGAGCAATTGAGCAGAGCCCTGAGCATTGTCAGTCAAGTGTTGTTTGAGCCCCTGAATTCACGAGTGATAGATTACATCCTAGATACTGTTAGTTTCAGCCTTTCCAGCCTTCCTCCAGTGATCAAATATGCTCTTACAAAGTGATCTCAGAGTGTCAAGGTCAAATTTTGTCATTTCAAAGAGTTTTCAAGCAAAATTTGATCACTAGGCATTAGGTCTAGGGTTTGCCCAAATGTCAGTCCATGTAATCATTCAGCTGAGTCTATCATCATTCATAGTGTTTTCATTATCATGTCAGTGTCGAATGATTCATTTTACACCTTATTCATGCTTCAGTTGCGCCTAGGCAAGCTCATTTCCCTCTCCTAGGGTTTTGAAGGCAATTTCTCTTGGATGGTCAAATCATCAACAAAACTTGTTTCCAGATGTTAATACACCTTCCCATATCCTTAAAGTACCTTATAAAATGCTTCCCATCCCTTAGATCCGCCAAATTCCTCATTTTTGCACAAACCCTAGTTTCTAGCTACAATTTGGCAATTTTCTAGGTTTGGCATGTGTTTTGCCCTTTTTGACCCCTTCCCCTCACTCAATCTCTGAGATTCCACTTTCCCCTGCTTCCTAACATCCCTCCCCACTCCCAAAAATTTCCCCAAGAATTTAGAAGCCCCCTATCCCCTTCATTTCGCTCCATTTCGACAAAATTCCTTGTTTCACACATCGGGACAAGTCGCACTCAAATGATGTTCCAGAGCAATAAAAGATGAATTTTGGAAAACTGAGAGAGGTTTTTGTCCACAACATGCCAACGAAGAAAAACCTCCTTCACTTTTTGCACAGGTGTCACGGTTTTAGAGAAATGTCAAAATTACAATCGTCGGATCCAAGGCGGTTGGCCAAGGCACAAAAAAGGAGAAAGAGGTCCGATCCCCTCCGTATCTTGGCTGAGGCTTCGCTCAAGGATCATGGCACTCATTAGCCTAGCCACAGCACAAATCCCAAAATTTTTTTGAGAATTTTGGGTAATTTTGGCATTTTTGGAAATTTACAGGTTTTGGCTTCTCAACGGGTCTCACCCCCGGTGAGACCCTTTGTCATTGTAGCTCCGTTTTGCAAAAACTCAGCATTCTAGATTTTTCATGAAAAGTTACATATGCCTATGGATGGACTTGAGTTTTTATGGGGTTTTGGGCCTCCAAAAGGTCAAAATACATGCAAAATTTGACTTTCTGCCACTTTTTTGAACTGCAGAAAGCTGTCTTGGGAGAATTGATTTTTGATAGGGCAAATGAACTCCAAATTAAAAAATTCCAGTTGGTTTGGAAATTAGACTCATAGAAATTTCCAACGAGCTATCCTGCACCCAATTCTGACACCTGCAAGTGCCTCAAACAGAGCTCCAAATGTGCACAACCCGTTGAGAAGATGTGCGTGACCCGTTGAGCAGACTTTGCCAGATTTCACTGTACAGCTCGGAAAAGCATAGTTTGACTTGGTTTGACTTTTTGGGGTTGAAGATGATTATATTTGATGTAATTTTTGTAACTCTAAGACACTTTTACTCTTTTGTAACTCTTCTAGAAGATTCATTCATGTCAAGGGTAAATATTTAATGAATGGATTGGTTTCCTAGCTTATAGAGGCAAGTTGTTTTGACTGCCTAGATTTTAGTGCTCAGTTTAGAATTAGTTGAAACAGCTCCTAGAAGGATGAGCTCGACCCCTAGAGGCAAGGGAAGAGGTTGGCTTGCCTATATTATGTATTTTCTTAATCATTTTCAGAGGTTGGAAGGTTGGACTCTTGAGGGAGAAGCTATCATTGTATATTTTCACTGTATCTCTGCAATTTTTAGCTAAGGAAGACCAGGGTTTTGCAGTCATCTTTGGGATTCTTGTGGACTCATGTGTTGATGGTGTGTTTCTCAATGTTCTTGTAGGCTTTGTTATGTGATTCATTTCCTTTCTTTACTGTTGCACATTAAACAAATGAAGTGTTAAAGTATGAATTCATGCTAGCCATGCTCTGCTTTTAAATTTGTTTAATTTCAATGTTTTCTACTGTCTAAAGAGAATTCAAAGTGATTGTTTGCTCTCTTTAGCTCCTCATTTTTCATTCCTGACCATTCATTTCAGTTAAAGGCATCAATGCTGTCTCCTACCTCGCCCCAAGGAACCCCCTGCAGAAACTGTGTCAAATCCTCGCACCCAAAATTGCAATTCCTCAATTTGCCACCAAAAACCCAAAAAAACCCCAAATCCACCTTTTTAATCAGTTTACTAGCCTAATATCAGTGTTACCTTGTTGGTCATCTCATCCCATTGAAGATCTACCGAGATTGACCGGAGAGAGCCTTCTCCTGCCCCGTAGGGCTAGCTACGAGGCTGAATGGTTTGATGTAGCCTTGAGGTTTACCTTTCTCAGCCTGAGGTGAAATTTCAAGCGCTAACAGATACAATGACACCAACTAAGGATGGTCTAGGAATAAAAGAGGTGACTATCGATGAGGCTGTGTAGGCCCTAACTATGGAGAATGTTCCAGAAGGTGTCAGGGTTGTGGAAAAAATCCCTAAATCACCATGTATGCCAAGACCCAAGAAGGATAAACAAGCAATGGATCCCATATGTGTGTCCCCAAGGAACCCACTGCACAACAAACTATCAATGGAAGAGAAGGGGAAATCTATCACCATAGAAACATATCGTCGCACTGACAGAGTGACTCGAGGGCAAGTCACGATGTTTGTGTTGGGGTCCTATTGGGCATGGAATCCCCCCCCAAGGCATGTTTTGGGGCTCAAAGCCCAAGTTTTGACCTGATATTGTTGTAAAGACTCTGCGAATTGTGGACACGGAGTGCGAAATGTATGATAGAGTCACAGGGTTGTCTGCCCTAGTTTTGTAATGTAATGTCGGCCTACCCATGGTCCGCAGACCATGGGATTGTATAAATAGAGTGAGGCTCTAAGTGTAAGAGAGAGGGAAGTAGAAGAGAGAAAGAGAAAGAGTCTAAGTGACTAAGTGTGTCTTTGGGTCGTAGAGTAGGAGAAGGCTCTGCAGCTGAGTGCATAGAGGCCTACTAGTCTGCGGCTGAGTGCATGGACCCATGTAGCTGAGTGCGCAGGGCGGAGTTGAGTCTGTAACCGAGGAAGAAATTAATAAAGAGAGGTTTTGTTACCAATTTGTGTATCTATTCTTGGGTTAATGCATGTTTGATATAAATTGCAAATATACTATTTATTTACTCCGCACACCTATATGAATGGTTTATATTGTTAAGTATAACTTAAAGCATGCAATTAGGCTAAGTTAAATAGCTAATAGTGGAATATCGATGAAGTCTTGGGTAATAATGCAGAAGTGCAGCGTTCAACCCTTGAGTAAGGCTACTCAAAGGAAGCATCTCAGGCTGTGAGGTACAGGAAAGTGCACGTAGTGACGTGCACGTAGGGTCGAACAGCAAACCACTTGAACTCATTAGACATCTCCACGGTGCAGAAACCTAGTTCTACCACCCTCACATACTACTTCAGGTGAAACCTTAGTCCACGCTCTGTGGAATATTGCTGAAAGGGCCAGTATTACCGGGATTTGTTTGGCTAACTTAACTCTGAACCTCGATCAGGCCCCAATAAGCCAACATGAATCATACTTGCTTACTCCACTTTATTCCTTGTTTCATGTCGATGACGAGGGAATCATTATGGCCCTCCTTCGATGGTTCATTTCCTGTCAACTTCAGCTCATTATCCAGGAAAATGACTTAGAAACTCCCTTTCAGTACCTTAGAACTTGCATGCCTTAATGGAAAGTTCTTCACATTTGACGATAGGGTTTCATCATTGGCCTTCGATCAAATGATTCCATGAGTGTTCAATTTTAGCTTCATTTTCACATTCGTGGATTGTATAGTTATACCTTGAGATAAATTGTCATTATTGGTGGTTTCTCTCGTTCCTATTAATGGTTCACATCATTGAACGGTAATTAGGTGGTTTTCTATCATGTTCGACTTTGACACAACCATTTGCATTTTAGAATTCATACTTTGATCAGGATTGGTATGGAGTGCAAGACCCTGAGTTTTATTTGATATAACTTAGGCTGCGTGGAGTTATGTATTATTCATGATTGTATACATGTTTCCTCTATACAGATGGTTGTGACCATATCGTGGGACCTTATATCTATGATGATGATGATCCTTTTCATTTGAATGGTTGTGCCCATTCTGTGGATCTTTTCACATGGTCCTTTTTATTCAAATGGTTGCATCCATACCGTGGATTCATGTTTTGATATATATGACAGAGGTATCAGATATGTATATGTATATGCATCCTTCATTTGTAGGTCTACTGACAGTGTTTGTTCTAGTCCTTTCCCTAGCTCGTAAAGCATCTCAACCATCACTCCATGTTCTAACTTCATGTTTTAGGGGGCATCTGTTACACAATATTTTTTCACACCTCTTGCACTTCCCTTTGTCATACCCCTAAGTGCCTAAACATTCATAACTATGCAGTGCACCCATCCTCATATGTAGTCTAGATCCTCCCTAAAGAACTAATGAAAATTTGCCTTGAACCTTGCCTAAGAAAATGAGCTCAAAAAACTAATTTTTGGGTCAGCGTGACTGTGACACTGCCCTCTCATGATCATGGCAAGTTGCACCATATGAGCCTCACACTGCCACCACGGATTTTTCCTAGATACTCATGTTGAACCCTAAAAGGCAGGTTTTCCTAAAGTGGAGGAGAAACTTCGTGATCTAGAGGCTTCCAAAATGGCAAGTTGGATGATGTTCATTGTGGATGTGGTCAAATTATCCCAATATTACCCTTTGATCTTATCCCTATGAGCTTCCTCCTTGAGATGAGGACCTTCCCCTATATTTCTTGATATCCTAACTCCCTACCTTTAAATTCATCCTCCTCCGTTCCAAAATGGTTGGTCTCTGATTATTTGCAGCCTTATGCTGAGATAGTGCTTACATGCTATTCATTTTGGCTTGGAGAAGGAGTTCTTGGAGAGATTAAGCTTGGAATTGTACATTCACTCAAGGAGGGCTTCTGATATCAAGTCCTAGGTTGTATGCTTCATCTTTTGTTTATTAATATATTCAACTTCTAGTTCACTTTCCATAAAGGTTTGTGTCAATGCTTCATTTAAATTAATGCTCCTTGATCTATTAAGTGGATTACATTTGATTATGCTTATTACACATTTATGCTTTGTCGTGTCTTTGGCCTCTTGTGAAGGTATTCAAATTCTATGAGCAGCAAGGACTGAGCCTAAGGAGAAAGTGATCAATATCTTCAACAAAGGAGTGCATTATAGCATTAGAGTGAGGTAGGTCTCCTTCCTCTTCACTTATTTTGATTGTAATCTAGGAAAGTGTCTTGTAGATTGTCTCATTTTTTGCTAGACCCACTCATTGGGATAGAGGGATAATCTATGTCCACAGAGAGGATTTACCTACACAACACCTATGTCATTAAATTTAGACATCGCTTCATCCCACTTAGTAAAGTAGTCAACATCAACAATGATATAACCATGCCCCCCAGCCAAGTGAGGGATACATGTCATAAAGTAGATACCCCATTTCATAAAGGGGACAACATTTACAACGGGATGCAATGGAGTAGGTGTAGCATGAAATTTACAGTCATAGCTCTAGCACGCATGACACTTTTAGACAACGAGGATGAAGTCACGAAAAATAGTAGGCCAAAAGAAACCAGCACGTAAGATCTTTTGCGCTGTAGCATAACCAGATAGATGTCTGCCACATGCCCCGCAGTGGCACTCATTGAGGACTTTCTCAGCCTCCTAAAGGGTGAGGTACCTCCATAATATCATATCAATACCATGATGATAAAGGGTGTTTCCTATAATAACATAATTTTGGGACTGGTATCGAATATGTCACTCCTCGGAGCTAGAGGTATTATGTCGGAAAGTCTGGGTCTAGAGATAGATTAGAAAACCTCCATACCAAGGGTCAAATGATGATATCAGAAATAATGACTCATCAGGGATAGAATCCTCAGATGTAGATTCAGAAACAAGGAAAGGAAGATAACACATTAGCTCAAGGAAACTAAGGATTTCTTCAACATGGATTTAATGAATTCTAGATCAAACTCTTGGAGAATAAAAATCCATTTAGAGTACTTTCCCCCTAGTAAAGTACATGATAGTATATATGTCTTAGGTTTGAAATCCAAAATGACCATAGTTTTCCTAAGAAAGATGTAACGATGAAACCTTTAGATGGCTTGAATGGCTACCAAATCCAACTCTTCTACATGAGTATATCTGATTTCGGTATCATTAAGGTTCTGACTCAGATAATAAATAGGATTTTAAATTCCTATAACATCTTCTTGGAACAATACCATTGATATAGGAGAAATGGAAGCAGGGAGATACAAGAAATAGTCACACTGATAATCATGAGGGTATTAAAGAGATGCCCGAACAAGTAATTCTTTGAGGGCATAAAACACTTTCTGAGAATTGTCCCAATGGAAGGGAACCCATTATTTTAGTAAGTGAGTAAATCATTTGGTAAGCTTAGCGTAATTAAGGACGAACCTCCATAGGAAGTTAGCTTTCCCTTGGAGTCTTTGTAACTAAACAAGAGAAGAAGGTGCAAGCAAGTCAATCATTTCTTGCACTTTCAGGGGATCAATACGAATTCGTTTTTTTTTAATGAAAAAACCAAGGAGTCGACCAAAACGAACACATAACACACATTTTTGTGGGTTAAGTTGAATGTCATAATGTCTACAATGGAGGAAAATAACACTTAAATGAATCAGGTGATCAGTCTAATGTTCGGAATGAGAAGGGATATCATCTAAACATGGTTGCATTATATGTTTAATATCATGAAAAATGTAATCCATTGCACATTAAAACATGGCCCCATCATTCTTCAAGCCAAACGGGAGATTTCGATAAGAAAAAGTACCCTAGGGACAAATAAATGCAGTCTTAGGTTGGTCCACCAGGAGAATGTTGATTTGATTATAGCCTGAGAATCCATCCATGAATGAATAAATCTCGCAGCCAACACAATCATCAAAAATCTAGTCAATAAACGGGGTCAGATAGTTTTCCTTAGGATGAGCACGATTCATGTCCTAGTAATCAAAACATACTCGGATCACGGCCTGTTTCTTCATGACAGAGACAACATTCGATACCCAACCAGTTAAAGGAACGGGATACATGAAACAATCCCATAAAATCTTTTCAACTTTAGTCGTAATCCTAACAACCTTCTTGGGATGGACTAGACAAAGGCACTGCAAGACGGGTTTGGCATTAGGATACATTTTAATCTCATGCACTACTATGTTTGGGTCGATACCTGGAATTTCTTCATAATTCCAAGAAAAGACATATTGAAACTCACAAAAAGGGGTTCTATAAATCTTGATCTCATATGGAGAACAAAACACTCCAATGTATAAATTTTCAAATATTCCTGGTTTAATCGACATATCGAGAGGTATGGTCTCTTCAATATTTGAAAGTGTAACACCCTCCTTCCACATCCACCAAAATTACCATGCCAGTTAGGGTAAACATGAGACAAGAGGCTACTGTGATCAAATTTGACCTCCTAGGTGACCTTAAGGAAGTGGAATTGATGGAACATCACATACAATCATTCAATATCATCAACAAAACTCTGAAGAGACAAGTCAGCCACTCAGACATCCTATCCCTGGGTCCCATAGTTGTTCTAGACAATTTAAGGCTCAATCACTCTCATGCTATGAGCAAGGGGGTGACGAGAGACATAAAGTCACTCTCATAGGCCTGCATGCTAGCGACTATGAACAAATTTACCAGTTCTATGCCAGAAACTCTAAGATTTGAGCCATTTTTCAGTCCCAGAGCCCAAGCCACTGCCCAGAATGGAATGAAAGCTCATAATTAAGTAAAGTACAAGGAAACAATGATGGAAAAGTAAATATTTGATTAAGGCCTTAACCAGACCCCTACTAGCGATGATAGGAATTTCATCAAACATATCATTGAAATGTAACATATAGGTGTAAACAACTGAGTTAAGTGTAGGGATCTCTTACTTATTTAAGAATCGCCATGAACCATTGTTTCCTCATGTCATTTGTTTCCTTATCACTTATTAGGTCACATATGCAATATCCATTCAAATACAATTGAAAACATGTTGAGGGCCAAACACAGACGTTGCCATAAAATGAACATATAACCAACATACCATGAAAATAATTACAGTAGACATATTAGCCATCAAAATCCATATATCTATCAGTACATTTACACATGAAAATCAATGGAATGAATTTCTCATTAATCAATACAATGAACTGACCAAAGATGGGACTACCACATTCCACCCAACCATAGATTGGCTGAGCCAAGTCTCTCTTCAGCCAATCACCCCCATGCCATATTCCACCATGAATGTGGGACTCAAAACAAAAGAACACAACTAGGGCATACAGAGGCTAAACCACCCCACCCTCATTAATAGAAACTAGGCATTACCATAATCCATCCTAGATCACTAGGAAAACACAATGAACACATCATAACCATCTTTGCCATGATCTCCACCTGATCACTAGGCCAAACAAGCATGGATTCCACCGGATTTCTCCACCTACACCATGAGTAATTTACATGTCTCCAGTCTCTTAGGATTTACCGCAATCCAAACCCAGATCACTAGGCCCTAACTTGAGACCCACTCTCTAGGCTTAACCTCATACCCCAAACCCACGATTACTAGGCCCAATGGAGAGAAAACCACCTCTAGGCTTTACCATATATCCTTCCATTCACTGGTAAGGATTCCTAGGCCATCCAATGCAACACAAAGTCTTTCTTTACCGCAACCCATAGTCTGGTTCAGGGTTACTAGGTCGTGTGTTCTACCATTTTGGAGATCCACCTCACTCAGCTTCGAATCCATCCAGCAATCCAACTCAACCAAACATGAGAACCTCTATCACACCATGGCTATCCGGAAATGGCAAGGGTAGGCTGAAAAACATTGTCACAACTAGAAAAACCCATTCCATGGTAGAAAAGAACCACGTGCAATGCCATACATGCCAAATATAGCAAGGAAAATACACATGCGAGTCGATGCCAAAGTGCTCCAAAAAAACTCTAAGTGTGCAAGAGTATGAGAGAGAGAGAGAATAATGAGAGAACTCCAAAGCTAAATTGACAAAATATTAGCAACTAATCCTCAAAAACCTTTTTATGAATGAGGCCTATATTTTCTTTATTTTCCATTATTTTCCTTCATTTTCCTCCTCACATGCAACCTATGACCTTTCACCTCCCTTTTCTCCTAATTTCCATTATTTTCATAAATAAATGTGCCAAAATGCCTTAATTCCTTAGTCGTTGCCTTTTCCAATTTCGTTAGCCATAAAAAATCAAATGAACATCCCCTAGGATGTCTTTCCTAACATTCATCTTGGAATAAGTGTCCCATTCATCTATGGTTATTTTTTTAAATTTATTACATGGAATTTTCACGAGGGATGTTACAGATCCCTCCCCTTGGGGGACACCATTCTCAGTCTTCAATCACACATATACCTCAGCAACCTACTAAAAGAAGGCATGTTGCTCATGGAGCTTTATAACACAACTCAATGCATTATTTATAATGAAAGATCTGCTCAAGAGAAGAACACCATGACAACATGACAACATACCGCATAGTGGATCTTTCTGTCACGGCTCATTATGGTATTTACAATGATCATCATGTTGAGTTCCAATCCACATGACATCATAACATCATGATAACATAACCACGTGATAGCATAATAACATAATTGTAATAACATGACACCCATACCGTATAGTGGAGATTTATAACACAGCTCGTTATGATATTTACATCCATACATGGGTGTACATATAGCAACATCATCAAAACTATATATACAAAAACATATGCCAAATCATATACCAAACATATATCAAACATATACTAACATCATATAGCATATATCAAAACATCATAAGGCATATATCAAAACATCATATAGCATGTATCAACCAACATAAAGCATATATCGATCACCATAAAGCATATACTAAATCAACATAAAGAAAATACTAAACCACCATAAAGCATATACCAAGCCCTCATAAGAAAATATTAAAGCACCATAAAGAAACTACCAAACCACCATAAGCAACTACCAACCCACCATAAGCAATCATCAAACCACCATATCAAGGCTGCTTTGCCTCAACCTGTAAACAAGGAAGGATACATAGCCTGCATCTTATCTTACATTTCCCATGTAGCTTCATTGGGCCCAAAGTGATTCCATTGCACTTTAACTTGCTCGATTTCTTAATTCCAGAGCATGAGCTCCTTTTTCTGCAATATACACTAAGGCTTCAGCTCAAATTCTCCGTCTGGTTCCACCTACAATACAAACCAGTCAATCACATGATCAACATATTTAACATACTTCTTAAGAAAGTATACATGGAAAACATCGTCGACTTTCATTGTTGGAGGCAGTGCAAGTTGATAGGCTATTGGCCCAATCCTCTCAATTATACTGAAAGTTCCACAAAACTGTGGTGCCAGCCTGGCACATGATCCAATTTGCAAACAGCTCTTCTTCAGTTTGATGTGCAAGTAGACATGTTCCCCAACCTGGAACTCCTTGAACAACCTATTCCTATTAGCAAATATCTTCTTCCTATCCTATGATGCCTTGAGATTCTTCTTGATTACCTGCATCTCATGTTCCATGTTTACTAACAATTTGGTCCAACCAATACTTTGCTAACTGGATCACTCCAACTAATGGGAGTGTTACAACTCCGCCCATATAATGCCTCAAAATGACTCATCTTCGTTGACTCTTTATAATTGTAGTTTTATGAAAACTCGACCAAAGGTAGATACTCTTCCCACTTCCTCTATTGATGCATTACATACATCCTCAACATGTCCTCCAATATCCTGTTGGCCCTCTCTGTCTATCCATTCGTCTGCGGATGATAAGTTGTGTTGAAGTCTAACTCGGTGCCCAAAACGGAAATGAAATCCTTCCAAAACTTTGAAGTGAACTTCACATCCCTGTCTGACACAATCTTCTTTGAAACACCATGTAGTCTAACCACATCTTGGATGAATACTTGTGCTACGTCACTAGCTGAGAAGGTAGACTTAACTGGAACAAAGTGTGCAACCTTTGCTAACATGTTCACCATGGAAAAGACCTCCCATTCCCATTCTAGAATTGCAATCGGTTGTAGCAGACCACCTGGATGTTTACACTCTACCTTCACTCACTAACAATCAAAGAATCTAGCCACAAACTTTGCTACATCCCTCTTCAAATTCAGCCAACAGTAATATCTCTTCACTATAGTCATTGTCTTCTGATAACCTGCGTAACCTAAATATGGTTTTGCATGAAATTCCCTCAAGATCACCATTTTCAGTTCATTGCTATCTGGTACATATATCTTATCTCGGAACCTAACCAATCCCTTTGGTGTAAGACATAGTCCATACCCTCTACGCTTGCACCTGTACCTATACCTATACGACCACATGTACCTGTACCTATACTACCACATGTACCTGTACCACTACATGTACTTGTACCTGTACATGTGCTATCACGCTGCTGCAACCTAATCACAATCTCCATACACCTGACATCCTCTTATCCTGCCTACGAGATCCTATCTTGTAAGTCTGTCCCATATGAGCTCATAGCTGCCAAGTGATGTACCTGTACTTGTATGTTGAGAGAATTTTCCACCCTGTTCTCTTTACCCTTGATTTACATGATCTCAAAGTCAAACTTGCTGATCGTGGCCAACCATCTAGCCTACCTAGAATTTAGATTCAGCTGGTTAGACAAATACCTCAACCCGATATGATCACTCATAAGCACAAACTTCATACCAAGAAGATAGTGCCTCCACATCTTCAGTGGATGTATAATCACCTCCAACTTGAGATCATGCATTGGGTATTTATTCTCATGCTTGTTTAGTTTCTAGGACTCATAACATACCACCTATCCATCCTGCATAAGGACTCCACTAAGTCCTCTCTTGCAACCATCTGTACATACTATGTCAGCAACTGCTTGAGCTGCTCAAAGCTAGCCTCACACTCTTAAGTCCATTTGAACTTCTTACCTTTCCTCTACAAAGATGTAATGGGTTAATAAATCTGTGAGAAGTTTCTGATTAACCTCCTATAATAGCCTGCCAGACCCATGAAATATCTCACCTCATCCATATTCTTAGGAGCTACCCACTCCATGATGGCCCTTATCTTCTCTGGGTCTACTTCAATGCCCTCCTTGGAGACAAGATGTCTCAAGTAGTGTACCTCAGTCTGAAAGAAACTACACTTGTTGAGTTTAGCATACAATTGATGCTCTCTCAAAAACCTTAACACTGCTGCTAAATTATCGGCATGATCTTCCTCATTTTTAGAATATACCAGTATATCATCAATGAATACAATAACAAACTTATCCAAATATGGATGCAACACACTATTCATCAAACACATGAATGTAGATGCAGCATTAATTAATCCAAATGGAACAATGACAATGTATAATGCCTGTACCTAGTCCTATACGTAGTCTTTTATATGTCATCATATTTGATTCATACCTGATGGTATCCGAATCTCAAGTCAATGTTAGAGAACACCACTACTTTCTTCAGTTGATCGAACAAGTCATCAATCCTCGGAAAAGGATATTTTTTATTGATGGTCACTTTGTTCAATTGCCTATAATCAATGCATAATCTAAGGGTACCATCTTTCTTCCTCACAAACAAGATCAGTTCACCCCAAGGTGATACACTTGGTCTAATGTATCCCTTGTCCAACATCTCCTTTATCTACAATTTTTACTCATCCAACTCAGGTGTGCTCATCCTCTAAGGTGCTTTCGATGCTAGAGTTGACCCTGGCACTAACTCAATAGAAAAGTCTACCTCCCGGTGAGGTTGAAACTCTGTAATATCCTTAGGAAATACAACCTAAAACTGCTACAAAACTGAATACTTATTCAACACATTTGCATCCTCAACCTCCTTAACCTTATCAATAGAAATCTGTATTGCAAATAACTTGCACCCCTTCCTACAACTACACTTTGTTTGCATAGTTTTCGCCATCCTAACTAATGTGGCTTTTGTCTTATCCTACAAGGATCTTGGTTCTCCATTGTCATTAACACACTTAATAGCTTTGTCATAGCAGTCAACCTTGGTTCTATGTAGATACAACGAATCCATGCCCAATAAAATATTGTATGAACCCAACGGTAATACATTGAAATGTGTTGTTGTAGGCATACCATTTAAATCAAATGCACAAGCTCTTACCCAGTGATGAACTCGCTTCTTTGTACCTATAGCCGCAACTACATTAACCAAGAATCTACATGAAATTCCTTACTCAAACCACACTTATCCATCAAGTGAGAACTAACATAGCTATAATTATATCTAGGGTCAATCAAAATAGAAATAACTTTATCACAAAGCGTACCATCCATCTCAATGATGGATGTCTGGTGTTCGGCTTGCCTGTTGTCCACTGCTGCATAAATACGTGGAATACTCTGACCAACATCTGTAATAGTTTGTGTCTCCTGTGAATTGTATATCTTATGCCTACCTCCTTGATTCTATGGACAATCTCTCTTAAGGTGTTCATTTCCACATGTCAAACACTCAAACCAAACAGTACCCACACCTCTATGTTACTACTGCGACTCATGTCCCTATCTAGTTGCACTAAATATTTTTTGTGGTGCCTCATTTTCTTTCTCATCTGCATGCGAAGGCCTTGTCCTCTAAGGCTACCATGTACTTTTACCTTTGTTCTTTCCTTTCCATCCATGCTTAGATTCATTCTTACACATTGATTTCTCATAGAAATGCTTTAGTTCCTAATGACTTCATAAAGTGACCGAAGCTCATCATACTCAATCTAATCTCTAAATGCTAATGGAAAAGCACTAAAAAATTGTCAAACTTTACCCTTCTCATCAGTAATATATGGTGCATGCCTCGATAGCTCCAAAAACTTTGTCATATAGTCTTCATCTGTCATTGATCCCATCTTTAGCTCATATAATTATTTTGACTTACTCTCATAATAACTTTTTGACAAGTAATTTTTCTTGAAAAGCCTCTTGAATTCCCGCCAACTCAAGTCATTTTTTCTTGATGCCTTTAACCCGCTTAAAATATTCCCACCAGATGTCTGCTTTACCTTTCAAGTTGAAGATAGCTATTTTAGCCTTCATGCTATTCGTGTACTCATGGAACACAAACAATTTGTTCATCCCAAGTATCCAAGCCTCTGCATCTTCTGGCATCTTCATATCTTCGTCAAAAGTAGGTGGTTTCTCTTTCTTGAATTCATCCGGAAAGTGTCCCCTAACATTCCTACAATAAGGATAATAGAAACGATGATCATGATGTTTATCATATCTATAATTAGAATAATACGTGTACTCATTGCCCCTCCTTTCCAAAGTGTCCAACATGTTGTGTGTGGAGCATGATTGTTCAAAGGTCTTTGTTTCAGCCGGATGTATACCCCAGGAAGTCTTGTACACCCCTCCATGCGGGGGGGACTTGTCCCCCCCGCGGGGGTCCGAGGGGGCCGATCCCCCCTGGCTGGGGGTCTGGGGGCCAGCGGTCCCCCGGCGGGGGCTCGAGGGCAGCGCCCCCGAAGCTAAAAACAAATGTAAAATTGCCTTGTAAAAGTATATTAATTTCTAGTCAATCTGGGCCGTTCATTAAGCGGATGATCTGACGGTAGAACTTATGTTTAGTTTAGGGTTTTTTTCCCTAGAAGGAAACCCCTCTCTTTGTATGAGGGTATTGTATTTGAGGCTGTGTGATAGGTGTGTATTCTGTGAGGGAGAAACAGAGAGGTGAGACTATGAGAGAAAACAGAGGATATTACAGTGGATTTGCTGTAGGTTGTGTCTCTTCATTTTCCTGGATAATAGAAAGGAAGGACTGGCTGTTTGGGGTGGACGTAGCCCAAACTGGGTGAACCACGTATATCTGTGTCTCTCTTGTTTTGTGCGTTTTCTATGTTTATATTTCTGCAATATTTTATGTGTTCCATTGCTCCGTAATATATAATTTTCTAACACAACAACCTGCCATCTCTCACCGTGTTAGATCTATCTGACTTGTGTCTACAAGGAGATCTACTGCCATCTTCTCCATTAGTTCCATCCTCGTGTGCATGGATGATCCGAAGAAGCCCTTGTTGCTGCAAATCTGGCAAACTCTGAATAAGTATAGAATTAACCTTTGCCTGCTTCTCTTGTGCATGTATGATCTGGTCATTAGCTGTCTTACAACGCATTATCTCTTCCTTCAAGATTCTTGGTGTATTAGCCAAATCATAAGTATGCCCACACTACGCTATTCATCTAATGCATAGGGAGATTCTACATAGTCTACCACCTTGCTAGTCATTTGATATATTTCTTCTTGTAATGAATAATATGTCAGATAAACCAAATCATAATAAATTTACATACCTTAGTATAGCTTGGGGAGGATACCTTATCTACAAGAACACCAAATCAACGTGATACATTTATAACATAATCATAACAGCGTATAGACATGCAGAAATAAATGAATCAACATATAAAAATCACTCTAACTAGGATCTAGTCATCAATGCAAGGCCATATCAACAATGCATGCTATGACCTCATGCATGACAACAACCATTACCCCATTGTGTAGATTGCTACATGGAACCGACAATATGCATAAGAAATACCTAACCAACTACAAATACGCATAACCACATGTAGTCAAACATAATCGATCAGTTCTTGTAATCAACCTACAAGACTGATGCATGTAATCAAAATATTCAAAATGTAACCTAACATACAAGGATGTAAGTAGGTGACATAAAATCAACATGTAAGTGAAAAATAACCATATACAGTCAGTCACATACCCATGTCAATTACTCTTCATGAAATCAACATCAAATTCTCCATGATAACCATACTACAACCCTAATCCATCATCAAGCAAATGCAACAAGTATATAAGTGTAAGAGACACACATGCAACTGACATGCATGCATGACTAACACATTCAACCCATCTAGTCCGAGAGTTGAACCATGCTCTGATACCACTCTGTAACACCCTCCTCCCACATCCACCCAAATTACCGTGCCAACTAGGAAAACATGAGACGAGAGGCTACTATGATCATATTCAACCTCCTAAGTTACATTAAGGAAGTGGAATCAACAAAACATCACATACAGTCATCCAATATCATCAATAGAACTCTCAGGAGACAAGGAGCCACTTAGACAGCTTGTCCCTGGGTCCCATTATTGTTTTGGACAAATGAAGTCTCAATCGCTCTCATAGGCTTGCATGCTAGTGACTGTGGATGAAAATTTCCAGTTCTATGATAGCGACTTTGGGATTTGAGAGACTTTTTCAGGGCTAGAGCCCAAGCCATTGCCCAGAATGGAATGGAATATTAGAATTAAGTAAAGCATAGGGAAACAATGATTGAAAAGTAAATAGTTGAGAAAGGTCTTAACTAGACCCCTACTAGCCGTGACAGGAATTTCATCAAACATATCATCGACATGTAACCTACAGGTCTAAACAACAGAGTTCAGTGTAGGGATCTCTTACTTATATGAGAATCTCCATGAACCAGTGTTTCCTCATGTCGTTTGCTACCTTATCACTTATTAGGTCACATATACAATATCCACTCAAATACAAGTGCAAACATGTTGTGGGAAAAACATAATTGCTTCCATAAAATGAACATATAACCAACATAATAGGAACCAAATTAAAATAGACATATCAACGATCAAAATCCATATATCCATTAGTACATTTGCACATGAAAATCAATGGAATGAATTTCTCATTAATCAATTCAATGAACCGACTGGAGATGGGACTACCACGTTCCACCCGACCATAGATTGGCTGAGCCAAGTCTCTCTTCACCCAATCACCCTCATGCCATATTCTAAGCATGAATGTGGGACTCAAACCAAAAGAACTCAACCAGGGAATACCGAGGCTAAACTACCTCACCCTCATCAATAGAAACCAGGATTTACTGTAATCCATCCTAAACCATTAGGCCAACACAATGAACACATCATAACTGCCTTTACCGTGATATCCACCCAATCACTAAGCCAAACAAGGATGGATGCCACCAGATTTCTCCACCTACACCATGAGGAATTTTCTTGTCTCCTGTTCTTTCATGCTTTATCGCAATCAAAACTCGGATCACTAGGCCCTAAACCAAGACCCACTCTCCACGCTTTACCACATATCCCAAGCCCAGGATTACTAGTCCCAAAGGAGAGAAAACCACCTCTAGGCTTTACCGTATATCCTTCCATTCACCGGTAAGGATTCCTAAGCCATCTGAGGCAACACAAAATCTAGCTTTAATGCAATCCACAGTCTGGGTTAAGGGTTACTAGGCCATGTGTTCTACCATTTCGGAGATCCACCTCACTCAGCTTTGAATCCATCCAGCAATCCATCTCAAGTAGACATGATAACGCCCATCACACCATGGCTATCCGGAAATGGAAAGGGTAGGCTGAAAAACATTGTCACACCTAGATAAAATCATGCCATGATAGAAAAGAACCATATGCAATGCCATTCATGCCAAATCTAGCAAGGAAAATACACATGCAAGTTGATACTTACAATGAAGCTTGTTGTAGCTACTTGATCCTTCCTTTCCCTTCTTGATCCTTGCTTCCCCCTGCCTTCGTTTCCTTTCTTGCTCCAATGCCAAAATTCTCTAAGAGAAGCTCGAAGTGTCCAAAATTATGAGAGAGAGAGAGAATAATGAGAGAAATCCAAAGCTAAAATGGAAAAAGGTTACCAACTGATCCTCAGAAGCCTTTTTATGAATTTTTGGGTTGTGTTATATTCTTTCCATGACTATCCAATGTGTGGGAGCCTCACGGGGGGGGTAGCTACCCCCCTTTTCGAGGGGTATGCAGGGAGGCGGTAGCCCCCCTGCATGAGGTCCGAGGCACTAGCCCCCCTGCATGAGGTCCGAGGCAGTAGCCCCCCTACACGACGTCTAGGGCAGTGCCCTAAGAAAAATTATTTGGACCCTATATTAGGGGGGCGGACCTACCTATGGTTTTGTGCTTGGATTTAACACATGATTTTAGGCATGATGGTTTTCAGTCCATGGTATTTTGTAAATCCAATGAAGGGAACTAAGTTTATTTTTTAATCTAGGGCTAATGGATTGGGTTTTATGAATGATTTGACATGTATATATATGCATTGTAACATTGAAAGGAACATAATGAAAAATCAATCTGGTAGTCCCGATTTTGGGATCTAGGGGAAAATCTATATATATATATATATATATATATATATATATATATATATATATATATATATATATATATATATATATATATATATATATATATATATATATATATGTTTTATGCTCTCACCATTGTTTATTTTTTGTTTTTAGAATTCGTATGCAGGTAATTTTGTATGAGGTTAAAACCTACATTTGGTATCAGATTTGTTTTGCCTTCAAGGGGACGCCTTTGCTGCTAAGGGGTTTTTTCTCGGGCCTCTAGTAGACTATGTTCAGTGGGAGATCTGTGGGATCGATGCTTGTGGAGAAAGAAGATGGCAAGTAGTGGATAGATAGCGATCGAGAAATTTAATGGTCAAAGTTTTGAGTTGTGGAAACTCAAGATGGAGGATCTGCTAGTGGATAAATATTAGTGGATCCTGGTAGATCCATGTACTAAACCAACAACAATGTCAACTGAAGACTGGGTGAAGTTGGATTAGAAGGCAAAGAGATTAATATGATTGTGTGTCTTAGATTTAGTATTGTTGAATGTATGAGGGGAAGCTTTGATGAAGTCTTTATGGGATAAGTTAGGGATTTTGTACCAATCTCAGTCTCCACTGATGTTATAGACATTTTTGTGCCTTACAACCTCGAGCATGAAATGTCCATAATCTAAGGGATCCAAAGTCCCTAAACATGTTGTTCCTACCCCTAGAGGAACAAGGCAAACCAACCACAGCAATTCACAAAAGTTCTCCACCTGAAAACACTCAAAAACAAGCCAATTCTGGATCATGTCAACTGCTCCACTGAGCATCTACACTGAATGTCAACTGCTCCACTATCTACCTGCATTGAATGTCAACTCCAACAAAGGCTACCTGCGCTGAGCGTAATTGGACAAGTGGCAGGCTCATTCCTCAATGTGTCAATGCCCAGGAAGCTTCCAAAATGACACTTGCATCAAGGAATTCGACTGGTGATGAGTAAGAGGTTCCAAATCTCCAAGTGGAAGCAAGAACCTCCAAGTGGACTCAAGAACTGAGAGAGGGAGAGGACACTAGTCAGATCTCAAGCTGACTCATCCTCTCTCCAAACATCTATATATGGATCTCACCTCCATGAGATCTAGGAGGCTGGAATTTTGTTATTGCAAAGAATTGCTGTTGGTTTGAGACTGGATCATTGGGTGCTTAATGCTTTGAAGGGAGTTGAAGAAGGAATTCCATTCTGCTGGGAAGGGGATGCTGGATTGGAGCCCTATGGGTTGTATCTCTTCCTGAACCCTGTTACTTATCAATAAAGCTATCTTGGTTTTCTCCTATATACTGGTGTATTTGTATGATTGCATTAGTGTATTTGATTTACTTCTAATCCTGAATCATTTATGAATATGAATACATGCCTTTGTGTTATGTTCTTCTCTTGTCGCAAGTAGCTGTTCTCTTGTCACAGGTAGTTGTTCTCTTGTGATCTCGTGGAATCAAGTAGCTGTTCTCTTGAGCTAGCGAGGAGGCAAGTAGCTGTGAACATCCAAAGAGGAGAGGATCTAGATCGAGGGACAAACGGAAGAAAATGGTAAGTCTATCGATCTCCTCTCTTTCATATTTCATAAAGGAAGAAACCAGTGTAGCTATATTCGTTTGTTGCTAAGGTACTGTCACACCTTAGGTGGATAGGATCATCCTGCATAGGCATTTTTCCCCACAACAAATTGGCGACTCCGCTGGGGAGAATTTGTTTATTCATTTCATTTGTGTTTCCGTCATTTGTTTACTACATAGACTTGACAGCAACTACCGAACTGCATCTTTCCCGGATGCAAAGTAGAAAGTTGCTGCTTTGATCCAGTTGTTGGACTTGTCTATGATCTAAACTAGATCCACAAATGATTTGATGATCCTTGTGATAGTCTTTAGTACCCTCTCAAAGAATCCCTCTGTTTATACCTTGCTTGTGTTTCTGATTTGGCCTGAAACAGTTGATTTTTGAGCATTTTATGACCCAGAACCCAAGGGAAACGAGAGTTTCTCCTTCAGCGCAGGCACTGTGAAGGCAGTCTGCATTTCAACGCAGGTCCCGTGAAGGCTACCTGCACTGAATGTCAACTCCACAGTGTTGGACTTGCGCTGAACCAGTTTAGCCTTGTGCAGCTGGGGTTCTCTGCTGTCTTTTGCCTTGTTTTGATCTCTGTTTTTTGCAGCCTTTAACCAGCATAGGTACCAGTCAGATAACTTCTTTTCTTTGCTTAGATTCCGCCTCCTTTTGTACAAAAATACTGTGAATGTTTTTATGTGTTTGTGGCGTCATTGACAGTTTTCCTTTGCATGAGTAAAGTAGTCATCCTGTAGCCTTTGATTCAGATCTGATTGATAATGATCTTAGAAGAGAGTTCATTGGCTGTTTTCAGATTGATTATAGATTTACTTTTGCTTATTGGTTTGAATTTGTCTCTTTCAAAGTGTCAAAACAAGTCTTTATTTCGAAAATTGCAAAGTGATTGTAATCTCTTCTACCCTTGTTGATTTCGAAGAAAGTGAACTTGTTTGTATTGATCATTTTAAAAGCAAATTCAAAGTTGTGCAAAAAGCTTTCTTTGTAGGCATTTATACTAAGAAAGTGGAAAACAAACACCTACATTGTGCATTTTGCATTTGATAGTTTGCATGTTGGATTTAGGGAAAGTGCATTAGAGTGTGCTGATTGCTCTTTGAGAAAAGATAGTGTCTTTATTTTCCCTTAGTAGCTAGGATTTTCAAAGTTGAAAAGATAATAAAGCTTGCTTATCATCTTAGACTGCATTTAGGAATTTGTATCATACATCTCGTGGTGAACCTTGAAAGGCAAACTTTAAAAAGATCAACCTAAAATAAACTGAATGAACCTAACAACACTTTGTAACATAACGCACAACATAGAGGTCTAGGCTAGAGACGTGTTCCGGCGTCGTTAAGCCTAGTGACTGTCGATCTCGACGAAGGTGGGTGATTCCTCCTTAGGGATGATAGCGCCAGTACGGATTGTGCTCCCACATACCGTCTCATATATATTGGGAGACCCCTATAGACATAAAACCTTTATCCTTAGGAAGTTGTGTCGGCCGCCCTACTGATCGCAATGCAGTGAACACAGCATTCAGGAAGATCGACCGCCCGTACCCTAAAAAGTATTCTGCGGTTTTACGAAAAGTTTGGCACACCCTCTGCCTAGAACTCCAGAGCAGTTTCTTTTGGCCTTTTTCAGACTCTATAACAGAAAAAGTCCATCCGAACATTTGTCACTTCGGGCTCGTTAAAACATCGAAGGAGACTAGAGTCATATTTAGCTTTTTCTTGACTCTTTAAAAGTGAAAAAGCAAGTTGTGTCTAAAGCGTCGTTAACAATTTATTTTAAATGGAACAATCACCCTTTAATCCTGCGTTGATCTTTAGGTTGAAAAGATGGAGCACACCAACCAAGGAGTTCCCCTTGGTGGAAATCCTAGTCCCTTCTCCTCTTGGGGAGATGTTGGTGCGCCCCACATGGTCACATTGTCGCTTCCAGGACTGGCAATTGGCCTACCAGTTTGGCTCTTTTCAACCAATGTCATTCAGAATACAACCATTCCTGAATAGTCGAGTCAACAGTTAGATCAGACAAGAGTTGCCTCCCAGCCTTCCACTTCATCTTCCTCCCCTCCTTCCTCTTCGCTTGACGGAACTGGTCGAACAAAAAACCGGGTTCCTAAGGAGAAGAAGGAGAAGAAGAAGAAAGAAAAGAAGAAGAAGGAGCCTAAGGCGACTGGGGGCAAACAAATGTCATATAACAAAAATCCACACACATCACTCGTAAGGCCTAAATCGCCATGCGTCATATGCAAGGGAGACCATTTCCACAGAGATTGTCCCTGTATCCCCCGGATACTGAGGGACTGGTCCCCCCATTTGCACAATTCGGTAGCATTGACCTCTGATAGCCATGTCGACTACTCACCGTCAACTAGTGGGAGTGAAGCCCCAGGACAGAGCGGGAAAGCTAAATTTCCCTGCAGACTGTGTGAAGGCGATCACGCCATCCACCGTTGTCCCTTCTTAGACGAGGCAAAAAGAGTTCTGGAAGATCGCCCGATTTTACGAGCGCATCTCCCTCCTGGATATCAAAGACTCTTGCCAAGTCCCTCACTAGTTGAGAACCCGGCTGACTCGCCCAGGTGGTTAGCCGAAGCACCTGTCATTGAAGATGAACCGTCTGGATCCATGCCTGATGAAAGTCAAAAGGTTGATGCGGCAGTTGACCCGATTTTGCCTTCAGAGGCTCCATCTTCGAATGACACCATCACGGAGGAGGATAAAGACGACACCGTCCAAATTCTCTTCATCAGCACTGACTCTGATGATCAAGGGGGAAATGCCGCCATTCCTTTATCGCAGGAAGGAAGTTCATCAGAGCGCTATCCGGCCGTATATTCGGTCCCGCCACCAAGCAACCTAGTTGTGTCCTTTGATTGGAACCAACTAGGCAGACCCCGGTTGCCAACCAGTATACCATTCAGAATTATTTGTCAAATATACAGAATGGTAATGGCTGGCACTATCATTGATGAGGGGGCATCTGTGAGTATCCTTTCCTCTATTGCTTGGAAATCACTTGGTTCGCCAGCGCTTTTACCTGAGATGAGAAATCTATCAGTTTTGATAAAGGAACCAGTCGACCTTTAGGGATCCTCCCCAATGTGCCTATAACATTGAAAGGGAAGACCGTTCAAATGAACGTGATGGTCGTTCAAGGACCCTTGGATTATAACCTACTCCTTGGACGAGACTATATATATTTCATGGGAGCAATTGTCTCCTCACTCTTTAGAGTAATGTGTTTTCCGCATGAAGGAAGAATGGTCAAGCTCATGGACCAACTTTCGTTTCTCGGATCTCGCATCGCAAATAGTCATATACCATCCCTAAATGGTCTATACACGCAAGAAGTGTCTCATCCCACGGTCTGTCCTCCTGATGAGCGCGAGTAATCCGGGAGGATATGACTGGAACCCAGGGGGCATGCGTCCTGGCCTGCTTCGGCAGGAAAACTTTGGGTATAGGGTAGGTTTCCGCGGGAGAATATGAATAGTCCGTACCCCGTCCGTGGTTGGAAGAGGGGTTGTTTTAGAATAGGATTCTTTTGTCAAAGTTACGTGTTTGGCGCCAGAGTCATTCACCCTTGTCTATTTCGGTAGACATTGCCGAGGAAGTGTTTTGTTTGAAAGAGTAACGAGACAATCTTTGGGTAACCTGAAAGAGGTAGGCCTCTCCCGGTAAAACAAATGTTTTACCTGCAAATTGAGAGGTGATCTTGAAATCGTACTTTATACCTGCGGGCATGCAAACCTTTCGGAGTGCAAGCAAGGGGCAACTATTTATTTTTAAAATTTTTAGGACCTCTAACCCTTTAAACTCGTAGGATTAGTCGTTTCCGAACTTGCATAAAGAAAGGATCAGGAACAAAGCTTAGTGAGATGAAGCTCCATAAAAAATAGAATCTTGATGAGACACTCTTATCATATGACTGGGTAATACGAGCAGTTTTAGCATAAAGTTCATGCTCGTTAAAAAATAAACGCAAGATCTGAGCAGTTTTAGCACATAGTTCATTCTCGTTAAAAAATAAACATAAGATCGAGCAAATGTTTCCACCCGCGTTCAAGCTCATTAAAAAATGAACCTATCCCGGTAAATAACCACTGTGAATGTAATATCATCAGCCATTTAAGCCTTGGTCGTGTTTGCACCTACCACCTCCACTTTTCATTTGGCCGATCATTCACCTCCATATGATTGTTTACCCATTTTGAGGAACAACTGCGAAGAGTGATTTCACCTAGCCATCCTTGTGACACTGTCGTGATTGGAAAATTCCAACCTGTACCTGGAATCTGCTGCTAACCCTGTTCATCACTCGTTCCTCAAAAGACGAGTCTTCTTTAAGCTCTTTTCAGCTGACTCGTAAAATATGAAAAGATTGCCGAGTTTTGGCCTTCCAGCTCGTTAAAATGACCGGAAGAGCTATCCCTCCTCTAGATTTTAATCTTTTTGGACCTGAGGGATTATTGCACAAAAAGATCGAGCGCTTGTTTTATTCGGCTCATTAAAACTATCGAAAACTCATCCCTTCTGTATTGTTTTATACTTTTTCGGACTTAAGGGATTAGATGACGAAAAAGGATTTTTGGAGTTGACTTTATGTACCTTTTCAGACTCTCTAAAAATGAAAAGGACCGAGTTATCCTTGTCGTTAGACTCGTTAAAATCATTAAATAGCGACAAACTTGTCTTTAGACGAGAACGAGTTTCACTATCGCTAGGCTCGTTAAAACATAGCGATGGGCTTGCCCGAAGGGCAGCTTATAGAACAAGAATATGTTATCCTCCTCAAGCTTGACAAAAATAAAGAGGTACTGGTCAACAATGACTGGGGAAAAATTGGGAGAAAACTAAAGAAAACTTTGATGGTAGCAGGTCGCTCTTGAACATGACACTTTTCCTCCGTACCACGGTCGGGTTGGGTTGTTTCATTCACCAGTCACATCACCATGGTTTCGCCATACCATCCATATTTTGGGTAATGCTACCGATCCATCACATCAGTGTCACCATATGTTCAAGAGAAGTCGTTCAGAAAGAGTCAACCGGGTCCCATCCACTGCCATACATTATCCTTCATCCATTCATGACCGCCACCCTGAATCATATGCCACAGATCGTTTTCACCTCCATTAAAATCATTAGCTCCGTTCCGTGTCACTGATGTGGGATTCATCAAGGCCCTCCTTTGACGGATCGCTTCTTGTCGTCATCAGCTCATTATCCAAGAAGTTGATCTAGGAACAACCCCTTCAGTACTTTGGAGCTTGCATGCCTCAATGGCAAGTTTCTCACTTCCGGCGACAGGTATACATCAATGACCTTCGACCAAAAGATTTTGCGTGGTGTTCGACGCCAAGTCCTTTATTCACACCACGTGAATTGTACTGCAGTACCTTGAGGGTCATTATCATTATCGGTGATTCCTCTCGCGCTTGTTAACGGTTTACATCATTGACCGGTAATCAAGCGATGTCTTTCCATGTTCGACTTCAGCGCAATTCTCACATGGATCGACTTGTACTTAGAGTGAAGATCGAACGATTTTGAAGACCCCGGATCTAGTTTCATCCATCTGGGCTGCGATATATATTCAGGAAAGATAAAGACATTTGACATGTACATCATTGCAGCAGATGATCATCCTACTCAAAGGATGATAATTCAGCCAAAATTATCAGTCTACCATCAGACGATCGTCTGTTCTATGTACAAAAAATGAATTTATGAAGCTGAGCATGGGAATGCCCGCCTCAGCTAGATCATGAAAGCAGTATGAATCATAATGTATTGTATTGTATTTTATTACAGGTCTCCTCCCAGCAGATGGATGAACTTCAGACCCTCCTGGATAAAGCATTTCACCCGATAAACGGCCTCATACTTTAGGGGGCAACTGTTATAGACATTTTTGTGCCTTACAACCTCGAGCATGAAATGTCCATAATATAAGGGATCCAAAGTCCCTAAACATGTTGCTCCTACCCCTAGAGGAACAAGGCAAACCAACCACAGCAATTCACAAAAGTTCTCCACCTGAAAACACTCAAAAACAAGCCAATTCTGGATCATGTCAACTGCTCAACTGAGCATCTACGCTGAATGTCAACTGCTCCACTGTCTACCTGCGTTGAATGTCAACTCCAACAAAGGCTACCTGCGCTGAGCGTAATTGGACAAGTGGCAGGCTCATTCCTCAATGTGTCAATGCCCAAGAAGCTTCCAAAATGACACTTGCATCAAGGAATTCGACTGGTGATGAGTAAGAGGTTCCAAATCTCCAAGTGGAAGCAAGAACCTCCAAGTGGAATCAAGAACTGAGAGAGGGAGAGGACACTAGTCAGATCTCAAGCTGACTCATCCTCTCTCCAAACATCTATATATGGATCTCACCTCCATGAGATCTAGGAGGCTGGAATTTTGTTATTGCAAAGAATTGCTGTTGGTTTGAGACTGGATCATTGGGTGCTTAATGCTTTGAAGGGAGCTGAAGAAGGAATTCCATTCTGCTGGGAAGGGGATGCCAGATTGGAGCCCTATGGGTTGTATCTCTTCCTGAACCCTATTACTTATCAATAAAGCTATCTTGGTTTGCTCCTATATACTGGTGTATTTGTATGATTGCATTAGTGTATTTGATTTACTTCTAATCCTGAATCATTTATGAATATGAATACATGCCTTTGTGTTATGTTCTTCTCTTGTCGCAAGTAGCTGTTCTCTTGTCACAGGTAGCTGTTCTCTTGTGATCTCGTGGAATCAAGTAGCTGTTCTCTTGAGCTAGCGAGGAGGAAAGTAGCTGTGAACATCCAAAGAGGAGAGGATCTAGATCGAGGGACAAACGGAAGACAACGGTAAGTCTGTCGATCTCCTCTCTTTCATATTTCATAAAGGAAGAAACCAGTGTAGTTGTATTCATTTGTTGCTAAGGTACTGTCACACCTTAGGTGGATAGGATCGTCCTGCATAGGCATTTTTCCCCACAACAGCTGAATAAATTATTTCTACAGAAAAAGTTCTATAACCTGAGGATGAAAGTTGGAGACTCAGTAATAGAGCATATGAATGCATTTAATATTGTGTTAAACCAATTATTATCTATTGATATTAAAATTTTAGATGAAGATAAGTGCATCAGTTTGTTGTGTTCTCTACCAGATTTGTGGGATAGTCTGGTTGTTGCAATAGGTAGCAATGCAATTGCTTTGCAGTTTGATGAAATAGTCTCATCCTTGTTTTTTGAGGAGATGAGACAAAAAAAATATGGAGGTTCATAATGGTGATGCCTTGTCTATACGATAAAGGTCCCAAAACATAAACAAAAATAATTCCTCGGGTGGGAGATCTAAATCTCCTGGAAAACCTGTAAAGGTGTGCTGTAAATGCAAAAAGGAAGGGCACTACAAAAGGGATTGTAAATTTAAAGCTCCTAAGAAAGGAAAGGGATTTGATGATGCTCCTTCTGTAGAGTTAAAAACCACCGTATATGAAGGCGGGGAAGTGTAATTGGCTTATTATTAAAGTAAATATGTATATCATGAGGCATGGTTGATTGACTCAGGTGCATCCTTTCACTTCATTCCCCATAAAAAGTGGTTATGCGAGTATGAGAAATATGATGGTGGTGATGTCTTCTTAGGGGATGATAGGAAGGCTAGAATCATTGGTCATGGAAAAGTCAATTTGAAGTTGCAAGGTGGAAGGATTAGAACACTTCTCGGTGTTCTACATATTCCTACATTGGTGAGAAATATTATTTATGTAAGCAAGTTGGATGATGCAGGTGTAAAAACAGTGTTTGAGAAAGATAACTGAAAGATGGCTCTAGGAGAACTGGTATTGATGCGGGGAGCTTGGATTGGAACTCTGTACAAGCTTCAAGTTTGCATTGTTATTGATGGGTGCAATTATTCTATGATTCCTAAAAGTGGAGCAGTAAATCTAGTGGTCTCTGGAGAAAATACCATGTTGTGGCATCAAAGGCTTGGACATATTGGAGAGAAGAGTTTTTGAATACTTCATGGTAATGTTATGGTAGAAGGTATGTCTAATAGCTCTCTGGATTTTTATTTTTGTGAAAATTGTGTATATGGGAAGCAGAATCGGGTGAGTTTCCCCTTTGGTGGTAAGAGTCTGAAACAGATATTAGAGATTATGCACAATGATATGTTTGGATCTGTGTCAGTTCCATCACTAGGAAATTTTTTGTACTATGTGTCCTTTATAGATGACTTCTCAAGGAACACATGGATATATTTCCTTAGGAAGAAATCTAAAGTCTTTCACAAGTTTAAATAATTTAAGGCTGTAGTGGAAAACCAGACTCAGAAGAAGATAAAGGTGCTAAGGACAGATAACGATGGAGAGTTTTGAAAGAAGTAATTTGAAGAGTTTTGTAAGAACTGTGGTATATCACAGTAGAAGACTACTCCATACACACTTGAGAAAAATGGAGCTTCAAAAATAATGAACAAGACGTTGATGGAAAGGGAAAGAAGCATGCTCAGTGGTGTCAGGTTAGGATAGGAATTATGGGTAGAGGCAGTGGAGACTACATGTTACCTAGTCAACATATCACCTTCATGAGCGTTGGACGATAAGAATCCACAAGAGGTATGGACTGGTAAGAAACCTTCTCTTTCACATCTTAGGGTATTTGGATGTGTTGCATATGTACATGTTCCAAAGGAGAAAATAACAAAGTTGGATAGTAAATCTGAAAATCATATCTTTATTGGGTATAAGGATGGTTTTAAAGGTTATAAGCTTTGGAACCCAGAAACAAGCAAAGTTGTGTACATCTGAGATGTGGTGTTTAGAGAGGTGAAAGATGTTATTAAACATGAATTCCTACCAAAAGAACCTGAGAAGATATAGTTTGAGCTAACGGAGGAAGAATCAGACTCTGCAATAGAAGAGGAATTAGAAGATAAAGAGCCACAAACTTCTACTGTGAGAAGATTAGTTCAAGAAAGAAGGCAGCTAGAAAGGTATAGTCTATCTGCTTTATGTTCACATTTTTCTTTTATCTATTATTGATGATTATCCCAAAACTATGAGGGAAGAAGTAGATTCAGAAAATGGAAAACTCAAGAAAGAGGCCATGGTTGATGAAATGGTATCTTTGCAAAAAAATGAGGCTTGGGATCTGTTGGAGTTGCCGGCTGGAAGGAAACCCATTGGCAGCAAATGGGTGTTCAAGAAGAAGATGAATGCAAAAGGAAAGGTGGAGAAATACAAAGCTCGGTTGGTAGCAAGAGGTTATTCCCAACTTTTGGGAATTGATTTTGGTGATATTTTTTCTCCTATTGCCAAGGTAGCTTTTATTAGATTACTTTAATATGTTTTTGTTGCTTTTGATTTTGACGTAGAATAGATGGATTTGAAGACATCATTTATTCACGGGGACCTATAAGAAGAGATCTAAATGAAGCAACTTGAAGGCTTTGTGGTAAAGGGTAAGAAAGAACTGGTATGCAAGTTAAAAAGTCTTTGTATGGGTTAAAACAATCACCAAGGATGTGGTATCAGAAATTTGATACATTTATATGAGGACTCGGCTTCACCAGAAGCAAATAAGATCATTGTGTGTATTTTAAATTAATTGGTGGCCATGTTATTTATCTAGTCTTATATGTTGATGATATGTTGTTGGTTAGAAATTACAAAGAAATTATCCAGGATTTGAAGACCCAATTGTCATCCAAATTCGACATGAAAGATCTTGGTGCTAAAAACTATATTTTGGGCATGGAAATTAAATGAGATTAGGCAAAGAGGAAGCTTTGGTTAAACTAGAGGAAGTATGTCGAGATAATACTGTAGAAGTTTAATATGCAGGATAGTAAACAGATGAAGGTTCATATTCCTATAGGTGTAAATTTATCTGTTGAAAAGTGTCCAAAGACACAAGAAGAGGAAGAGGACATGTCTTGTGTTCCATATGCAAGTGCAGTTGGTAGCATGATGTATGCAATGGTCTATGCTAGAGCAGACATTGCACATGCAGTGGGAGTATTGAGCAGGTTTATGTCAAAACTAGGGAAGGATCATTGGATAACGCTTTCAGGTATTTGTGTGGCACTAATGATTATGGTTTGTGCTACCAAGGAAGACTAGGATTGTACATATTTTGTATATTTGTGGCTATGTTGATGCAAACTAGGCTGGAGGTCTCGATCAGAGAAGATCTACAAGTGGGTATGTTTTTAACCTATTTGGAGGTGCAGTCAGTTTGATGAGTAAGAGATAGTCTGTAGTGGCACTTTCAACTATAGAGGAAAAATACATGGCAGCCACTCATGCAAGCAAGGAAGAAATTTGGTTGCAGAGATTGTGTTCAAGTATGTGGTTAGTACAACGAGCTATAAGGATAGACTGTGACAGCCAAAGTGCAATTTTCTTGGCAAAGAACCCTGCTTATCATGAAAAGACAAAGAACACTGATGTTCAGAATCACTTTGTGAGGGATATGGTTGAGGACAAAAAGGTGTTGCTAGTAAAGGTGGACACTTTGAAGAATAGTACAGATGCATTGACAAAGTCTGTGAGAACTGAAAAGTTCTCTTGGTGTAGAGAAACAATTGGTGTTGCAGGGTTGGATCAATGACTAATCGCTCATGTGGCCCCCTATGGAAATAAAATAACAAGTGGGAGAATGTTGGGTTGTGTTACATCAAACCAATAACCCAAATGCATGCCTAAGAAGTGATCTCTCATCTCATTTATGTTGGGTTGTGTTATTTTATTTCCACGACTACCCCACATGCGGGTGGGTAGTAGCCCCCCTGTATTTTGCGCCGGGGGGGTCACAGGGGAGGTGGCTACCCCCCCCTGTTAGGGGGTATGTAGGTGGGAGGTATCCCCCCTGCACAAGGTTTGGGTTAGTGCCCAAAAAAAAAAATGGACCCTATATTAGGTGGGCAAACCTACCTATGGTTTTGTGCATGGATTTCACACATGTTTTTGGGCATGATGGTTTTTATTCCATGGTATTTTGTAGATCTGGTCAAGGGAACTATAGTTATGTTCTAATCCAAGGTTAATGGATTGTTGTTTATGGATGCTTCAACATGTATATATATGTGTTGTAACATTGAAAGGAAAATAATGAAAAATCAATCTGGTAGTCCCAGTTTTGGGATCCAGGGGAAAATCTTTGTGTATATCTGTTTTATGTTTTATCCTCTCACCATTGTTTATTTTCTATCTTTAGAATTTGTATGTAGGTAATTTTTGTACGGGGTTAAAACCTACATGAATGAGGCCTCTATTTTCTTCATTTTCCATTAGTTTCCTTCATTTTCCTCCTCACATGCAATCTGTGACCTTTCATCTCCTTTTTCTCATAATTTCCATTATTTTCGTAAATAAATGTGCCAAAATGCCTTTTAATGTCTTAGCCATTTCCTTTGCCAATTTCCTTAGCCATAAAAAACCCAATGAACACCCCCTAGGATGCCTTGCCCAACATTTATCTTGGAATCAGTGTCTCATTCATCTGTGGTTATTGTTTTTAACTTTATTACATGGAATTTTCACCAGGGTTGTTACAGAAATGTTCTTTTTGGAGTCGACCTCATGAATGGAGACAAAATTTGTAAAAGGCTCGACAAAATTAGATAAATATATATCACTAAGGTTATCCTTAATGTGATCTGGTAAGGAGGAATGATGGTGATGTTCATCCTGCAGCTTGTGATCTGGCATCATGATCTCCATAATGCTCTCATCAGTAGAGAATACTCGATAAAAAGGATCAGAATACATGCCATAATCTAGTGATTGATCTACCAAATTAATCGAAGAAAAGGTGTAAGACACACAAGATGAATAGATGGCTTCATAATCTAGCTCAATGGGGCTAAATAGTATTTAGTCACCAAAACTTTGGATGTTAGTTTCATCAGGTGTAATCCAAGGATCTGTTAGGATAGTAGAGGATGCTATCATGTTGATATAAGAAACAAAAGGTGAGCTATCGGGAAGGAGAGGAGGATGGAGTGAAAAGGTTCCCATAAGCGAAGAATCCTTCAACAATCAAACTTTGATATGCTGATAGGAATGTAAAGTTTCCCCTACAAGAGGTGCACTTCTAGTAACATGAGAATCAGAGGCGAACAAGGTGATTTAATCTATGGCTATAATCTCTCATTTATGAGGAAAGTTGATCATACAGAAGTCGATCAAAATGGCGTCAACTATGGTGTAAACCCATGTATGTCCCAACACAAGATTATAATCGAGAGGTCCATCAATAAATTCGACTTCTACAGAATCCATTTTACCCCTAAGTTCTACTTGAAGGGAATTCAAAATCCCACAAGGTTTGTGCGTTATTCCATTAAAGGCTTTCAATGTGATGGTTGATTGACTCAGTTGAGGTGAGCATATCTCATTCCAACAAGACATTGACATAGTGCAGGTCAAGGCTCCCTTGTCCACAATAGAGTGATGAATGTTCTTACCACAGACAACGACCTAGATTATAAAAGCTAACTAAGCTAGAGGTCGAGGGTTATATTTTTCCTGAGAGAAAACCACTATGTTGGAATCTGATGGATCCACACATCTGATAGCTGATAACAATGCCTTCTTTTGGGCTCGGTAGTTCTACAATACTTCAAGAGTTGGCATAGTTGATAGAGATTGAGCCAAGTCTTCAACTACATTATAATTTTGGGAAACTCTTGAAAAGGGGTTGAAAGCAACCTTATGAATAACGCCCTTCGGAGGCTTGATAGTGAATTCCGCAAGAATTAGAGGTGGAGTAGGATCAAATGAAGGTGATGTCAAACTGGTGGTCAACAAAGTGGAAGAAGTGGAAGATTTAAGAAACTTATTCACTTTAGCACGGTGTGGACAATCACGTGTAAAGTGATCCTCGTTGCAAATCAAGCATGGTATCGAGGTTTTTGTTTCTCATCAGAGGACTAATTTGTTTGTTTTTCCTGTGGTGAGGGGTCTTTCTTTTTCTTACCTTTTCCCTTCTTCTTTATTCCAGGTTGTTTTTGAGACTTGCCTTTATTAGATAAAACAGAATTTATGTTGGAAGTAGAAGCCGTAGGAGGATGGGATTGAGGGTTTTGAGCAGGTGTAGTAAGAGAAATACTAAATGGTTTACCCACATACTACAAACTGGAAGAACCAATCACACCATCAGCGACATGAGATTATTTACTAGGTGGAGGAAGAATAGTGTTCGACGGTCTCAAAGAATTTGGTATCTTATCATAGAGTGTGCCCGCTTGGGTATAAACAAGGTCCAAATATTGTGCATGAGAAATCCCTTGCTCTTCGGTCACGACTCAAATTTTAGCCACATCTTTTGTTATAGGGGCTAATAGAGATATGACAAACCATTTCACTAAAAATTTATTAGGAACATAATTCTTTACCAACCAACGGTGACGTCTCCACTCATGAATGTGATCTGAGATGTGAGTGGAATCTGATTATTTGAAATTGGTCGAGAGTTTCATTCCAATTTTGTATCTCATGGGAAACTAGAAATGTGAGAGGAAGGTGGTAGCTAAATTACTGAAATCATGAAATGAAGCTCTAGATAATTCAATATACCATTTAGTTGCAGTACTTGTAAGAATTCATTGTAAAAGATGAATCCGAATAGAATTATCATTAAGGTAGTTCAAAGAACACCATATATGATATGTCATAACATGCGTCGACGTGTCTTGTCCTAGATTCCCAATGAATTTTGGGATATCATAAGGGTATTTAGTGGGAATAATCGGCCACCATGGAGAATGAGCAATGGGGTCATTAGTGAGCTGAGTTAAGTCTCAAAATTCAAGAATAGACATGGAAATCAACTATCGGTTAAATTCTAGCAGAGGATGACCTGGATATGAAGGAATAGCTTGGGAAAGAGGCACTTTAATCCTAGGATAAGGAGGGTTCTAATAATAAGGAACCTGGGTACCAGAATAGGGAGGATTCTAATAACCAGTATATAAGTGACCTTGTTGTCTAGCCCCAGAATGATGATAAAGTTGTTGGAATGGTTGGGTTTGGGTTTGTTGGCTTTGAAAAGGTGCTTGAGGAATTCCTTAATATGGTCCATCTTATTTCCCAAAGGGGATTTACATTGCCCCATGGTAAGGTGGGTAAGTTTGGTACTATGCCATACTATAAATAACCTGACCTATTGAAACTTGAGGAGTACCCTGTCCAAGAAGTTGAGAATGTAAAGTACCTTGTACCAGCTAGGTAAGAGGAAACTAGGAAGTGTCAGATACCAAGGGAAAAGGTTGTGATGGAAACTTATAAAGTTTGTCTCACATGTATTTGAGCTTGTTGGGGTTTTGATGGATGGATATGAATTTGAGAAAAATATGGTGCAGGTTGAGGATTCAACGATCAGTCCTAAATGAACAAGGTTGAATGAGAAAAGTAGGTTTCCAAACACTGGGATCTATTCTAGGATAATGAGGACTATAATAAGGTGGATTACCAATTTTAGGTATACCAACAACAGGTTTCCCCCTTGCCAAAGGAGGAGGGGATGATGAGGGCAACTACAGATGGAGGGTACCCAACATAAGAAGAGTTAGGTTATTGAAGGTAGCCTTGCCCACTAACATAAGGGACAACCTGTTGCTCAATCATAGGTGTAGATGGAGGAAGAGGAGAAAAATGTGAGGCACTCATAAGATAAGTACTAGATGTTATTTCTGAATTAGATGCCATGGGAGAGGTCCAAGGACTAGAAGACGCATCAGAAAAGGTACCAAATAAATACTGATAACTAGGTGGGATGGATGGGCCACCATACAGATTATTTTCTGTTGATGTTGCAAACATATAGGAGGAAACAAAATTTGACGTCTCAACCATAGTGGTGGAAACAGGCTAAGAGGTCAAATCAGTTCTAGTCATGGTTAAAAATCCCAATGAAGATTGCCATAAGAAATCCGTGGGTAAGTCCAAAGAATCAGGTAAAGGAATTTGTGTGAGGGTTTGAAGAGAAGGAAAAGGACCAATCTAATAAAAATGGAGTCCTTCCAAATGAACAGGAGTAGAAGGATGAGGCTCTTCCTATGGGATCTCTTCAATACTCGCAAGTCTGTGTGGAAGAGGTTCACTATCGGATCCAAGATATATAGGTTCTGCCCGAGACAAAGGAAGAGAGGAGGAATGTCCTGAAGTAACATGTGAAGGTGCTTGAGGGTCCTCAGGTTCAAAAACCTCAGCAATAAAATTGTTTAACTCAGGAAGGTCAGGTTCAATGACCTTAGGAAACAAGTTTTTAGGGACTTATGTTTTGATTGTGTCAGTGTCACTGTCAAGGGTAGATGTAACCATGTGCTTGGAACTCAAGGGGATAGATGACTCTGGCGGATCAATATCACAAGGAGGGCTAGAAGTAGTCCCTAAAGTTTCTGATTCAATATTTTGAGTCTTATCATGCTTCTGATGATGGCCAGTAGTAGCCTATAGTGGAAAAGGAGGCTTATTTTTCATTCTAAACAAACGATGAGGTGGGAGATTTTGTTCTTACATGTAGGATAATAAATTTTATTAAAACGGAAATAAATAAATTAAAAAGAGGGTAATCTAGGCATAAAGGATTACCAAGCAACTGTGAAATGCAATATAAAACTTGGTGAACCAAGGACTTAACATACGGTAGCCAATCTCCCTCAATGTTGTGTTCGGTGTATAAAGGTATACAAGGTAGAAGACTCAGTTACCTATATACTTGACAATATGAGGGAGTGTAGTCTATAGTAGTGTTGTCTAATGCATAACTATTTGATGAGAGCATTCCCATATACTTTACATGCATGGAGCATCATCCAATATACCCAAAGGTGCATGGAGAACGATCCTATACACTCACATGCGTGGAACAGGATTTCACCCTCAGGATGAAATGTTGGAAAACAATGACAAAGCCTACATTTAACGATGTCAGAACACATCTCTAGCCTAGACCTCTAATTTTTTGAGTTAATGTTACAAATGCTCCTTAGTTTGATTCAATAAATTTTATTATTTATCTATGATTAAGTTTCAGTTTTGGGCTCACCACGAATGTCACATGAATATCCTAAAATGAAAATCTTGCATGAGAAAATGGAAATCTTTCTCTTTCAATGAAAACCTAGCTAAGGAAGGGAAGAAACCATCAGTATGCAGCACACAACATGTAGCAAACAAGATGCAAGATTAAACTTCCCTTCTCAATGCAACTGTTCCTATATCAATGCACATAGAAAGCCCTAAATACCAATACAAAATTTTTCTTTTCAACACACTTGATTTTTGAAATGAAGAAAACTAAGATGAAAATGTTTAATCACTAGTTCAAATGCACTTTTCAGATTGAGGATTGAAACAAAAATTCATCTAAGCGACCAACGACCAAACAAAACCAATTTTCAAGCGACCAAATGATAAGAACAAAGAAACATCAAAACCAATTCTTACCAAAGTCAATTAAACACAAATGAAAACCAAATGGAGGCTTTAGGGAGACCACGAGACACTCAAGACTCTAGAAAGGTCATCTAGAAGTAGGTTTATCAAAGAGAGACTCAAAACAAGGGAAAGTTTTGTGTAAAACATACACCAATGTTGGTGGAGAAGAAGAAGTAGTGCTTTGCAAAGAAGGTATAAAGTGGGCCTAGGTGAGGTGCAACACTCTATTAGAGGCACTAGGGGTGAGATGGTCGAGGAATAGAGGATTTCGACACAAAAATTGCAAAGGAGACTCAATGAAATGACTTCCTAGGTCTGTTCTTGGCTAGGTAAAATAGAAAAGGTCTATCAACAAGGTAATCAAACACAATGGACAAACGAATCACCAAGGAAATACATTGCTCCCCAGTACGGTCGCCACTTTGTTATTTGGTATTTATGATTGCGGACAAAAGTATCTCCCCTAGGTTTGATGGATAACCTAGAACAACAGAGAGATAATTAATACAATTCTTTCCTTAAAGTAAACAGATGATGGTATGAATCCTACCTGGAATCTATCGCGAGCTTCATTCATTATTTATCTTGAATAATCCAATTCCAACTCCGATTGCCAAAATTAGAACCTGCACAGTCAGATAAAAAAAGCAAAGAAACTATGATATCTATACAGTATCATCTATATACTCTATTCAATAGATCAAAATGGTATTGAAATATATGAAATAAAAACATCACATATAGGAAAATGGAGAATTCTTTGCATTAATATAAATGGAAGGATTTTACCCTCATAAATAGTTGTTGATCATGTAGAAGAGCTCCTCCAAGGCTGACTTGTCCTTTCCTTGTCACAATGTGCACCTTCAATCACCCTACATGCATGAAATGAAACCTCTCACCACAGTAGCATAAGGGTAAAATCACTCTCCAAAATCCAACCCCTTGCATATGGAAGGTTGTAAATATATAGAGGAGTGAGGTAAGTTGGGAGATCTTATCTAGTTACCAATCTAAGGTTTTAGATCCACCTTTGATGGGAGGATGGGATAAAAGGATAAGGAGTGGGAACTCCAAAGTAGGGTAGGATATGATTTAGATGTTTTATCTGAGGTAAATGGTTGTAACAAATTTTGGAAGCTTCTGGAATAGGAGGCTTCCAGAATTTATCTATTTTTCCCGAATTTCTTGAACTAACGTGTGTGCAAACAGGAGAAACTTGTAGGTATTCAACGCAGACCATACTAAAGGAACCTGTAGGTGAACTTTTTCTAGCAAGAGTCCAGGGTGCATTAGTCTTAAAACTGGCTCATAGGATGGAGTTTCAGGTAGAAATTTTGGGGAATGAAAGATGCATTCTTAGGTATTTATGCAATGATGATGACAAGGGGGAATAGGATGTTGATTGATCCCATTAAGATGCTTATTGATCAAATGTGAAAAAATGCCCTATAACAACCCATATGCATAATGCCACCAAATCAGAAGATAGTTATGAACTAGAACAACAAAAAAATGAGGCACACACAAAAAATAGGACAGGGGGTAAAAAGAGGTTCATGTTTCCTATAGCTCATATTTAGATAAAGAACTCCCATCGAAGACAATAAGAAGCTAATTACCAATGATTATAGTAGATTCCATATTAGGGGGATGGCAGAAGGTCTGAAAAAAAAAAGGCAAGAAAGAAAAGTTAAGTGATTATTATCGCACTTAAGTTTGCAATTTCTTATGGATTTTTTTCAATTTCTTCTTTGCAGATAAGCCCATAGACCTATCTTACTGAATATGTTCAACATCTATAGAATGTAATTTTGTTCCTTGTTAAAAGTTGAACAAAATTATGGTTTTTTTCCCTTTGGGAAAAAATCATGCAATAATTTTTATGCACTTTATAGGCCATTTTATGCACTCATTAGCGTAGAGAATAGGGTACATTCTACAATGCCAATGTAGAGAATAGAGTACTTTTCTAAACTATCTCGAGAATTTATTTTTTTGTAAATTTGGGTTTTTTCTTGGCTAGAGTATACTTATAAGGATTATTTATCCCTTTAGGATATTTAAACTATGTTTGTAATGCATTCTTTAGGAGATAATGTAAGTTGAGAAAAGACCCTCCTTGCGTGCTTAATATATTTTTCTTTTAGGTTTTCTTTTTGCCACATCTTTCTATCTTAGTATGCTTAGGATATTTTCATAGCTTGGTTGAATGTCCCTTATTTGGATTAAAAACCCCTCATTTTTTGCAATAGTATTTGTCCTAGTGTTTTTGTTTTCAGTGTACTTTTATTCTTTTATTTCTCAACTTGTTAGTTGGCTTGTTTAAGGTGTCATCCCTTGCTTATTTTTCATTATATTAGGCCTTTTATTTTATATTTTAAATTCTCTCAAGTTATAGAAGATAATATCATTTGCTCCATATTAGTACTTAGCTTATTTCTTTTTACCTTTTAGTTTGAAATTTCATGCTTATTATCCATAGTTCTTAGTTCAACATCCCTAGTGAAAATTTCCATGTAATAAAAGTTAAAAACAATAACCACGGTTGATGGGACAATTATTCCAAGCTTAATTTTGGGCAAGACATCCTAGTGTGGGGTGTTTATTTGATTTTTTATGCCTAAGAAAATTAGCAAAGGCAATGGCTAAGGCTTTGGAAAGGAAAAATGGAATTTTTGGCACATTTATTTATGAAAATAATGGAAACTAGGAGAAAATGGAGGTGAAAAGACACAGGTTGCATGTGAGGAGGAAATTGAAGGAAAATAATGGAAAATGAAGAAAATAAAGGCCTCATTCATAAAAAGGCTTCTCAGGATCAGTTGGTAACCTTTTATCAGTTGAGTTTTGGAGCTCTCTCATTATTATCTCTTTTTCTCACACACTCTTGGACACTTATAGTTCTCTTGAATCATTTTGGTATTGGAGCAAGAAGAGAAAAGAAGGCAAGAGGAAGAAAATATCAAGCAGGGAAAGGCAGGATCAAGTAGCTACAACAGGCTTCATTGTAGGCATCGACTTGCATGTGTATTTTCCTTTCTATATTTGGCATGCATGGTATTGCATGTGGTTCTTTTCTATCATGGCATGGGTTTTTCTAGATGTAATAGTGCTTTCATCCTAGCCTTGTCGTTTCCAGATAGCCATGGTGTGATGGGTTTCCCATGTTTTGGTTGAGCTGGATTGGTGGATGGATTCGAAGTTGAGTAGGGTGGATCTTGGAATGATAGAGTACATGGTCTAGTGGTCCCTAAACCGGAATGTGGATCATGGTAAATCCAGTGGCATAGTGACCCCTGAGCTATTCTATCGGTTACGGTAAAGCCAAGATTGTGTTGCCTCAGTGGGCCTAGGAATCCTTGTCAGTGAATGGCAGGATATATGTTAAATCCAAGAGGTAGTTTTCTCTTCATTTGGCCTAGTAATCAAGGGTTTCATATATGCAATAAAGCCTGGAGATTATGTCTCGGTGTGGGGCCTAGTGATCCTTGGATTGGACTTTGGATTGCAGTAAAGCTTGAGAGACTAGGAGACATGAAAATTCCTCACTGTGTAGGTGGAGAAATCTGGTGGCATCCATTATTATTTGGCCCAATGATCGGGTGGAGATCACATAAATCTTGTTATGATGTGTTCATTGTGTTGGCCTAGTGATCCGGCATGGATTACAGTAAAGCCTAATTTCTATTGATGAGGGTGAGGTGGTTTAGCCTCAGTATGCCCTTGTTGGTTCTTTTGGTTTGAGTCCCACATTTATGCTTGGAATATGGCACATGGGTGAATGGTTGAAAAGAGATTTAGCTCATCCATTCTATGGTCGGGTGGAACGTGGTAGTCCCATCTCTAGTTGGTTTATTTCATTCATTAATGAGAAATTCATTCCTTGATTTTCATGTGTAAATGTACTGGTGTAGATGTGCATTTCATGGTTGATATGTTTATGATATTTATGTCCCTATCTTGTTGGTTATATGTATGTTTTATGACAGCATTTATGTATGGATCTCATCATTCTTTTACTTGTAAATGAATGGATAATGTATCTATGTGTTATAGAAATTTTTGTGCCTTACAGCATTGAGCATGAAATGTCCATAATCTAAGGGATCCAAAGTCCCTAAACATGTTGTTCCTTCCCCTAGAGGAACAAGGCTAACAAACCACAACAATTCACAGAAGTTCTCCACCAAAAAACTGCTCAAAACAAGTCAAATCAGGATCATTTTAGTGGCTACACTAGCTGTTTGCGCTGAATGTCAAAGCCAACACTGGCTACCTGCGTTGAATGTCAAATGGAACACTGGCTACCTGTGTTGAACGAGAGTGGACATGTGGCAGGCTCATTTCTCAAGGTGTCAAAACCCAGGAAGCTTCCAAAATGACACTTGCCTCAGGGAATTCGACTGCTGATGAGTAAGAGGTTCCAAATCTCCAAGTGGAAGCAAGAACCTCCAAGTGGAATCAAGAACTGACAGAGGGAGAGGACACTAGTCAGATCTCAAGCTGACTCATCCTCTCTCCAAACATCTATATATGGATCTCTCCTCCATGAGATCTAGAGGCTGGAATTTTGTTATTGCAAAGTATTGTTGTTGGTTTGAGATTGGAATCATTGGGTGCTTAATGCTTTGAAGGGGGTGAAGATAGGAATTCCATTTGCTGGGAAGGAGATGCTGGATTGGAGCCCTCAGGGTTGTATCTCTTCCTAAACCTTGTTATTCATCAATAAAGCTATCTTGGTTTCTCCTATATGTTGATGTATTCTTGATGTATGATTGCATTAGTGTATTTGGTTTATTTCTAATCCTAAACTAGTTATGAATGTGAATATCTGTCTTTGTGTAGTGTTCTTCTCTTGTCGCAAGTAGCTGTTCTCTTGTGATCTTGCAGGAACCCGTTGAAGCTGGACAAGCAAGAAGGCAAGAAGCTGTTCTCTTGTGATCTTGCATGAACCTGTTGAAGCTGGGCGAGTGAGAAGGAAAGTAGCTGTGAACTCCCAAAGAGAAGAGAGACCGGATCGAGGGACAAATGGAAGACACCGGTAAGTCCATTTATCTCTCTTCTTTCACATTTCATAAAGGAAGAAACCAGAATAGCTGTCTCTGTTTGTTGCTAAGGCACTGTCACACC
This sequence comes from Pinus tabuliformis, assembly GCA_031772625.1. NCBI lineage: Eukaryota > Viridiplantae > Streptophyta > Pinopsida > Pinales > Pinaceae > Pinus > Pinus tabuliformis. Next base: position 992,210,666 of record CM062818.1, on the reverse strand, counting down.
TTAGGTGGATAGGATCGTCCTGCATAGGCATTTTTCCCCACAACAAATTGGTGAATCCGCTGGGGAGATCTGTTTAGTCATTTTATTTGTGTTTCTATCATTGTTTGCTTCATAGACTTGACAACAACAATCGAACTGCATCTGCTATTCCTGGATGCAAAGTAGACAGTTGCTGCCTTGATCCAATCACTGGACTTGTCTATGATCTGAACAATGGACTCACAAATGATTTGATGATCCTTGTGATAGATCTTAGTAGCCCTTCAAAGCATCCCTTTGATTACACCTTGCTTGTTGCTTTTATTTGGCCTGAAACAGTGAATTAAATAGCAATCTGTGACCCAGAACCAGTGAGAAACGAGAGTTTCTCCTTCAGCGCAAACCCTGTGAAGGGATTCTACATTTCAACGCAGGTCCTGTGAAGGCTACCTGCGCTGAATGTCAAAACCCCTATGTTGAGGTTGCGCTGAACCAGTTTGCTCTTGTGCAGCTGGGGTTCTCTGCTCTGTTTTGCCTTGTTTTGATCTCTGATTTTTGCAGCCTGTAACCAGCATAGGTACCAGTCTGATAACTCCTTTTCTCTGCTTAGATTTCACCTCCTTTTGTACAAAAAGACTGTGAGTTTTTTTATGTGTTTGTGGCGTCATTTACAGTTTTCCTTTGCATGAGTGAAATAATCATCCTGTAGCCCTTGATTCAGATCTGTTGATAGTGATCTTAGAAGAGAGTTCATTGGCTGTTTGCAGATTGATTATACATTTACTCTTGCTTATTGGTTTGAGTTTGTCTCTTTTAAGTGTCGAAACAAGTATTCATTTCGAAAATCGTTAAGTGTTGTAATCTCTTCTACCCTCTCTGATTTCAAAAAAGTAAACTTGTTTGTATTTTTCATTTAAAAGAAAATTCAAAGTTGTACAAAAAGCTTTCTTTGTAGGCATCAATACTAAGAAAGCGGAAAACAAACACCTGCATTGTGCATTTGCATCTTGATAGTTTGCATGATTGATTTAGGGAAAGTGCATTAGAGTGTGCTGATTGCTCTTTGAGAAAAGATGGTGTCTTTCTTTTCCCTTAGTAGCTAGGATTTTCAAAGTTGAAAAGATATAAAGCTTTCTTATCATCTTTAGACTGCATTTAGGAATTGTATCATACATCTCGTGGTGAACCTTGAAAGGCAAACTTCTAAAAAGATCAACCTAAAATAAATTGAATGAACTTAAAAACGCTTTGTAACATAACGCACAACATAGAGGTCTAGGCTAGAGACGTGTTCCGGCGTCGTAAAGCCTGGTGACTGTCGATCTCGTGGATGGTGGGTGATTCCTCCTGAGGGACGATAGCGCCAGTACGGATTGTGCTCCCACTTACCGTCGCATATATATTGGGAGACCCCTATAGACATAAAACCTTTATCCTTAGGAAGTTGTGTCGGCCGCCCTACTGATCGCAATGCAGTGAACACAGCATTCAGGAAGATCGACCGCCCGTACCCTAAAAAGTATTCTGCGGTTTTGCGAAAAGTTTGGCACACCCTCTGCCTAGAACTCCAGAGCAGTTTCTTTTGGCCTTTTTCAGACTCTATAACAGAAAAAGTCCATCCGAGCATTTGTCACTTCGGGCTCGTTAAAACATCGAAGGAGACTAGAGTCATCTTTAGCTTTTTCTCGACTCTTTAAAAGTGAAAAAGCAAGTCGTGTCTAAAGCGTCGTTAAAATTTATTTTAAACGGAACAATCACCCTTTATTCCTGCGTTGATCTTTAGGTTGAAAAAATGGAGCACACCAACCAAGGAATTCCCCTTGGTGGAAATCCTAGTCCCTTCTCCTCTTGGGGAGATGTTGGTACGCCCCATATGGCCACATTGTCACTTCCAGGACTGACAATTGGCCTGCCAGCCTGGCTCTTTTCAACCAATGTCGTTCAGAACACCACCATTCCTGAACAGTCGAGTCAATAGTTAGACCAGACCAGAATTGCCAACCAGCCTTCTACTTCATCTAACTCTTCCTCTCCTCATTCCTCTTCGCTTGACGGAATTGGTAAAACAAAAAACCAAGTTCCTAAGGAGAAGAAGGAAAAGAAGAAGAAAGAGAAGAAGAAGAAGGAGCCAAAAGCGACTGGGGGCAAACAAGTGTCGTCTGACAAAAATCCACACACAGCACTGACTAGGCCTAAATCGCCATGTGTCATATGAAAGGGAGACCACTTCCACAGAGATTGTCCCTGCATCCCTCGGATACTAAGGGACTGGTCTCCCCGTTTGCACAATTCGGTAGCGTCGACCTCTGATAGCCATGTTGACAGCTCACCGTCGACTAGTGAAAGTGAAGTCCCAGGACAGAGAGGGAAAACTAGATTTCCTTGCAAACTGTGTGAAGGAGACCACGCCATCCACCGTTGTCCCTTCTTAGACGAGGCTAAAAGAGTTCTGGAAGATTGCCCGATTTTGCGAGCGCAACTTCCTCCTGGATATCAAAAACTCCTGCCAAGTCCTTCACTAGTTGAGAACCCGGCTGGCCCGCCCAGGTGGTCAGCCGAAGCACCTATCATTGAAGATGAACCATCTGGATCCATGCATGACGAAAGTCAAAAGGTTGTGATGGCAGCTGACCCGGTTTTGCCTTCAGAGGCTCTATATTCGAATGATACCATCACAGAGGAGAATAAAGATGACACCGTCCAAATTCTCTTCATCAACACAGACTCCGACGAACAAGGGGGCAATTTGCCCATTCCTTTATCGCAGGAAGGAACTTCGTCAGAGTCATATCCGGCCGTCTATTCGGTCCCACCACCAAGCAACCTGGTTGTGTCCTTTGACTAGAACCAACTAGGCAGACCCCAGTTGCTAGCAAGCATACCATTCAGAATTATCGTTCAAATATACAGAATGGTAATGGCTGGCACTATCATTGATGAGGGGGCATCTGTGAGTATCCTTTCCTCTGTTGCTTGGAAAGCGCTTGGTTCGCCAGCGCTTTTGCCTGAAATGAGAAATCTATCAGGCTTTGATAAAGGAACCAGTCGACCTTTAGGGATCCTCCCCAATGTGCCCATAACATTGAAAGGGAAGACCGTTCAAATGAACGTGATGGTCGTTCAAGGACCCTTGGATTATAACCTACTCCTTGGACGAGACTATATATATTGCATGGGAGCTATAGTCTCCTCACTCTTTAGAGTAATGTGTTTTCCGCATGAAGGAAGAGTGGTCAAGCTTGTGGACCAACTTTCATTTCCCGGATCACGCATCACGAATAGTCATGTACCATCCCTAAATGGTCTATTCATGCAAGAAGTGTCTCAACCCACGGTCTGTCCTCCTGATGAGCGCGAGTAATCCGGGAGGATATGACTGGAACCCAGGGGGCATGCGTCCTGGTCTGCTTCGGCAGGGAAACTTTGGGTATAGAGTAGGTTTCCATGGGAAAATATGACTAGTCCGTACCCCGTCCGTAGAGGAAGAGGGGTTGTTCTAGAATAAGATTCTTTTGTCAAAGTTATGTGAGTTGGCGGGCATCGTCGCTCGCCTATGTCTATTTCAGTAGACATTGCTGAGGAAGTGTTTTGTTTGAAAGATTAACGAGACAATCTTTGGGTAACCTGAAAGAGGTAAGCCTCTCTCGTTAAAACAAATGTTTTGACGGAAGAGAAGTAGAGGTAACCTTGAAACTCTGTTTTATACCTGGGGGCATGCAAACCTTTTGGAGTGCAAGCAAAGAGCGGTTATTTATCTGTTTTTTGGGTTAGCCGTTTCCTAACTTGCATAAAGAAAGGATGCGGGGCATAGCTTTGGTAAGGCGCAAGCTCCATAAAAAATGGAATCTTACATGAGACATTCTTATCATAAGACTGGGTAATCGAGCAGTTTTAGCACAAAGTTCATGCTCGTTAAAAAATAAACGCAAGATCCGAGCAGTTTTAGCACATAGTTCATGCTCGTTAAAAAATAAACATAAGATCGATCAAATGTTTCCACCCGCATTTAAGCTCGTTAAAAAATGAACTATCCCGGTAAATAACCACTGTGAATGTAGTATCATCAGCCATTAAAGCCTTGGTCGTGTTTGCACCGTCACCTCCACTTTTCCATTTGGCCAATCATTCACCTCCATATGATTGTTTACCCATTTTGAGGAACAGCTGCGAAGAGTGATTTCACCTAGCCATCCTTGTGACACTGCCGTGATTGGAAAATTCCAACCTGTACCTGGAATCAGCTGCTAACCCTGTTTATCACTCGTTCCTCAAAAGACGAGTCTTCTTTAAGCTCTTTTCATCTGACTCGTAAAATATGAAAAGATTGCCGAGTCCTTGGCCTTCCAGCTCGTTAAAGGGATGGGAAGTGCTATCCCTCCTCTAGATTTTAATCTTTTTGGACCTGAGGGATTATTGCACAAAAATATCGAGCGCTTGTTTTATTCGGCTCGTTAAAACTATCGAAAACTCATCCCTTCTGTATTGTTTTATACTTTTTCGGACTTAAGGGATTAAATGACGAAAAAGGACCTTTGGAGTTAACTTTATGTACCTTTTCAGACTCTCTAAAAATGAAAAGGACCGAGTTATCCTTGTCGTTAGACTCGTTAAAATCATTAAATAGCGACAAACTTGTCTTTAGACGAGAACGAGTTTCACTATCGCTAGGCTCGTTAAAACATAGCGATGGGCTTGCCCGAAGGGCAGGTTATAGAACAAGCATATGTTATCCTCCTCAAGCTTGACAAAAATAAAGAGGTACTGGTCAGCAATGACTGGGGAAAAATTGGGAGAAACTAAAGAAAACTTTGATGGTAGCAAGTCGCTCTTGAACATGACACTTTTCCTCCATACCACAATCGGGTTGGGTTATTTCTTTCACCGGTCACATCCATGGTCTCGCCATACCATCCATATTTTGGGTAATGCTACCGATCCATCGCATCAGTGTCGCCACATGTTCAAGAGAAGTCGTTCAGAAAAGTCAACCGTGTCCCATCCACTGCCATACATTACCCTTCATCCTTTCATGACCGCCACCCTGAATCATATGTCACAGATCGTTTTCACCTCCATTAAAATCATTAGCTTCGTTCCGTGTCACTGATGTGGGATTCATTAAGGCCCTCCTTTGACGGATCGCTTCTTGTCGACATTAGCTCATTATCCAAGAAGTTGATCTAGGAACAACCCCTTCAGTACTTTGAAGCTTGCATGCCTCAATGGCAAGTTTCTCACTTCCGGCGACAGGTATACATCAATGAACTTCGACCGAAAGATTTTGCGTGGTGTTCAACGCCAAGTCCTTTATTCACACCACGTGAATTGTACGGCAGTACCTTGAGGGTCATTATCATTATCGGTGATTCCTCTCGCGCTTGTTAACGGTTTACATCATTGACCGGTAATCAAGCGATGTCTTTCCATGTTCGACTTCAGAACATTTCTCACATGGATCGACTTGTACTTAGAGTGAAGATCGAACGAGTTTGAAGACCCCGGATCTAGTTTCATCCATCCGGGCTGCGATATATATTCAGGAAAGATAAAGACATTGACATGTACATCATTGCAGCAGATAATCATCCTACTCAAGGGATGATAATTTCATCAAAAAATTATCAGTCTACCATCAGACGATTGTCTGTTCTATGTACAGAAAAATGGATTTATAAAGCTGAGCATGGAAATGCCCGCCTCAACTAGATCATGAAAGCAGTATGAAAAATAATGTATTGTATTGTATCTTATTACAGGTCTCCTCCCAGCATTGGATGAACTTCGGATCCCCCTGATAAAGCATTTCACCCGATAAACAGCCTCATACTTTAGGGGGCAACTGTTATAGACATTTTTGTGCCTTACAGCATTGAGCATGAAATGTCCATAATCTAAGGGATCCAAAGTCCCTAAACATGTTGTTCCTTCCCCTAGAGGAACAAGGCTAACAAACCACAGCAATTCACAGAAGTTCTCCACCAAAAAACTGCTCAAAACAAGTCAAATCAGGATCATTTCAGTGGCTACACTAGCTGTTTGCGCTGAATGTCAAAGCCAACACTGGTTACCTGCGTTGAATGTCAAATGGAACACTGGCTACCTGCGTTGAATGAGAGTGGACATGTGGCAAGCTCATTTCTCAAGGTGTCAAAACCCAGGAAGCTTCCAAAATGACACTTGCCTCAGGGAATTCGACTGCTGATGAGTAAGAGGTTCCAAATCTCCAAGTGGAAGCAAGAACCTCCAAGTGGAATCAAGAACTAATAGAGGGAGAGGACACTAGTCAGATCTCAAGCTGACTCATCCTCTCTCCAAACATCTATATATGGATCTCTCCTCCATGAGATCTAGAGGCTGGAATTTTGTTATTGCAAATAATTGCTGTTGGTTTGAGATTGGAATCATTGGGTGCTTAATGCTTTGAAGGGGGTGAAGATAGGAATTCCATTTGTTGGGAAGGAGATGCTGGATTGGAGCCCTTTGGGTTGTATCTCTTCCTAAACCTTGTTATTCATCAATAAAGCTATCTTGGTTTCTCCTATATGCTGATGTATTCTTGATGTATGATTGCATTAGTGTATTTGGTTTATTTCTAATCCTAAACTAGTTATGAATGTGAATATCTGTCTTTGTGTAGTGTTCTTCTCTTGTCGCAAGTAGCTGTTCTCTTGTGATCTTGCAGGAACCCGTTGAAGCTGGACAAGCAAGAAGGCAAGTAGCTGTTCTCTTGTGATCTTGCATGAACCTGTTGAAGCTGGGCGAGTGAGAAGGCAAGTAGCTGTGAACTCCCAAAGAGAAGAGAGACCGGATCGAGGGACAAACGGAAGACACCAGTAAGTCCATTTATCTCTCTTCTTTCACATTTCATAAAGGAAGAAACCATAATAGCTGTCTCTACTTGTTGCTAAGGCACTGTCACACCTTAGGTGGATAGGATCGTCCTTCATAGGCATTTTTCCCCACAACACTATGGCCTAATAGATGATAATGCATCAAATGACATGAGGGAACAATGGTTCATAGTGATTCTCAGATAAGTATGAGATCCCTACACTGAATTCTGTTTTTTATACCTGTAGGTTACATGTTGATGATATGTTCGACGAAATGCCTATCATGGCTGGTAGGGGTTTGGTTAAGGTCTTTTTCAATTTATTGCCTTGGCATCATTGTTTCCCTGTACTTTTACTAATTTTAAGCTATCACTCCATTTTGGGTAGTGACCTCAGCTCTAGGCCTGAAAAAAGTTGCTTAAATCCGAGAGTTGTTGGCATAGAACTAGCAATTTTAGTCTCTAGTCACTGACAGGTAAGCATGTGAGAGTGACTTTGGATGCTCTCTTGCCTATATCATGGGAGCGACTGAAGCCTAAGATGTCCAGAACATTAGTGGGACACGGGGATAGGCTTTCTAAGTGGTTGACATGTCTCTTGAGGACTCTGAAGCTAATTCTGGATGATTGCGTGCTATTTTTCTGTTGATTCCACTTCCTTAAGGTCACATAGGAGGTCGAATCCAATCATAGTAGCCTCTCATCTCATGTTTACCCTAGTTGGCTAGTTACTTGGGTAGATGTGGGAGGAGGGTGTTACAAGGTGGTATCAAAGCATGGTTCACCCATCGGACTAGATGGGTGGTGTGTGTTGGTCATGCATGCATGTTAGTTGGAAGTGTGTCTCTTACACTTGTATTCCATGTGCTTCTTACATTTGTTGGATGATTGATTATGGTTGTCGTACAGTTGCCATGTTGAATTGGATGTTGATTTTTCGGAATGCATTTGTAATGAGTATAAGACTAGTTGTATATGGTTATATGTCACTTACATGTTTATTTTATGTAACCTACTTACATCCTCGTATGTTAGGTTACATGAATATTTTGATTACATGTATCAGCCTTGTATATTGATTACAAGAATTGATCACTTATGTTCGACTACATGCATTTATGTGTAGGTGTAGTTGATTAGACATTTCTTATGCATGTTGTTGGTTGCATGTGGGATTGTGTAAAATGGATTAATGGTTGTTGTCATGAATGAGGTCATAGAATGCATTGTTGATATGGCCTTGAATTGATGATTGGACCCTAAATAGAGTGATGTTTATGTGTTGATACATTTGTTTATGTATGCCTATACGTTGTTATTTTTATGTTATATATGGAACACATTCATTTGGTGATATTTCAGAAAAGGTATCCTCCCTTATTTATACTAAGGTATGTTGATTTATTTTATCTGATATATTATGCATTGCAAGAAAGAGATCAAATGGCTAGCAAGGTGGTAGACTACATAGAATCTTCCTATGCATCAAATGAGCAGCGTGGTGTGGGGCACACTTCTGATTTGGTAGATACATTGAGGAGCTTGAACAAAGAGATAAGGATTTATAAGGAAAATAATGATTGGATCATATAGGCACAAGAGAAGCAAGTAGAGGTTAATACAATACTTCTTCAAACTTTGTCAGACATGCAGCAACAAGGGCCGCCTCAGATCAACCATGGACATGAGGATAGAACTAATGGGGCATATGGAAGTAGGTATCCTGGTAGACATGGGTTAGATAGATATAATATGGTGAGAGATGGCAGGTTTTTGGACACTCTTGATAGAAGAGGTGATGAGCACAGGTACTATTCTAGTTCTGGTTCTGATAGACATCATGGTCGTCATCACTATCATCCTTACAGGATGAATGATAGGGGATACTTGATAGATGATTGTAAGAAAGAGAAGCCACCTATTTTTGATGGAGATGTGAAGAAGTTGAAAGATGTAGAGGCTTGGGTACTTGGGATGAACAAATTCTTTGAGTTGCATGAGTACACAGATAACATGAAGGCTAGAGTAGCTATCTTCAGCTTGAAATCTATAGCAAGCATTTGGTGGGAAGATGTTAAGCGGGTCAGGGACATCAGGATAGATGACTTGAGTTGGTGAGAGTTCAAGAGGATTTTTAGGAAGAATTCATTGTTAGAGAGATACTACGAAAGTAAGGCCAAGGATTTCTATCAACTAAATATGGGATAAATGACAGGTGAAGAGTACATGACCAAGTTTTTGGGGCTATTGAGATATGTACCATATATTACTGATGAGAAGGCTAAAGTTCAAAGTTTTGTCAGTTGTTTTCCATTAGCATTTAGATATTGGATTGAGTATGATGAGCCTCAGTCACTTGAGGAAGTTATTGGGAAATTGAAGCATTTCTATGAACAATCAAAGCATAAGAATGAATCTCAGCAAGGATAGAAGGGAAAAGACAAAGGTAAAGGTAAATGCAAGCCTAAGAGGACAAGGCCTCAGCATGTAAAGAGAATGTGGCACTATAAAATAATTTTAATGCAGCTATACAGGGACATGAGTCGCAGCGAAAACATATAAGGGTGGGTATTGGTCGATTGGAGTGTTGTACATGTGGCAAGGAACACTTTAAGAGATATTTTCCACAGAATCAGGCTAGTACGCCTCAGATATACATTGTACAAGAGGCACATAATGTTCGGGATGTTGGTCAGAGTATTCCATGTACTTATGCAGTAGTGGACAATAGGCAAGAAGAATACCATGCATCTATCATTGAGATGGACAACAAGCTTTGTGATCAAGTTATTTCTATTTTTATTGACCCTGGATATAATTATAGCTATGTTATTTGTGACTTGGCGGATAAGTGTGGTTTGAGTAAAGAGTTGCATGTAGATTCTTAGTTAGTATAGTTGGCTACAGGTACAAATAAGTGAGTTCATCATCGGGTAAGAGCTTGTGCATTTTATTTGAATGGTATGCCCAGTGCAACAAATTTAAATGGATTATCGTTGGGATCACGTTGGGATCATACATTTTTTGTTGGGCATGGATTGGTTATATATTTATAGAACTAAGGTAGACTTTTATGACAAATATATTAAGTGTGTTGATGAAAATGGATAACTGAGAGTCTTACATGGTAAGAAGAAAGCTACATCAATTAGGATGGTGACAACTACGCAATAAAATTGTAGTCATGGGAAAGGGTGTATATTATTTGTAGTACACATTTATAGTGATAAGGGTAAGGAGGTTGAGGATGTAGATGTGTTGAGCAGGTACCTAGTTTTACAGAAATTCAAGAATGTATTTCATGAGGACATTTCCGAGTTTCCACCTCACTAGGAGGTATACTTTTCTATTGAGTTAGTGTGAGGGGCAGCTCTGTTGTGGGGGAAAATGCCTATGCAGGACGATCCTATCCACCTAAGGTGTGACAGTGCCTTAGCAACAAACAGAAACAACTATTCTAGTATTCTTCCTTTATGGATTAAGAATGAAGAGAGATGGATGGACTAACCGGTGTCTTCCGTTTGTCCCTCGATCCGGTTTCTCTTCTCTTTGGGAGTTCCCAGCTACTTGCCTTCTCACTCGCCCAACTTCAACGGGTTCCTGCAAGATCACAAGAAGGGAACACTACACAAAGACATAGATTCATATTCATAACTAGTTCAAGATTAGAAATAAACTAAACATATTAATGCAATCATACATCAAAGATACATCAGTATATAGGAGAAACCAAGATAGCTTTATTGATGAATAACAAGGTTCAGGAGGAGATACAACCAAGAGAGTTCCAATCCAGCATCTACCTCCCAGCGAATGAAATCCTTTCTTCACCTCCCTTCAAAGCATAAAGCACCCAATGATTCCAATCTCAAACCAACAGCAATTCTTTGCAATAACAAAATTCCAGCCTCTAGATCTCATGGAGGAGAGATCCATATATACATGTTTGGAGAGAGGATGAGTTAGCTTTAGATATGACTAGTGTCCTCTCTCTCTGTCAGTTCTTGCTTCCACTTGGAGACTAAGAGCCTCTTACTCATCACTTAGTCGAACTCATCAAGGCAAGTGTCATGGAGGAAGATTCTGGAAGCTTCCACAGTCTTTACACCTCGCACAAAGGGCCCTGCCATTTGTAATTTCCCGCTCAACACACCTTGATAGTGCTTCCACTTGCGTTGCAATGCAACTAGCCAGTGTAGCCTCTACATTTCAACGCGTGAAGCTAGTGGAGCCTCTGAATTGATCCTGAATTGACATGTTTTTGAGCAGTTTCTGGTGGAGAACTTCTGTGAATTGTTTTGGTTTGTTGGCCTTGTTCCTCTAGGGGTAGGAACAACATGTTTAGGGACTTTGGATCCCTTGTATTATGGACATTTCATGCTTATAGCTATAAGGCACAAAAATGTCTATAACAAGCTCTAACATCAAAATCACCTTACAGGATGAGCACACCTGAGTTGGTTGCGTTAAAGTTTCAACTGAAGGAAATGTTGGACAAGGGGTACATTAGGCCAAGTGTATCACCTTGGGGCACACCAGTCTTGTTTGTGAAGAAGAAAGATGGAACCCTCAGATTATGCATTGACTATAGGAATTTGAACAAAGTGACTATCAAGAATAGGTACCCTTTTCTGAGGATTGATGACTTGTTTGATGAGCTGAAGGAAGCAGCAGTGTTCTCAAAGTTTGGTCCGAGATCTAGATACCCAGGTACACATCAAAGAGGAGTACATTTACAAGAGTGTGTTTTAGACCAGGTATGGGAATTATGAGTTTTTTGTTGTTCCATTTGGATTGACTAATTCTCTAGTTACATTTATGTGCTTCATGAATAGTGTGTTGTGTCTGTATTTGGATAATTTTGTTATTGTGTTCATTGATGATATATTGGCATATTCTAAAAATGAGGAAGAACATATCAAGCACTTGGCACTAGTGTTAAGGTTGTTGAGAGAGAATTAGTTGTATGATAAGCTCAACAAGTGTAGTTTCTTTCAAACTAAGGTGCACTACTTGGGGCATGTTGTCTCCACGGAAGACATTACAGTAGATTCATAGAAGATAAGGGCCATCATGGAGTGGGTAGATCCTAAGAATGTGGATGAGGTGAGATATTTCATGGGTTTGGCAAGATATTATAGGAGGTTCATCAAGAACTTCTCACAAATTTCTTATCCAATCACATCATTGCAAATGAAAGGTAAGAAGTTCTAATGGACAGAGGAGTGTGAGGCTAGCTTTGAGTACCTCATGTGTAACACCATCCTCCCACATTTACCCAAGCAATCAGCCAGTCAGGATAAACATGCGATGAGAGGCCACTATGATATGATTCGACCTCCTAGGTCATGTTAATGAAGTGGAACCAATGGAAACACACCATACATACATTAATCATCAGCTACATGACGCTTATGGACCAAGCCAATACTTTAAGCAGCTTGTCTTGGGCTCCCACTAATATTATAGACAACTTAATTCCTAGTCGCTCCCATGTCATAGGCATGAGGGTGACCAGAAATCCAAAGTCACTCTCACAAGTTTTCCTGCCAGTGACCAGAGACCAAAACTGTTAGTGCTATGCCAGCAACTCCAAGATTTGAGCCACTTTTTCAGGCCCAGATCCCAAGTGCCCAGAATTGAACCATCTCTTCAAATAAGTAAAATAACATGGAATTGACAGTACTAAAGAAAATACTTATTCATGACCTTGACTAGACCACTACTAGACATGACAGGAATTTCATCAAACATGTCGCAAATATGTAATCTACAGGTGCAAATAAGAGTTCTGAGCATAGGGGTATCATACTTAGCTGAGAATCGCTAAGAACCATTAATGCCTCATCACATCAACTGACATTATGTCCATTAGGTAATAGATAAGTCAGGCTTCTAGAGAATTTGTCCAACCAAGGCTTCCAGGACTAGTAACTTAACTCACCAAGGGCTTCCATAGTGTTTTTCCAACAAAGGCTTCCAGGACTAGTAACTCAACCCAAGTTGTTACAGGGCTTCCATAGTATTTCTCCAACTAGGGCTTCCATGAACTAATAACTCAATCCAAGATAAGGAACCATGAGAACCAACCAAAAATAAACAATGAAAGTAATCCCACAATCACCATGGTTATCCAAGAAATGGAAAGGTTAGGCAATCCACTATCATTCCAGGCAATCCTCCATGCCAATGATAGATCATAACTAAGAAACCACTTGCATGTGCCATGCATCCCAAAACTAGTGAAAGAAACATTCATGCAACTCGGTGCCTACAAGAAAATATGATGTAGTTGATGATCCCAATGCCTTCTTGTGCTTTCTTGCTCTTCCTTTGCCTACTTGCTCCAATAATCCAAGTATGCCACACCCACCAAGAGTGCTCCAAGAAAACTCCCTTTCTCCAAGAGTATGAGAGAGAGAGAGAGAGAATAATGAGAGAACTCCAAATCTGAACTGACAAAAGGTTACTAACTGATCCTCATAAGCCTTTTTATGAATGAGGCCTTTATTTTCTTCATTTTCCATTATTTTCCTTCATTTTCTCTTCACATGCAACTGTGACCTTTCACCCCCCCTTTCTCCTAATTTCCATTATTTTCATAAATAATTGTGCCAAAAATTCCATTTTCCCTTTCCAAATCTTTAGCCATTTCCTATGTCAATTTCCTTAGCCATAAACAATCACAAGTGATCCCCATCACTAAAATTTTTCCCAACATTCAGCTTGGAATAAGTGTCCTATCATCTGTGGTTATTATTTTTCCTTTATTTACTTTTATTACATGGAATTTTCTCTAGGCTTGTTATTGAACCCTCCCCCTTGTGGGAACACTGCCCTCAGTGTTCAACAACACCTATAACCATGAAATTTTCGTAAGCAAAATATATACTTCCAATGAAGCTTTATAACTTAGCTCGATGAAGTATTTACAATGATCACCTTGCTGAAAATCAAACCAACATAAAAACATAATAACATTACAACATAACAACATACCGCATAGTGGATCTTTATAACATAACTCATGGTGATATTTGCATCCATATACATATGTACCTAAACCATCATCAAAACATATACCAAAGCATATACCAAAACACCAAGACAAAATGGCTTTACCTCAATTGGAAAACAAGGAAGGATACATAGCCCTCATTTGATCCACCATCTCCCATGTAGCTTCATCGGGCCCAAAGTGCTTCCATTGCATTTTATTTTGTTCGATTTCTTGGTTCCAGAGCATAAGCACCATTTTAAGGCTCCAGCTGGAATTCTCCATCTTGTTCCACCTGCAATACAGACAAGTCAATTGCATGATCATCATCCTTAGCATACTTCTTAAGAAAATATACATGGAAAACATCATGGACTTTCATTGTCGGAGGTAGTGCAAGTCGATAGGCTACTAGCCCAATCCTCTCAATGATATTGAAGGGTCCACAGAATTGTGGTGCTAGCTTGGCACATGACCGATTCCACAAGGAGCTCTTCTATGATTTGATGTACAAGTACACTTGTTCCCCAACCTGTAACTCCTTGAACAACATGTTTTGATCTTCTTAGCTTTTCTAGCTATCCTGTTATGCCTTTAGATTCCTCTTGAGCACCTGCATTTCCTGTTCCATGTCTGCCAACATATCTAGTCCAATCAACGCCCTACTAACTGGATCACTCCAACTAATGGGAGTGTTACAAATATTCCCATACAATGCCTCAAAAGGACTCATTCTCAATGATTCCTGATATCCATTATTGTATGTGAACTCTATCAAGGGGAGATGCTCTTCCCATTTCCATTGTTAATGCATCACGTACATCCTCAACATGTCCTCCAATATCCTGTTGACCCTCTCTGTATGTCCACATGTTTGTGGATGATAAGTCGTACTGAAGCCCAACTATGTGCCGAAACCTACAAAAAATTCCTTCCAAAACTTGGAATTGAACTTTGCATCCCTATTTGACACAATATTATTTGGAACACCATGCAATCTAACCATATCTCTGATGAATACCTACGCTACATTGCTAGTTGATAATTTAGACTTAACTAGAATGAATGTGCCACCTTCGTCAACTTGTCCACAATAACCATAATGGAATCATGTTGTCTCAATGTCTTCAGCAAGCCTATGATGAAATCCATGGAAATAACTTCCCATTTCCACTCTGGAATTATAATCAGCTCTAGCAATTCACCTGGGTACTTACATTCTACTTTCACTCGCTGACAATCAAAACATCTAGCCACGAACTTTGCTACATATCTCTTCATATTCGGCCAATAGTAAAATCTCTTCACTATAGTTAATGTCTTCTGATAACCTAGGTGACCTGAATAAGGTTTCACATGAAACTCCCTCAAGATCACCTTCTTGAGCTCATTGTTATCCGGTACATATATCCTGTCTCAGAACCTAACCAACCCATCTATTGTAAGACAATAATCCATATCCTGTGCACCTGCACCTATACCTGTACCATCACATGCACCTATAGTTGTACCATCACCTGTACCTATACCTGTACTATCAACTATACCAGTACCTATACCATAACTTCTACGTGTACATGTGCTCTGTTGCAACCTGTGCATAATATCCATATATCTGACATCCTACTTGTCATGCGGAAAAAGTTGATAGTGCGGACACAACCGACCTCCCTAGAAGCAAAGGCTTTCTAGTGACAAACAAGACAAGTAAACACTACCTTTCTCTAAATATGCATTTAGAATACAAGTAATCAGGTGTTCATAACATACCTTTAGCCCAACGCTTTGTAGTAGTCCAGCCTCGCCGATCCGGATGAGCTCCTCCTTCTCTTCGAAACCTGCATTCACTAACAAGCCAAAAGATTACATAGCACCTGAATAACTTATAAAATAACACATATTCATCATACAGACCAAGGAGTATATGAAACAAATCATGTATAACAATCTATTGAGAAAAGTGAGCTTAATTGTATTAAGTGGAAACAAAAGAAACCATTACAACCTGAGCCTTGGTGTTGTGCAGGTCCCTCCTAGGGTCCAACAAGAGTTCTCCTTTACTTTGATCAGCTCACCCACTTCCAAATAAGGCTAGGAAAGGATGGGAATCTCTCCTCTCAAGCTCTATAAGGAAGTCCTAATTCCAGCAGCATCTACCCTTAGGAATATTCAGCTTTCAACCTCCCCTCCCTCTGGCCCAATGCCTGTATTTATAGTGCTCTAAAGGAAGTTATTCAGGTCCACCATCAATGGGATAAGCCCCTCTTTGGATGGGATAGCTCCCCTCTTGATGGGATAAGTTCCTCTTTGATAGGGATACATGAACCATCTGGAGGCGCTCCATACACGTCAAACAAGCTTCTGGAATGCTCTAGAAATGACCACAAGTAACTTTTTTGGAGTGAAACTTGCACTTTTTGACCTTTACAGGAGTACGCACCCATTACTTTACAGACAGAGCATACAAGTACGCAGGTATTGTGAACTTGGGGTGCGTACACGCAGGTAAGGCTAAGAGAAACTGCGTACCCAGAGATATATAGATTTTTAATGACTTTCTCTCTTTCTTGGAGTTTGACATGGAGAGCAGAGGTATGAGGCTTGCCAAGGATGATAGTATGACAGTTGATGGAGCCATACTAACTACAAATAGTCATGGTGACAAATTTTAGTGTAACAGATTTCCCCCTAAAGTGCGAAGCCTGTAGTAGATAAGGGTTTCATATCATCTAGGAAGGATGAAGTACTTTATCATTTCAAGGATTATCTTGTGGAGAGCCCAGTCGGAACCTGCAAGTATTCAACACAAAATACATATATAAGATGATATCATCGCTGAGGTAGGCATTCCCATACTCAGATTGAAAACTTTAACTAATTGACTATCTACTGCTCTGATACAGGAATGATTTTGCAGTACATCATAATCGTAGACTTTGTAGACACAGTATGGGAGCAGCCATCTGTTTATGATTAGTCCACTGTATAATGAATACAAAACTCCTCGCAGCCTGGATGGTGGAAACTAGATCCAGGGTCTTCATTTCTACTTCCCGAACAGGTACGATTCTATCCATGTGAATAAATGAGTTGATTTCGAACATGGTAGAAACCACTTGATTACCAGTCAATGATATAAACTATTAACAAGCGTGAGAGAGACCACCAGTGATGTCAATGGTTCTCAAAGTACCCAGTACAATCCATGAGATGTGAATGAATGAGTTTATGTCGAACATTTCACGGAATCCTTCGATCGAAAGTCAATGATGTAAACCGTCGTCAAAGGCGAGAAACCTGCCATTGATGCATGCAGACTTCAAGGTACTGACGATTCCTACGTCATCTTTCTAGATAATGTGCTGATGTCGATAGAAAGCGACCCGTTGCAGGCAAGCCCACAACACGAAATCATAGATCAAGTTGAAGAAATGTAGCTGTAAGGACTGACTCAGGGATGGTCAAGATGGATGACGGGTATTTTGCAGATGAATGGTTTATATGCAGAGACCTCTTGAACACATAACGACACGACAGATGGCTTGGTGACATTTGACCCAAAGTTAATACCCGACTGAAGACTTTCACTGTGGTTTGATCAACTGTGAGGCAAAGGATTTCCCAACCCAGGTGAATGCAAAGTGTCGTGTTCAAGAGTGGTGATAAGGCTTCTTCTGAGACAAAGGATAACAAATAGGCTCATTTTTCTCTCTTTTACCCCACCATTTCTGGCAAGTACCTCTTTATTTTTTACAAGCTTGAGGAGGATAACATATGCTTGATTATAAGCTCATCCTTCGGATGAGTCCAACTTAGTTTTGATTCGAACCCTAAGAAGGAGTGGTCCGTTCCTGTTTGTAATCGAACAGGTCCTTTACTATGAAATTTTAACGAGTCCAGTATAGGAGAAACTCGGCGTTTTTCAATTTTAGAGAGTCTGAAAAAACTTAAGAAGACTCCAGGTCGAACTTTTTCATAAAGTTGTGTCTCCCAACCCCGAAAAAGTATAAAATAATACTTGAGAGAACCGCTTGATCTTACGACCAAGGAGTACTTTCATGATTAGTGTCTTTGACCTGAAAAGTAAAAAGTGATCAAGGACACGTCGTTTTATTTCCAGTATCGAATTTGAAACAAAAAAAATCCGGCAATCTTTTCCTGTTTTTACAGTCAGAAAAGGGCTATAATGGGACCGTCTTTTAATTCCGTTTTAACGAGTGTAAAAGAAACGCTCGGCAATCTTTTCATGTTTTAGGAGTCAGAAAAGGGCTTAAAAGAGAACTCCAAGGTTTCACTTTTTCGTAAGTTTTAACGAGTTCGAAAAAATGATAAAAATGTACTCTTGGTTTTCATTTTTTCGTAAGTTTTAATGAGTTCGAAAAAATGATAAAAAATGTACTCATATGGCTGAATTTCAATTTAATTTACGAGCAAGAAAAGATGGAAAGAACTCGGCATTTTCGTTTGTTTTACGAGAATGAAAGATAGCAAAATAATCTCGAAATTTTCATGAGTTTAACAAGTCTTGAAAATAACTGAAATTGACTCGTGATAGGTTTCATTTTTACAAAAGCTTGAAACAGATAAAAACTATGCTTCAAAGTAGTTTCATTTTTACACAAGCTTGACTCAGGAAAAGAACTATCCTCATAACATTGATCATGGCTTCCAACCGGAAGAAAGACATGTCAATGGACACACCTTGATCATGGCTTCCAAGAGGTCTTCATCAGAAGGAAGAATACTTCTTTGGAAGGAACACATGTCAAGGGACTCAAAAGGGATAAGAACATCGTGTTCAAGTAATCCCATAGAGTTTTCCATGTCAATTACCGAATCTAAATCAAAGCAAGATGGCTCACCTACATCGGTAACTGAAAACATGGGACCAGTTGCCACATAATTAACCCGTGGCAAGGTAGATACCACTTGAGAATCAGGAACATTTAGGGGTGTCATATTATTGGTAGTTGAAACAAGACTAGGGAACGAAAGCTGATCTACAGTCACAATACTGCCAATGTGAGGGAAAGACATCACGCGAAAGAGTGTCGATACGACAGCTTTCATTGCATAAACATAGTCTCGCCCAAGGAGTAAATTGAAATCCAAGGGACCTCGAACTACCATAAGATCAATACAGACAGTTTTACCTTCCAAGGTAATAGAAAACTTAGGAAGGATCCCTAAAGTTTCACTAATGGTTCTGTTAAAAGCTTTTAGATTCTACGTAATAGGCGCAAGCTGAGGGGAACCTAAATATTTCCAAACAGTTGAGGATAAAATACTAACAGAAGCACCTTCATCTACCTGAGTACGACGTATGTCCCTACCACCAGCCTTGACAATGATTTGGAAAGGGATGGAGGAAGGAAGACGAGGTTCTGTCAGTCTATTCCAATCAAAGGAAAAGACCTCAATACTTGGAGGGGGTTCTGTAGAAACAGGTGAAATGCCCCCCGGCATAGAAGAATCTGATGTAACAAGAAGAACCTGAGCAGTATGAAGTTCACTCTCCAAAGGGAAAGTGTGATCGATCGAATGTGAAATTGAATCGACCACTTGATCAACTAATGGATCATCAACCTGAGTGATATGAGTTTCACTCTCCAATGGAAGAGTGTGATCGACCGAATGTGAAATTGAATTGACCACTCCGTCAGTTGATGGTAGGTTGGGAGAAAGTTTACGGTAACCAATTGGAAATTCTTGTTGTGGAACAGTAAGGTTTTCCAACAATTTTGAGGCTTCATCCATGTGAGGGCAAATGTGAGTTTGATGACTCCCTTTGCATAACTTACAAGGAAACCTAACTTTACCCTTTTTCCCAGGAACCTGAGTATCACTAGTTGATGGATCAACGGAAAGTTGATGAGATTTTTCTGACCATACTTCCAAGACCTTTGGAATACCAGGACAATTGATAAGGAAGTGGTCACCCTTACATAGCCTGCAAGGGTATTTGGGTTTACGATGCATGTCGGAGTTTTCCTCAACACAACTAACACTTACAGTCGTGGTTGGTTGGTTGACTTCTTTCTTATCTTGCTTCTTCTTCTTCTTCTTCTTCTTCTTCTTCTTCCCTTTCTTCTTCTTCTTAGCCTCATGGTTACTAACATCAAGGCTTTTACCAGGCGAAGAGGAAGAAATGGAGGAAGAAAAATTAGGCGAAGAAGGTAAAGGGTCAACAGAAGGTTGGTAATGTTGAGATGGTGAACTCTATTGAGGTGAAGCATCCGGTTGAGGTGGAACAATTGGAGTACTTTGGGCCAACGAAGTTGAAAATAACCATATCGGTATTCCTATTGTAAATCCAGGTAATGACAAAGTAGCCATATAAGGAGGACCAACATTTCCAAAGTAAGGAAAAGTACTAGGATTCTCGTTAGGAGGGGTTCCTGGGTTGGTAAATTCCGGAACGTTTGCCATTATATTCAACTTCAGTGAATTTTATTAACAATTTTTAAAACTAAAATTAACAATTCACAATTCACACCTAACAATTAAAATTCACAATTCACACCTATGGTCTGTAAAAGTAAAAACAAACAAATTAACATGCGCTATCAAATCTAGGAGTCAAACCACACATAAACAGTAACCTTTCGGACCGAAAACACTAGTTGGTGATGAAATCCAACATCGCAGAATTCAATACAGAAGTGGCGGGTGGAACAGTTACCCCGGCAACCTGCTTAATGAATAGACTGGACCAAGTTCCTCCACTTTAACCGTCTTGAGTGAAGTGAACCCCCCAGAAAATCCAAGTGAGTCTAGCCGATGTCTGCTCCAGGTACAGTGGGATCTTCCCTCCACCGTCACCTCGGGTAGAATCCTAAAGATAATGGTCACTAAGGTTACCAACAACAACAAATATACCTGGGGGAACAGTCTATGACCCAATAGCACGCAAGGGCAGAGTAACAAGCTCAATCCCCTTGCCGGCTCCTTGACAATAATCCAAGGTTTACCGACAAGTGACCCCAGGCTCCTCGACAATAATCCGAGGTTTACCGTTTGTAGTACGTGCGTATCTGGCATCTTTCCCAATGAAGGAGGATTGATCCCCTCACTGGTTCGGACACGGTCTCGTGCTTCTCCTTTAAGAGGAGCTTTCCCAGAGTACAAATGAAATAGTTGGATTTATCCTACCACAAGATGAGCTACTTGTTTGGTTTTACTGTCTTGGATAGTTAATTACTCTCCTACTCCAAGACACTAGCCTGATCTATGTTGGTGTATCAGAGCCCTAGAAATGTAAAAATTACTAGATGAATTTTAATTAAGCGCTGTGTTATTAAGGTTGTTTTTACTCAAATGAGTAAATGGATACGAAACCAATGGTGTTATGACCCGACTCAACTAAATGCAATCGAATATGATAATGTAATATTTTCAATTCGATGAATCCTAACTAAAGTAAGGAGAGAGTTTCCATTCACTTCCAACAATACAAAAAATTGATCACTAAGAGAAAATATAACAAATTCTCTAATGCACTAATTTTATCAAGAAAAACTAATGCAAATCAATTTCAAACCATTTTTTTTATTTTTATTTTTGTGTAAATTCAAATCAAAGAAAGCTGATCTAAATCTACGATTGATTTTTCAGAATGTAAACTATGCAATGGTAATCTAAGCACAATTCACTTGAAAAGTATGCAAATGTAATCTATGCACATTTTTCATTCATATTCTGAAAATGAGAATTTTAATTATGAAAATGTGATCTATGCAAGAGAATTCTCAAACACAAGACGATTCTAATGTAATCTAAGAACCAATCAAGTGCAAGTCGAGAAAATTGGGTGAGAGTTCCAAAGATCAAAAAATAAAAACACTCAAAGGCGATTAACATTCAGACACAATTTAGCCCCCCCAAAAACAAAAGCAAAAAAGATGCAAAATTGTGAAAAGACTGAGACAAACCTCCAAGTAATGACCAAAGGAAATCAAATTAAGAATTTCTCAAAAAAGAGACTCAAAACACCCAATTGATGAAAGCTTAAAGCAGGAATGCCAATGAAATTAGCAAAGATGAAAGCTTCTGACAGGTGAACAGTGGATCTGGGCAGCAAAAACAAATTAAAAACAAAATCTAAGAGGAAAAAAAGGAAAAATTGAAATTTTCTCAGCTTTTGACAGGGGTACGTAGGCAACCTGTTTTCACAGGTGCGTGTACGCTCTGTGCACAAAGCTGCAGTGCATACAGGTATGCACTGTGCTCAACGCATAGGCTGCGTACTTCTAGCAAAACCAAGAAAAACTAAAATCTAATTTAACCCTAAGCTAGCGCACCCAAATACACAGTCAAACAGCCAAAAACCAGAAAAGAAATGACTTTTCTCAAATCAAAGTTTCACACAAAGGAAAAATCATTCACATCAATGGATTCCCCAGCGGAGTCGCCATTTTGTCATGCGGAAAGAGTCGATAGTGCGGACACAACCGACCTCCCTAGAAGAAAATGATTTCTAGTGACAAACAAGACAAGTAAACACTACCTTTCTCTAAATATGCATTTAGAATACAAGTAATCAGGTGTTCATAACATACCTTTAGCCCAACGCTTCGTAGTAGTCCAACCTCGCCGATCCAGATGAGCTCCTCCTTCTCTTCGAAACCTGCATTCACTAACAAGCCAAAAGATTACATAGCACCTGAATAACTTATAAAATAACACATATGCATCATACAGACCAAGGAGTATATGAAACAAATCATGTATAACAATCTGTTGAGAAAAGTGAGCTTAATTGTATTAAGTGGAAACAAAAGAAACCATTACAACCTGAGCCTTGGTGTTGTGCAGGTCCCTCCTAGGGTCCAGCAAGAGTTCTCCTTTACTTTGATCAGCTCACCCACTTCCAAATAAGGCTAGGAAAGGATGGGAATCTCTCCTCTCAAGCTCTATAAGGAAGTCCTAATTCTAGCAGCATCTACCCTTAGGAATATTCAGCTTTCAACCTCCCCTCCCTCTGGCCCAATGCCTGTATTTATAGTGCTCTAGAGGAAGTTATTCAGGTCCACCATCAATGGGATAAGCCCCTCTTTGGATGGGATAGCTCCCCTCTTGATGGGATAAGTTCCTCTTTGATAGGGATACATGAACCATCTGGAGGCGCTCCATACACGTCAAACAAGCTTCTAGAATGCTCTAGAAATGACCACAAGTAACTTTTTTGGAGTGAAACTTGCGCTTTTTGACCTTTACAGGAGTACGCACCCATTGCTTTACAGACAGAGTGTACAAGTACGCAGGTATTGTGAACTTGGGGTGCGTACACGCAGGTAAGGCTAAGAGAAACTGCGTACCCAGAGATATATATATTTTTAATGACTTTCTCTCTTTCTTGGAGTTTGACATGGAGAGCAGAGGTATGAGGCTTGCCAAGGAGGATAGTATGACAGTTGATGGAGCCATACTAACTGCAAATAGTCATGGTGACAAATTTTAGTGTAACACTACTACCCTACCCGCAAGATCATATCCTGTAAATATCTCCTATAGGACTTCATAGATGCTAATTGATTTACATGTATCTGCCTGCTAAGAGCATCGACCACTTCGTTCTCTTTACCTTTGATATATCAAATCCAAAAATCAAACTCACTGATCGTGGCCAATCATCTAGCCTTCCTGGCATTCAAATTCAGTTGGTCAAACAAATACCTCAACCCAATGTGATCACTCATAAGTACAAACCTTATGCCAAGAAGATACTGTCCCCACATCTTCAATGTATATATTATCATTGCTAACTCCAAATCATGTGTCGGGTAGTTATGCTCGTGCTCATTTAGTTTTGGGACTCATAACATACCACCTGTCCATCCTTCATAAGGACTCCACCAATCCCTCTCTTGTAAGCATTTGTGCATACCACAAACTCTTTGTTCAGATCTACAACCTGTAGCATTGGTTTATGTGTCAACAACTACTTTAGTTTCTCAAATCTAGCCTCACCCTCCTCGGTCCATTAAAATTTCTTACCTTTCCTTTGAAATGAAGCGATAGGATAAGAAATCTGCGAGACATTCCTGATGAACCTCCTATAGTAGCCTGCCAAACCCATGAAATATCTCACCTCATCCACACTCTTAGGAGATACCCACTCCATGATGGCCCTTATCTTCTCTGGATATGCTTCAATATCATCCTTGGAGACAACATTCCCCAAGTAATGTACCTCAATCTAAAAGAAATTACACTTGTTGAGCTTGGTATACAACTGATTCTCTCTCAACATCCTCAACACTCCTGCGAAGTGCTTGGCATGTTCTTCCTCATTTTTAGAATATACCAGTATATCATCAATGAATACAATAACAAACTTATCCAAATATGGATGCAACACACTATTCATCAAACACATAAATGTAGTTGGGGCATTATTTAAGCCAAATGGAACTACAACAAACTCTTGTTGGCTCGTTAGGGCCTAACCCAGGTTCAGAGGTGATTTAGCCAAACAAATCCCAGTACTACTAGCCTTTTTGGAATATTCCATGTAGTGAAGACTGAGGTCTTACCTGAAGTAGTATGGGAGGGTGATAGAACGAGGTTTCTGCACCCTCGAGATGTCTAATGAGTTCAAGAAGTCCGTAGTTCAACCTTCGCACACATCGCTACGCGCACTTACCCATTTATCGCAACCTGAGGTGTTGCCTTCGCGCAGCCCTACTCGAGGGCCAAACAGTGTTATTACCCAAGTCCTTACTAGTAATTTAATATTAGTTTATTAACTTAGCTTATATGTATGCTTTCAGTTATACTTAACAATATTCACAATTCATACAAGTGCGCTCAGTAAAGAAACAATATATTTGCAAATGATATCAAACATGTAATAACTCATAACAGATACATAGAATTGGTAACAAAACCTTTCTTTATTAATATCTTCTCTGATTACATACTCGACTCTACCTTGCACACTCAGCTATAGGGGTTCGCACACTCAGCTACAGATCCTACTAGGCCTCTGCGCACTCAGTTGTAGAGCCTTTTTGCTATTCTATGACTCAAGGCGCACTTTGCACTTCGAATTAATCTCTAAGACATTTCATGCCCATTTTCTATTGGATTGGATGTCTTTAAAACTCAGAGCCTCGCTCTATCTATACAATCCCATGCTCCGCGGACCACAGGTAGGCTGACATTACATTCAAAACTAGGGCAGACAACCCTATGACTCTAACATGCATTTCGTGCCCACAATTCGTAGAGCTTTACAATAATATCAACTCAAAACATGGGCTTTGAGCCCCAAAACATGTCGTGGGGGGATTATGTGCCCAACATGCCCCCAACACAAACATCGTGACTCGCCCTCAAGTCACTCTGTTGGCGTGGCGATCTTGGCACGGAGTCCCTCCAACCGTTCTTGAACGGTACTGATGTCTGCAGCGCACTGAGCTGTTGCTTGCTGAACCTACTACATTCGTTCTTCTGAGACCTCTATGTCCGACGTGCTTCCTTGCATTTATGCATGCATCCCCTATATGTGTGCGAGCTTCCCTTTGATATTTTCTACGATCGTGAAGGCCTCGTCAATCCATGGCTAAACATGCGCTTTGAGAACTGCCTCCTTGTGTTGCACAACATCCACCTACTCCTTTAATGCCTTAGCTTGTTGCATCCTCGCAAGCTGCTGAGTGAGGATGACTATCTGCGTAGTTCCTCGGACACTATCATATTGTTGTTGGACTTCTCGTGCCTCTGTCTCTAGGCGCTGGATGTTGGGGTCCTCCTGTAAAGTCATGAAGACCTCAAGTGCTTGTTCTAACATGTCGGTACAGTCTCGCACTACACCTCCAATTTCTTCCAACCCTGATGTGATAGTGCTAGCACTCTATTCTCTGATTTTCGAGGGAGTGGAAGGCTACACCTTCAACTGCAGCTCGGCAATCTAAAGATTTAGCTCCATTTGAACCTTTTTCATTTCTTCTCTAGCCTCGTGGACTCTAGTTGCCAAGCTGTGGATCTACACCTCTACTGGTAGATTTGCTAGGATGGATAGCTCCAGGACACGTCAGCAAGCATCATCTACCATCTGCTCCAAGTGTTGATTTTGTGACACCAATTCATCACACTACAAGGTAATTTGTTCCATGTTTATCTTATGTTCACTAAGAACTTTGATCGCACGGCTCTCCCTAGCGTGAAACTCTACCATTATCCCATCATGTAGCTAATACAATGTCTCGCGTGGAAGGGCAGCCAAATTAAGGCCAAGGCCTTCGAACATGCTAACCTAAAATCTATCGCTCACTTTTGCTGCGACTAGTGCCCCTTCCGGCAACACCACTGTGTTTTCCATCCGTGTGTGCAGCATATGCTTTGCTGCCGAGGATCCTAGTATGAGGTGGGTAAAAAGGGTACCCACCTAAGGGGGTCGCACCTGTAATTCCTGCAGCTGCACCTTGAGGGTCCCCAACACAGTCTGATGCTCCTACATAAAATCTTGAAGCACTTCATCTGTGACATCATGGACCGTCTCGCCAATGTCATGGAGATAAGTTAAGGTGATCGGTTCAATGACCGAGTTTGAGGCCTTGACCTTCTACCTTGGTCCTGCCCACTCTGCGATGTGTGGCCACTTTAACTGTGTGGATGTGGCCCCTAGGTCCGCGCTCCCTTCTATTGTTTTTGTTTCTTCTGCTTCTTGCCCCTGTGAGGACATTGCTTGTTCCTCCTCCACTGTTTCTTCTACCACCGCCTGTGTTGTTGTTTCTGCATCTATAGCCCTTTTTTGTTCTACGGCTTTTTGTGTTGCTTCCCCCACTGTCCTTTCCTTAGCTATTGCAGTTTCCTTCCGTCTTTTCTCAGCCAATTGTGTGAGACACAGCTTGGCATCATCCTTCTTCTTCTACGTTGTCGCCTTCTTAAGTTCTGCCAGGTCTAGGGCGTGCCATTCCAGAGGCCATGTCTCCAAGATAGTGAATATGGCGTCATCAGTGGCTATAAATGGGAGCTTCGTCCACTGCTTCGTTGTATCCTTGCACGCCCTGATGTATACATTATGCATGTCGGTTTTGAACTCTGCAAAACTCTGCAGATTCTTGTACATTGTAGGTGACAGGCATGGCCTCCGATTAATCCACATCTGGATTCTCATCTCCATGAGAACCTAGAAGATTTTGGTGTCGCGTATCTGTTTTGCATCCTTTATGGCCTAGAGCAAAGTGTACTTTGCGGCCTCCGGTAATTCTCTATCAATGTTGGGGAATTGATTGTCCTCTGGCAATTCCCCTGCTATGAGCATTATGGATAACAACAACCACTCGTAGTGGAAGGTTTTACCCTACTCCTGGACTTCATGACAGTTCTTCAAAAATTCCTCGCAGAGGAATTCAGAACAGTTGAACTGGACCCCCTCCGCACACTGCTCGGCTAGTGTGACCACCAGCACCGGTACCTCATTGGCACGGCACTTCCTCATAACTTTGTTGGCCAAGAGTTGCGTTGCTACACATACCCCTCTGTCCTTGATGCTGGAGATGATGTAGCCCCTCTTCTTCTTTTCTATCTTGTATTTTGCCTTCATGGCTTCTACGAGAGCCAAATCATTTCCCTTTCCTTCTACTATGGTCGCGGGGTCCTTGACTTTACAAGGGAGCCAAGAAATGTGGTGAAAGTGGTCTACTGTGATGGAAATGGGCTCCTTGAACCATAGATACCCACCATGCACTGAGCAGAGCAGCTGCTTGATGATGAGGCGCATAGTGGAAATGTGGTATCTATAATAAGTGCAGCAACCCGCCCTTTTCCACACCATGCATCCACTTCTACGGCTCTAATGTTATCACCACCCCCTCAGTGTTCTGCTTCATTAGGTTCCTATTCTCTAGGTGCAGGAACTTCTCATAGTCAGCGAGGTCCCAATCTTCAAATTTCATGGTTGCCATGCGGCCTAGGTGCGTGCCCTCAAGCAAAATGCCATCTAGGAGGAGCAAGGTCTAGAGTGAACTCTTTGTTTTGTCCAGGTCCTTTGGCACTTTGGTTTTCACTTTCTATGGAGGGGCATATGTGGGCAGTTTTTTTGCAGAGCGTATAGGTTCAATATCTTCCTCCATATCTGTGTCTTCTTCCACTGTGATGATAAGGGCCTGTAAATCTTCTTCTTCCTCATCTGTGTCGACCATGACAACTTTTCCTTTATTGGCCATTAATAGCTTACTGCTTAATTGGTTCCTTGGGGACACGCATACGGGGGCCATTGCTTATTTATCTTTCTTGGGCCTCGGTGTTCATGGTGATTTGGGGATTTCTATCACAACCCTAGTGCCTTCTAGAACATCCTCCACCATTAGGGTCTACGTGGCCTTGCCGAAAGTTACCTCTTCAATCCCTAAGCCATCCTTAGGGGTTGTCATCATAGCTAGGCTGTATTCTATCACTTGCAAACTTAGGGGATCAATTATCGCTCGACTCTCAATGCTCATTGCTCTACTCAAGCGCTCAATTCTCAAATGACCAAGTGTTGTTCGTTGGCCAGCCCTTAGTGTTTTATAGCACCTTTTGAATTTGAATTTGACTGTGCCCCCTAATTTCGGGCCATTAATTCTTTCTTGGTGATATATTTCCCAAATCTGGCCCATAAATCGTGTCTTAAATGCTCACCGCTCGTTCCACTTTTCCTCAAATCGAGCATCTCATCGTGAATAGTGACTCCAACGGTCACTTTCCAGCCAATCTACATGGTAGCGCAGCCCTCCGTGCACGGTCGCAGACCTTGTGACGCTCTACTTCTGCGCGCATCCCCAATATCGTGCAGCTTTCGAGAAAAATAGTTTATAGTCTCGCGCTTCCTTTCAACTACCTGGAGCACTACGACTATCCTTCATGCAGTTAGTCAGCTGGTCACACCACCCATGTGGGGCTCCATCCCGTCCTCCACCATTGTTTGTAGAGAATCCCCATCTTCCATTGTTGTGGTCGACATCACACACTCTACTATTTGCAATGTGCTACGCTAGTCACTACGTTTGGTGATATGCAGTCCAAGCCAAGGCAACAGACTAACCAGTTCACGACGATAGTTCTCCAATTTATCAGTATGATAGTATGCACCTGGCCTTGCCATCCTCGGTTCTTCGACGAGAAGTTCTTCATTTATTTCATTTTCCAGCTTCTTGACCTCCACATCCATCAAAGCACTTTTCTCCCTTAGTCGTACCTAGTCTTTTTCAAGTTCGCGAAGTCTAAGGTTTCCCTATTGGATTTCTTCCTCAAGTCTTATGTGTTCTGTTTCTCACGGCTGTGTGATTCATTCGTTCCAGGCTTCATGAGCTACCATATCTACAGCTACTGCTATTTGGTGACTAGGCTTTGCATGCTCCATAGGGATTATAGCCCTGCTTCATACTTCAGCTTTGGAATTTCTCATGTAGTCAAGGTTTTGCACATGGTCCTATAAGCCCGTAGAACTGCTGGTACACACAGGTCCCAATTAGTGCCTCACATGGTGGACCATGTTTAGCACTTCACACACCTTATCAAAGGCTTCCTCATGAATAATCTTCAACGCACTTGGTCGTATTATACTTTGTCATTTGTGCCTTTATCATGCTCGCTCCTACTTGTTGTTCCTATTTTATATCGTGAGGATGGTGTGTGTTCATGCAGGTTACGTACCATCCGCCTGTACACATCTTGAGAGGTGGGCACGTAAGCTATTTCATCCATCATACCCAGCTTCCAACCATATCTAAGGCTTTCCAAACCATATAAGCATCACCGTTCTGCACTTGCACCAATTCTCAAAGCCTCTCTGATGCGTAACCCACCATCTTGCGGGCGTAGTGTGCAGTGCCCATTTCAGAGTGTCAAAACACTGTTGTTCTAGCACCTCTCTTTCAAATTTGTTCAGGAATTCATCCACCGTTGTCAACCCGTCATACATAGGAAAATCCCTTACCTCTGTTGTCACGCAGTGTAATGATCTCACCATCATGTTTCAATTGAGCGTGGTTACCTCGTGTAACCAGTTCTGCTATCATTATTTTTCCTCATCTAAATTTGATGTGCAGGAGCTTTCACGCTCCCATGAAATCCTGCCATCTACTGTAGGATTTACCCAATCCTATTCCCAAGCGGTTATCTTGTAGATATAGTCTAGTTCACTATCGCGCACTGGCTCTATGTACCATGATCCTTCCACAGGGTCTAAAGTTACCACTACACGCAGTGCCTTTTTCTTGAAAATCATTTTGCGCTTCTTCTAGTTTATCACTTCATTCATATCAGTGGCCCAATCTATTCCCAGTAGCGTGGGATAGGGATTGTTGTCATCGACAATCTCTATCACTTCGAAATCTGCAAGCACGCTTGCGCCTTCAATATCCACAGTTACTCCCTGCAATCTTCCCATGGGTAGGATCTTTTGTTGATTCTCCATTCACAATTGAATAGAGGACCACTACAGCGCGAGCCTGCCCATGCACTCCCTTGTTTGCTTTGGCAGTACATTCGCGTCTGATCCTAGATCTAGAATTACTTGATCCATTTCATACTCTCTGATTTGCGCAGTCAATCTCATCTCCCTTCCTGTATGCGTTGTGTTCTTCTCGAGCTTCCAAACTACACGCGGTTCGCCTGACCTAGCGCACCTAGTGATGAGTTCCTACAATCCCTTCACAGCCTTGTTGTCAAATAGCAACTTCATGAATGTCTCTAGAAAGGTAGTAAGCATTGATGGGTCCATCTCCGGTTCTAGTTTGTCTTTACTACCTGAAGTGGAGGCCTCCATTAATCTCTTCTTAGCTTCCATGAATGTCTCCTTTGCATGCTCCAAATCGAACTTTGGTTCCTTTGTAGGAGCCTTGCGAACCCAAGCACTTTCTTCGAGTTGCTTGCCCTTGTCATCTCCTATCGGGATACCACTTCGGAGCACGATGTTTACATTCAGGTCCTCTTCGCACGACTCAAACCTCATCATTTGCAAATTCTTAGTTGGGGGAGGCTAGAGTATCCCTTTATTGCGCAGCCTCACTATCAGTGTAGGGCAATCCTCGGTCTCATGATCAAACTAAGTACAATATAAACATGATGCTCTTGTCAGATTTGTACAATTGGAGGCATAATGCCCTAGCCCTCTGTAATTGTAGGAAATCAGCTATCCGCGACCCCTTCCTAGCCCCATTCCACCTCGACCTCATCCGCGCCCCTGAAATCCAACATGTGCCATCCTTTTATTTTGATCGAGGGCTCACATTTCAGTCTGCACCCTGTAGGTAGGGTCCAATCCATCATCATCTCATAACATCTGTAGGTGCACTCATCATGGCCTACTGATCTGCAAAAATTACAAAACAACTATTGGGACATCTGTGTATACTTCTGCAAGAGATGACAATTATCCATAGCATGTTTTCCTTCTATCTGACAAATCACGCACCATAATGCAGGTGCCACGCTCAGTCTTTCTTGTGCCTTTGATCTTAATGGCATCGACCCTCCTCCTACCAAGTAGTTTAGAAAGACTAAACAATGGTCCTTGTCATGCCCCTGGCCTTTCCATTTTATGCACCATACCTCCTCGCACGCCTCTAGTGGATTTTTCCTATCTTGCTTCAAATCTGGATTTCCAAACACAAATTTTTTAGTTGCATGTGGATTTGTTTGACTCCCAGGCCAGGATCTTTTATTGAGGTCTCGTGTAGTCTCATTGCAATCTCCAAAGCTTCAGCCTGGTGATTAGCCTCATAAATAGGTAATTATATGGGCTCATTTTACCTCCTAACCTAGTCAAATCAACCATTCCCTTAGCTTATTGTATGATTTTCTGATTATATTTATGCTTATGGAGTGAGTTGAGTTAGTTATGACACCATGTGATCTAACATGTGGTTAATGGAGATTATTGATGAATTTTGAGGTCAAAGTCAAGGATCCAGTGGACAAATGGTAGCAATAACTCGAAGTGGACAAAGGAGAGGACTTATAGGAGGGAATTGCCCTCATTTATTACTCCTCACTTTGAATTCCCCTTCATTCAGCTTGGAGTACAAGCAGCCAAGTCATGCACTAGAAGGCAACCGAGCAAGTGGAGGATGATTGATGATAATATCGAGTTTTGGGAGCCAAGCCTCCCTTATTTTAAGGAAGTTGTTGGTAGCTTCATTTGTATAAGTAGAGAGGCCTAGGGCCTCACTAGGGTCGGAGTTTTGTCCGATTTTTGTTGAATTTTTTCTTATGTAAACTCTTGTTACACAAAAATATCATCACCATGATTATTTGCAGTCAGTATGGGTCTATCATCACTTGTACTGACCTCCTAAGCAAGTCTTAGACCTCAGCTCTTCAAGTCAAGCTTTGAAAATGAGAGAAAGACATTGAAAATCAACAAAGCTCTGGTTCCGCACTTTCTCTCACTATTGCCTATGGTCCCACACCCCCTGTTTACAAAAACTGTGGACCTACCCACTCTGTCCCTAAAGAAGTGGGTGCGGACCCCTGTGAAAGTCAAAAAGGCGCAAGTTTATTCTAAAAAAACTCACTTTGGGTTAATTCTAGATGATTCTAGAAGGAATTTTGATGTGGATTGGTCGCTCTTAGGTGGTTCATGCATCCAAAAAGAGAAGGAGCTAATCCCTTGATGAGAGGAGTTGTCCCTTTGAAAGAGGGCTTTATCCCTTTGAAGGAAGACCTAGTAACTTCCCTCCATTGCACTATAAATTAAGGCATTGGGCTAGTTGCTAGGGAAGTTAGAAGCTGAACATTTTTTAGGGTAAATGCTGGTGGAATTGAGACTTTGTAGTTAAGCTTGAGAGGAGAGATCACATACATTTTTGGCTTCATTGGAAAGAGAGTGAATCTTGTCAAAGTATAGGAGACTTCTTGTTGGACCCTAGGAGGAGCTTGTACAGCATCAAGGCACGAGTTGTAAAGTTCTTATTTGACTTGAATTAATACAATCAGATTCATTTTTCTCAACAAATTGTCTTATGTCATTTGTTTCATGAATTCCTTGATCATGATGTTAAGTATGCTTTATGATATTGGTTTTTCAGGTGTTATTCAATTTTTTTGCTTGTTTGTGTTTGCAGATTCGCAACAAGGGAGCTCATTTGGATCAAAGGAGCAAGGCTTCCACAAACTTGCATTGGACCTAAGCTAGGCCTAAAACACTTGTTTGCCTTTTTTTGTAAATGCATATTTAGAGAAAGATAGTTTTTGATTGGCTTGCTTGTCACTAGATATCGTTAGATTCTAGGAAGGTCCGTCTTGTCTGCAAGATTGACTCATTCCGTGTGACAAAATGGCGACTCCACTGGGGACTTGATTTTTTCCTTGTTTTTACTTTGACCTGAGAAACTATGTTTTTGTTTCTGTTTTTGGCTTGTTGTGTGTGGAATTGGGTAGATTTAGTAGATCCAGGATTATTTTTTGTTTTTCATAACTTTGGGAGAGGACTGCACCCTAGGATTTTGACACAGAGCGGACCTATCTGCACTTTTGCTTTTAGCTCAGAGTGGTACCGCACCTGTGTTAACTGTGGGCCTACGGACCCTGTCAAAATTTTGGAAAAACTAAGATTTTCTCTGTTAGTCAGCTTAGTTTTTGTTTAGATGTTATTATCCCCTGCCTGGACCTGCATATAACCTGTCAAAAGCTTTCCTTAGGTTAATTTCATTGGTGTTATGGTTTTAGGTGAAATTCCTAGAAGTTTTGGTTGTTGGGTTTGGTTTTTAGTTTGGTCTTGTAGTAGCTCTTTGCTTAGAAGCTGTAGAAGCCTCAGATCACCTTGGTTTTTACCAGCCTTCTTACGAGTCTGACCATTTTCAAAATCTACCTTTGTTGAGGAATCCACCTTGTGTTTTCTCTTTACGAAACTTCGAAAAAGCTTGTGTTAAAAGTTTGGATTCCATTTTTAGAAAAGAAAACAAAAATTGGTTGTTTTTTCAGTGATTTGTGATTCTGTATAAATTGGTCCTTAGTTTACATCTAGCTAAGTAAAACATCCTTAAAAAGACATCTTGTAAGCTTTGACTTCAGGTAGGTTTTTATAGTTTATAGATCTTAAGATTATTCATTTTCATAGTTTTGGGTGTTTTATAAAAATTGAAAAAATCTCTTTTGGAAAAAGTTTGTTTTTGTAGTGGTTGAGTGTTTTGAAAGAAAAGGGAAATTTTTGTGAAAATAACTAGTTGTCTCATTTTGAGTGCATTGGAAAAGACAAAAAGCTCTTCTTTTAATTTGTTTGTTAAGAAATATTTTTGTTTACAAGTATTTGCATTCTCAAACTCTTTCCTAGCTAGAAGTTCATTGAAGGGAAAAGATTGCTTAATCATCTTAAGTGCATTTTTTAGTGATTTCGAGTCGAGTCTTCACATCACGAGTTTCATCTCCACACCTCTTGACTTAAACAAAAGCCAATAAAAATAACGCTTAAAGTAAAACCTATCTAGTAATATTTTTATTTCTAGGGCTCTGATACACCAATATAGCTTAGGCTAGTTTCTTGGAGTAGGGAGTAATTAACTCTCAAAGACAGTAAAACAAACAAGTAGTTGTATCTTGCGGTAGGAGAGAAATCCAATTGTTGCATTTATGCTCTGGGAAAGCTCCTCTTAAAGGAGAAGCACGAGATCGTGTCCGAACTAGTGTGGGAATCAATCCTTCCTCATTGGGAACGATGCCAGATATTCACGTATTAAAAATGGTAAACCTCGGATTAACCATTGTCGAGGAGCCTGGGGTCACTTGTTGGTAAACCTTGGATTATGTCAAGGAGCCTTCAAGGGGATTGAGCTTGTTACTCTGCCCTTGTGTGTGTATCGGATCGTAGATTGTTCCCCCAGGTATATTTGTTTCTGTCGGTAACCTTAGTGACCATATTCTTTAGGATTCTTCCTAAGGTGACAGTGGTGAGAAGATCCCACTGTACCTGGAGTAGACGTCGGCTAGACTCACTTGGATTTTCTGGGGGGTTCTCTTCACTCGAGACAGTTTAGTGAAGGAACTTGTGCCAGTCTATTCATTAAGCAGGTTGTCGGGGTAACTGTTCCAACCGCCATTTCTGTATTGAACTCTACAACGTTGGGCTTCATCACCAACTAGTGTTTTCAGTATGGAAAGTTACCGTTTGTGTGTGTTTGATCTCCTAGATTCTTTAGGCGTGTGATTCAAATTTGTTTGGTTCTTTAGAGGCTTTAGGTGGTTTTCATTGAGATTTTACTTTGTTTGTGTGAAGTAGTTAAAATTTTTTAATCGTGGCTGAATTACCGAGGAAGTCCCGTAGACTTCGGGGCCAACCTCCTAAGTTTTCACCGAGCCAGCCTGAAGGGTTAAGAGCCCTCATAACTCCTAGAGATAGTAGAGTTGGGTCACCTGAAGAAGGAGAGTCTTCTTTGGTGGTACATCCTGATTTTCAAGCTTTAGTAGCAGATTATAATCCACAATCAGTGTCTGTTTCCGAAGTTACTGGTATCTTTTCATCTACTAGTGATATAGGTGAGGAACCTGAAATATCCGAACCTGAAAGTGAATTTGCTGCTACTCCAACATCGGGGTTTACTTCTCCAGCTTCTAGTGGTCCTGGTTCACCTAGGGTAGTGTTGAGGGCCCCGAAGTCGGGTCAACAACAAGGGGGATACCCACCCGGTCCGGAACCTGGTTGGCGGCTCCTTGCCCGTTTGGAGTAGCGGGTCCGACTGGGGGTAATGGGACCAGTTTCCCAATGTGATGGGTGTGTGTGTGTGCGTAGAGTCTGATGATATTAATCTAGAGGTTTTTCTAAACTAGTCTTGATTTTAACTGCTAAACTAACTCTATGCTAATGTAATCTAATGAAGAGAAATACATCTGATCTATGCTAACCCGGGGTGTTTTTCTTTTGTTTATGCGATCTAGAAAGATTTCTAACAACAGCTGGTAATAAAGATCATTCAACTGATATCAGAATATAAACCAATAAAGATAAACCATTCTGCATAAGAAGTTAGGCAGAGTAGTTGTGAAAAACATATCGCATAATCAGTTTTCTATATGTTAAGCATGATTAAATGATCCCACCGTACAGAAGTGCCAAATGGTAATGCAGACATTCATACAATAACATATAAAGAACTCAGCTACATATCACTTTAGGGATACTAGCAGAATCTAGTCAAGAGATAAAAGTACCATTTATGACTAATTTCACCAATAAACTTCAAGTAATAATGATTTATTTCTACTTGTTCTAACATCTGCTAAGAGTACAAAAGTGCAACATCAGTAACAGATATTAAAATGCAAACATAAATAAATCTTGATCCATCTATTCATCAAAAACCTCCTCTGAGGGTGCAGAAGTGCATGTTCTGAGGATAAGTTTTTTGACAGATTTCCGGACCCTTCTCCAAAAACCATGAGAAGGGTTAAATACTACTATCTAATTGATATTAATTACACGAATCTAGGGAGTCGGCTTCAAATGACCGCCCTTTACTAAAAGCAAATTTATTTCTAAAACTTTAAATCTAATTTCTGACCGTTTATGTATATTCTCTTTAGTGCTGTCAACAGCGCAACGTTTTCCTGGGAAGAGTCGGCTGACTGCCTTCTTCTTTTGCTCGAGAGATAAAAGTGGAAATAACAGGAGCTGGCACTTCCTTCTGACAGACCGGGAGATATTTTCGAAAACCTTTCTCTAGCTGGGTGTATTCGCCGTGTGTATACTTAGCACAACCCAGGTTCTTCTCGAACTGATTTTGCTGTTGCTGTTTTGGTTTCCGGTTGTGCGAATGACTGAGTGGGTTAGGAGTCGTGCTGTATGGACATCCCCCTGTTTTAAGAATTGTTTTCGTTCTTTGTTCCAGGTTTTCCTGAAGCGTCTTCCTTCTCATGCGCTTCTTTCTCTGCTTTACCA